>CM022400.1:58408042-59008042 GCA_011833715.1 Carcinoscorpius rotundicauda | reverse complement strand
TATTGTTTCAAAGTTTAAACCAATAAAATATGTTGTTATTCATTTAAAATAACATTTAGAAATTTCTAGAATTAGGTAGATCAATCAAATTGACTATAAATGGAATGTGGCGGCCTGTGTCTAGACGACAAGTCTCGTGCAAAAACAGACATGCGCAGATTATTCTGGAATGTTGAGAAGTTACGCGATTGTTCGAGAAGTCTAGTCCTACAAATATATAAGCAGATGAAGATGTGAGAAGGAGTAGGAGTCATTAGTTTTTATTCGAAAAAGATTAAGTGTCAGTCATTCGTTTGAGAAAGTTTAAGTGTTTGCTGTGAGTTTACTCAACTTGGATTTGTGAAGGCGACAAGTTTGAGACGTTCATCGGAGGCATCGTGAAAAGAACTTCGTCGAATTTATTGAACTGTGAATTGTTTCTGGACTTTCATTTTAGATCATTATATTAGATATAAGCCAGTACCATTTTGTATTGTAATTAATTTTGAAGGTTTAAACTTAATATCTCTCATTGTTGTTATGTAATTTATGTTATATCTGTTACATATATAATAGTTTAGTGTAATAAATTATACAAGCTGTTATCTGTGTCTTTCTGTTGCGTTCAGTCTACAATCAACATACATAAAAAAACGTAACAGTGATAAAACCCAAAATGTCAATCTACAAAATATGTTTATCTCTTCCCAAAACTCATTTCCTATGAAATCTATTTGCTGTGTTTCACTTCAGGTTTATTTTATATTTGTTGTATTTATCTTTTTATATTCAGTTATTAACGTAGAAAACATACTTATAACGAATAGCATTATATTTTAATCACTTACAAAAATGACCCATTTAAATTATCCGTTGTGACCAGAATTGTGCTCGAAGTGTTACAATGATACTACACAGCCACATAAAATTAATTATATATTTTTTTTAATTAATGAAAGTGATTTTAAAAAAGTTCCAACGGTGAGTGTGCTAATTCGTCCCTCAAAACTGAACAACAACTGAAAACCAGTTCACTAACACAAACCACTCTTACTAAGTAAGTGAATTATCCCTACTACTCAGCAACCAGCTCTTAATCCAATAAAACTAGTATCCTGACATGATATTATTGTCAGGGTACTTGGCTCTCAATTTCTGTGTTCTAACTTCGAATCCTCTCACCGAACGCGTTCGCTGTTTGAATCGTTTATTTGTCTTGAATTTTCGCGCAAAGCTACACGAGAGATATCTGTACAATCCTTCCATAATTTAGCAGTGAAAGACCAGGGGGAAGGCAGCTAATCATCACTATCCGTCACCAGTCTTGGATTTATCTTTTACCAACAAATAGCGAAATTGACCGTAGCATTATAACGTCTCTACAGCTTGAAAGGTAAGAATGTTTGGTTGAATGGAGATTTGAACTCGCAACCCTCAGATTACGAGTCAAGAGCCCAAACCATGCCAGGCTTTATAAAAAAAGAGCTTATTAATGGGTTGATTATTTGGAAATAAGCATGAAACAACACAATGGGCTGTCTTTGCTCTGCCCACCACAGGTATCAAAATCCAGTTTTTAGCAGTGTGAATGCGTAGGTGTACCGCTGTCCCACTGGAAGGCGATGGAAAAGAAAACCCGAAACAACAATTACAAAAAATGTCAGATTTTGAAGTTTATAAATTACTGGTGGCCCGGCATGGCCAGTTTTGTTAAGACGTGCGACTCGTAGTCTGAGAGTCGCGAATTCGCATCGCGGTCGCACCAAACACATTTATATATAGAAACGAGTTAAATAAAAATACAAGAATTATGTTTTCAAGCCTACACCTACGGTGTTCATTTATTTGTTTCTTTGGAATCAAGGAAAAGTTACACAATGGGTTATCTATACTCTGCCCACCACAGGTATTGAAACCCGACTCCTAGTAGTACTTGTCCGCAAATATACCTTTGTGCCACCGCGGCCCTTAGCTATGTTCACCATGATACCTGCCCGCCATGGCCAAGCGTGTTAAGGCGTTTGACTCGTAATCCGAGGGTCACGGGTTCGGATCCCTATCGCGCCAAACATGCTCGCCCTTTCAGCCGTGGGGGCGTTATAATGGTACGGTCAATCCCACTATTGGTTGGTAAAATAGTAGCCCAAGAGTTGGCGGTGGGTGATAATGACTAGCTGCCTTTTCTCTAGTCTTACAGTACTAAATTAGGGACGGCTAGCACAGATAACCCTCGAGTAGCTTTAAGCGAAATAAAAAACAAAACAAACAGTAATTTACTGAAACTCATAAAAAATAATCAAATCTTATTGTTTAATTAAAATCGAACTAACAGAATTTGCACTTTTTTAATGAAACATTTTTTATTAATAAAATAACATAATTGCTCTGATTAGTTTTATTAATTATTGGGTTATTTCAATAATATAAACATCCATTTTAAAGAAAGCACTTCCTTCAGTTAAAAATAACCAAATTTAGTTTAACGCGGATTTAATTATCATAAGTTACTGAGCTGTAGCGCATGAAAGTGTAACATTATTAGAACGTACGAAAGTTAGTACGAACGTACTAACAATAGAACACCTTTGAATACTGTACTCCGCTGGAACAGCAGTAAGTCTAAGGGTTTGCAACATTAAAATCAAGGGTTCGATTCCCGATGTGGCTTTGCGGTAAGAAGGAAAACAAGTTTTAAAATGAATATCATGTAAAAAATATAAAAAGATATAAAATATATAAGGAATCCTTTCACGGTAAACAGTTTACCGTGAAATTCATAGGAAAGCAAATTATTGAATTAACGGACTGTAAACAATGAATCTTGGTATACTCAGTTCGAGTATCATTGTTATAAGGTTACAATTAAAGCCTCAGAAGGGTGTTTGGGAACACGAAAATGTATCAAGAAATACTTGTCTTTGTTTTCGACCAACAGAGGGCGATAACGTACTATGAGCCGGAATTATTTTTCCAAATGTGGACTTTTTTTTTTCAGGATTTCGTGGAAATCTACATGATGACCAACTGCGCATGCTCGTTCATAATTTTTGACTCATACACTAATAAACAGCACTCACCGCCAACTCTTCAACAACCTGATTCTAATTAAATAATGGGGTTTGCAAGTAACTCTTATTGAGTTAGGTTACCTCAGTACAGAACTTGTTATTGTGACAAGGGGTTTGGGACCATGAATCTTGAGATTCGCATTCCAATCGCGATGTCTGACTAGAGTCACACTGTGGCGTTTGTGACTCTACCATGAAACTTTTAACTTGAATTATTTTAGCGAGAATTACACATTCGTTTTCACTAGTTCGTAGGCACATAAACATAAATTAATTTAGCATTATGGCACATTTTACATTTGGTTAAACATAATGTGCCACAATACCTTTTTTATGATTATTTCCTCATGATGTTTCACGTGTTTGGCTCGGCATGGCCAAGCGTGTTGAGGCGTGCGGCTCGTAATCTAAGGGTCGCGGGTTCGCATCCCCCTCGCACCAAAAATGCTCGCTTTTTAAGCCTTGGGGTCGTTATAATTTTACGGTCAATCCCACTATTCATTGGTAAAAAAATAGCCCAAGAGTTGGCGGTGGGTGGTGATGACTGGCTGCATTTCTTCTAGTCTTACACTGCTAAATTAAGGACGGCTAGCGCAGATAGCCCTCGAGTAGCTTTGTGCGAAATTCAAAGACAAACAAACAAACAATAACTGTTGCTCTTTAGTCCAATCTTCTGGCAACAGAAAGATAAAAACAAACATAAGACGAATGTTTGTGACTGTTTGTGTCACTTTCTTACTTCTAATGAGAAACACTCTAAGGTGTGAAAAAAGGACCAAAAGACAATTTAATGTCCACATTAATTCCTCGCACCTTGGTATCCCAAGTTGAACAACAACAACAAATATTTGCTCTTAAGTTCGTGTTCATACTATAAGTCTAGCTAACAGTTTGGCCATCAGTGTTCACTTCATACTTTTAAGTCGTATCCTTTTTATTTGAACTACCTTTACTTAGATGATCAATTTCTCATTGATGCATAAAAAGTAGCGCCCTTAAGGGTATGTTTGGGCCTCACTCGTCTTCCCTCTATTTGTTATTTGATTTATGGTGATCATCGAAAACAATGACTGCCGCAGTCTTTGGTTAGCCATCACTGCTGCTGTAATGTCTCTGATCGCTGGTCAGTTGGTTGGTTATTTTAGAATTAAGCACGAAGCTACACCGGTTTCTAGAGATGTGAGCCCCCAGACATACCTGCTGTGTCACTGGGAAGGTCGCTGATCGGTGTTCAGAATTTGACCACAATTGCCACAGTCTTTGGTTGACCATCACTGCTGCTGTTGTATTTTAACTATTGCCCGGTGTCCAGGATTTGAATATTAAACAGCTACACCACAAGCCTGTTTTTCAGAACAAACATATATTTTACAAAGTCAACCAAATTAAAAAATATATATATACATATGGTGTTAGATTTCCTTTCTTAAACAGTGTTAATAACTTCCTTTATAGTAACGCCTTGGAAAGTAAATTAACAGTTTCTTGTCATCATCTGCATACGCTAATTGGTTGAGCTAATATCACGTGACGCTAAACTCTTTTTCGTTAAAAGAATTCCATAAAATCGAGCAAACTCATGCTGAAAATATGAAAATGGATAATGAATAATTATGCACTGTCCACTCATTCGGTATTCAGACAACATCAGGATAAGCAATGTTGACCGGTAAGATCCTATGAAATCAGACTGATTAAAACCGTTGGAAATTCTGACAAACGATGATCATAAAACGACTTTGAATTCCTTGCTATAAGATTATTACCGCTATTTTCAATAACAGATGTTAATGAAGTTTTGCTTGCATACTTTTGAATGAACTTTGAATCTTCCACATACCTAAAGATGTCGCTGTTCGACACTGTAACTGGCGATACTTTTAGCTCTTTACCGGTGCTTCTAAAGTCAGTTATATTCTAACATCGAACAACAAAATGAGCTATACAAATATCGTTAGAGTATCCAGTGTTCTGCTGTTTTGTCTGATGTATTTGGTGTTTATTTGTGGTTATTTTATTTACCCCTAGATGGCAGCACTAACATAAAAGGAACACTTCAAAAACATTACGATGCTATGATGGCAAGATTGATCTTTTAGGAGTTCTGTGTGCGTTAGACAATACGGTTTCTCACAAATGGCAAATTTAGTATTGTTATATGCAAAAACGGCTCGTTTGGGTTCAGGTGAACCTGACGATGACCGAAGAAGGTCGAAACGTTGTTCGCTCTTCTATTTAAAATATTTTCTGAACCCAAACGAGCCGTTTTTGCATATAAAATTCTCAACAAGTGGGTTTCTCGACATCACTGAAATTTAGTATTGGTTTGTTTTTAATTTGTGCGAAGATACACAAGTGCTAGTAGTCCCTAATTTGGTTATGTAAGACTAGAGGGAAGACAGCTATTCAACATCACACACCGCTAACTCTTGGAGTACTTTGTAACCAACCGTAAATGGTACTGACAGTCACTTTATAACGTCGCCAGAGCTAAAATGCCGAGCATGTTTAGTGTAACGGGGATTCGAACTCTCGACTTTCAGGTTACAAGTTGAAAACCCTAACCAGCTGACGATAAAACAAATGTAGACTATAATTGATAACATATTTGTATTATGAACTTAGCAGAGGCCGAGGTCACATATCCCTCTATCTGTTAACATTGAGAAAGATTGTTCACATTATTTTTGTTCTATAACTCAGTCAAAATTGATCGGATTTTGATTACACTTGGAGGGCATATATAGAATTCTATTCCCCATTGCCCTCTCGAAAATAGTCAGTATTAGTTTGGCGAGGCGTGTGTTCTTCTAAGTGTTCCTCACATCACCAAACCCTGCCCCACTGGTATACTACCCGACACGAACCACAACCGACAGAGAAAACGGTTCTTCAATCAATCAGAAGCATCTTCAGATTCAACCTTTGAGCCCAGACAACAGTTTTAAGGAAGAAAATGAATCCAGAGGCCCAATAAATCTTGATTTGGATGAAGACGAAGAGCTGGTAAACATCTTCAAATATAAATCGATTCTTCTTCAGAGGCAGATCTGCCAGTTCTGAGTAAACTCCTGAAAGCAGCCACCAGTGAAACCAACTTTAACCCTGAATAAACTTGTATCTACAATACCAGACGAAAATAGTATACTTAGCTAATTAACAATCGTTCTGCAATGTAGATGGGTCGTTGGAGATAAATCTTCGTGCATAACTATTTTATTTCTCTATGTGTCTAGTCACAGCTTGTCCAGCCAATGAAAGTGGGCTTGATTTAGATACACCGATTTCCCCACATCTAAGTTTACTTCTGTTTTATACTTCCGAGTTTTGACTTAGGACTTTTTTATCACTTCCGTCCTGATTAGCGGCCGTTGATACATGATATATTTTCAGGTATGGGATTTCGATCCTGTTTCCACTTGATGGATCCCACGATCCCTTTATTGCACATTATTTTAGCTCAATTAAAGTTATTTATTCCATTCAAAGTTTAAACTCCACCTATTTGTTCTAGTTATTTAATTGTGCAATTAACTTTTTAGACAAGTTAGGCGTCTTTTTAGAGGTGAAACAGTGATCAGGTTTTGATCTTCCCTTTTATAAGAAGATCAGTTCGATCACTTCACGTTTTTCTGTTGTTTTCTTTCCCAACTTCCTTCAACCAACAGCGAAGCGAAGAGAGATCGATTGATCTCTGAGCACCCATTGTTTATCTAAGCCTAAACACTTGCCAAGAACAAACTTTTACGCTGTACAAAACATCCAGCCAGAGATTGCCCACGAGCATCTGTAGGCAAATAACAGGTTTATTGGACTTGAAAGCTTGAAATACAGCTGGAATACTCGTGCTTTCTTTGTTCGGTTGACAAAAATGTGAATCATGTCAAGCGACCGTTTTTTTCATTTTACATTTATGTATCGGGACAGAAACATTCAGCGAATGTCAGCTATGATCGTAACTGCAAAAATCGAACTTGGATTAAGATTTATTGAAAATATTTTATTTTTAAAAACAAGAAGTTGGAGACCAAAAACTTACTTTTTTGCTTGAGATATGATATTATTTGACGCAAATCATATTGGTTACCTTTGTTTATATCGTGACTGACTAATATTTTAAAGTGATTTTTATATCTCAAAATGGGTATGAAGAGAACAGTTTCTTGACACTGTTAAATTAATTTCGATAGTTGAGTGTGAAATATTTAAAAGCACCTTTACTTTTACATAAACTATAATTAATAAGCTCCTATTAGGTTTATTTGTAGATATAATATTAATTCAAACAATTCATTTCATAAGCATCTCATAAAATAGCCTCAACTGTAAATAAAACAAGCAATAGTAAAACATTTTGTAAAATGAGGTATGAATGGCAGTGCCAAAAAGGAATGCAAACATAAATTTATAGATGATACAGCTGTAGACAGATTATCCCTATATTACTTTCAATATTACACTTTAAAATGCAATAGTACAAATAGCTACGAGGTCGGTCAATTCCACCGACCTCGTATCGAAAATCAAAAGATGTTTTGACTCAACTTGGTGTTCCTTGCACGCTAGTCACAGGCGCTTGATGCCTACCCTGACATGACCTCAATATTACGATAAACTACATACCAACAGTTTGGAATTTGTAACTTACGACTGCACTAATATAAAATTCAAATATACATTTTTACAGTGTAACATAAAATTTCAATATCGAATGTCACGTGGAAATGATCTTTATTGCATTCTTTTTTGGAAGTGAGTAAAAGAAACGTATTGGTTTATTTCAGTTTGAAAACAAGTGGTTGTAACACTTTAATCTAATCTCTCTCCATCGGTGTCCATAGAAGCACACCCGTAAAGTCACAAAACACGAACTGTAAAAACAACACAAAAATTAACTGCCACATAAACACGTGGGAACATAAACAAAACTACAATCCTTTATTTATTTTTTTTCTCAAATCTCAAACAGCTTATTTGGTTTAAACAAAATGTTATACAATGTGTGAATTTAAGAGATTTCATTACCGTTCGTCTTCTCAACGGTAAGTTCGGTTTGTGCTGACAACAAACAAACGAAAAACTAAAAGATATAAAGTGTCACGGGTTTGTAACTCAACTCTTGCTCAAAACTTTCAGCCAATACTTAAAACCCAGTTAACTGTGTTTTAACAGTGCATCTATCTTATCTTGTATTTCTTTTAAATCATTGTTATTAAGCACGCAGAGACACGTTGAGCTTTCAATTATGTTAGCCCACGTCTAGTGTTTACCATATTTACGTTGGGACAGTGATAAGTTGAAGGATTTAGAACGTGGAACCAGAGAGTTTTCCCTCAGTGGTCACAGTAGACAAAATGATGAGGGCGAGTTATAACAAAACACACACACATTTAGTAGCTAAAGATACATGGAATAAGCATTTGATAGAATTAGTTCATAATTTGTTTATTTATTTGGGCTATTTGCTGTGTCCAAGCTTCAAATATTAGTGTTGAGAATATTGTGTCTTCACAATGTCTCACCAGGACACTGGTTACGTAATATTTATTCACTGTCATTAAGAAAATATATGATATCACCTTAATTATATGTTCTTAAACTTCGGAAACTAAAAAACAATCTTTTTAATTTTTTTAATTTTGGAATTTTACTTTTGTAAAATGTGTAAACAACACACGTGACTGAACTGGGTTAAGGTGTAGTTTATTTGTTAAAATACAGAGGGCGTTACCAGGACATTACCGAAACATTTTTGTGGAGTATATACTATTAATCCCAAAGACTAAAAACAAACACACTAAGTGTGTTCTTCGTTTATGTATATTTGTCTTTATATATCGATTCCATTAAGCATGCCGACTAATAGCTCAATTTTACATTGGAAAAAAACCCAATAATAAGAGACAATTGCTGGTGAAATATTTTTAATAATAAATATCCAGGACATTCATATATAATCCGTACTATGACAATCAATGAAATAATCTATATGATATCATTTTTCCTTCACGTCGTATCGAATGGCAGCCACTCATGACAACCATTCGATTTTGTTTTATTACTCTGTAATGTAACGGCACTTTTCCTTTATCATTAATTCTAAAAGTCGATTAATCGCTGTTTTACCCTTTATTTCGAGAAATCAAATAACAATCAGACTTTCTTTATGCTGAGGTTTCTGTCATGAACTGGCCAACGGATAAATACAATTACTTCTGCTTATTTTAGCGTGTTTATGTGTGTGGTTTTCTTATAGCAAAGCCACAAAGAGTTGAAGACGCCAATAACTTAGTAACAGAAATTAATCCAAGACAAACGTAACCACGTGCAACTGCAGGAAATTTCGTATTACCTTTTTGGAAAATTATATGATAACGTCCCCTTCCCCCCAGTGGCTCAGCTGTATGTCTGCGGACTTACAACGCAAAAATTGGGGTTTCGATACCCATGGTGGGCAGAGCTCAGATAGCCCATTGTTTAACTTTATGCTTAACTCAAAAAATAACAACAGCATGATAACGTGTTATTCTTTTGCCTTGTATTTACATTTTTATTTTTTCTTACATCGTTTCATTCGAGACTGATCTGAGGGAGGTTATCTTTATGAACTTCTCCGATTACGCCACCGCTAACTACGCTATAAAACGTTGGAGGAACAGTAGACAATACCGCAAGCACCGATATTTTACTTAAGCCTAAATTGTCTCACTGCTTAAACAAACTTCTGATGCAACCCACGCTTGAACCTACCTTATGCAGATAACAATTTCACACATAAACTATATGAAAATATAGTTGTACACAAAACTTTTAAAATTTGAAGGAACCAGCTATTTCTATTTTATAGTGAATTATAACTATCATGGCTTTTCATTTTTACCACTGTTTATTTATTTTGTTTTTGGAATTTCGAGCAAAGCTACTCGAGGGCTATCTGTACTAGCCATCCCCAATTTAGCAGTGTAAAACTAGAGAGAAGGCGGCTAGTCATCACCACCGACCGCCAATTCTTGGGCTACTCTTTTACAAACGAATAGTGAGATTGACCGCCACATTATAATGACCCCACGGCTGAAAGGGCGAGCATATTTGATGCGATCGGGATTCGAACCCGTGACCTCAAAAACAAATTTTCAGCATAAAAAATAATTTTGTTACGACAAATATGGATCGATATATAGGTAATCTATATAGGTATGTAAAACAGATAGTTTAAAATAATTTTATGAAGATAAATTAGGATTATATACAGGTAATCTATGTAGCTATGGTAACACACATAATTTGAATGCAACAAAACCATTGAAACAAGAAAGTTAAAACTGGAAAAAAATTAAACTTAAAAAACAAGCATCTTTACTGTGATCCAGGCTGACTTATTGACAATGATTTGGGAGATTAGAGATTTTTTTAAAGTTAATTAGGTTGTTTGGTATATATGAAATTGAGTACACGCTCATCACACACGTAGTGTTACTGGTCACAAATGTTTTAGATGACAACGAGACAGGGACTATACACGTATGGATTCTCGTTTATATTGCCAGAAAAATAATGTTTCTTGTTAACCTCCAATCTACAAACAAGGCTCATTGACTTTTGTTGTATTATACTGTATATTCCACGGTGTTAGTGAAGGTGCCTTTATATTTCATTAAAGTGCCTGCGTTTTCCAAAAGCATTTTATTTATTTCGTGATCGAAAAAAAACATTTGGCGTTAGTATATATATATATATAGCTACGTATTATTGATTTCTGAAATGCAATACTTTACATCCATACACACCTCAAAACCGCACGTAACTACAATGCTATATGCAAATTGAGCGTTGTATTATTTTAATTGTTGTACGTATTTTCTTCAAGTTCCTTTTCGTTTGGACAAAACTTCTAATGTCTTCCAAGAAATATCAAAGAAATACAAAGAAAGAAAACATAAATTTATAAGAACATTTCTGGAAGGACATTCACCAATCACGTTCTGCAAAGAACATAATGGAACATTACTAGAAATGTATTTGCGGGCTACTTTCCGAGTTTGTAGAATACAAAGATATTGAGAAATTACGAGCTCGCGCTAAATCATACAACAGCAAATATGACTATTAACGTGCTGATAAACCGTGTGTAGGTTTTGAAAACACAGGTGGATTTTAATTAGCGGATGGTGCCTGGCATGGCCTAGCGCGGTAAGGCGTGCGCTTTGTAATCTGAGGGTCGCGGGTTCGCGCCCGAGTCGCACCAAAAATGCACGCCCTCCCAGCCGTGGGTTCGTTATTATGTGAGGGTCAATCCCACTATTCGTTGGTAAAAAAGTAGCCCAAGAGTTGGCGGTGGGTGGTGATGACTAGCTGCCTTCCCTCTAGTCTTACACTGCTAAATTAGGGACGGCTAGCACAGATAGCCCTCGAGTAGCTTCGTGCGAAATTCAAAAACAAACAATTATCTGACAATTTTTATATTTTTACTTTAGTAGAATTTCAGTTTTTCTATTATTCTTACGTGTGCTATTACTTCTCTGTTGCTGCAGTAACTTACTGAAGCCACCAAGTGATTCTATTTTCTAGTTTTATCTGGATAACTTGAATAAAATATTTTATGCAAGACGGTGAAACAAGTTGCTTAACTTCATACAGTTATTGTTTTGTTGAAAAGAAAAAAATGTTGGCCTTCTGTTGAAGAGCTCAAGAGAAATCGATGTTCTGCTGACTGAGAACGAAGAATGATTTTGCAACGGATTTCACCTTCGTGTTTCTGAGCCTTGATACAGTAGCGCCATCTATAATGTACAAAATTAACTACTATCGATTGTTATCAAAGATGCATTCTAATTACCACCGGAGCTGCCGAACCAGGTGACTTTCTTCTTCGAAATCGATCATCAAGGAGTCTAGCTGAAGAAATTGATGACAAAAGAATCAAAGATGATTGAACAAAGAATTAAACATGCTGTGTAAGAAAATTAAAAATCTTGAATTATATGAGTTACACAAATAATAAAGGTTTGCCAGAGGTCGAGTTACGCAAATGATAAAGGTTTGCCAGAGGTCGAGTTACGCAAATTATAAAGGTTTGCCAGAGGTCGAGTTACACAAATGATAAAGGTTTGCCAGAGGTCGAGTTACACAAATGATAAAGGTTTGCCAGAGGTCGAGTTACGCAAATGATAAAGGTTTGTCAGAGGTCGAGCTAGGCAAATGATAAAGGTTTGCCAGAGGTCGAATTACGCCGCAAATTATAAAGGTTTGCCAGAGTTCGAGTTACACAAATGACAAAGGTTTGCCAGAGGTCGAGTTACAAAAATGATAAAAGTTTGCCAGAGGTATTTCGTGGAAGCTAGAATTAATCTGCAAGAAATGGATGACGGTTGTGAACATGGTTATAACGCAAAGCCACCAAAAGAATAGAACGATACATCTTTTTTTGGTAAAATGATTGTAAGCTTAACACACATATTCATTGGCCTGGCATGGCCGAGCGCGTTAAGGCGTGCACTCGTAATCCGAGGGTCGCGCTAAACATGCTCGCCCTCCCAGCCGTGGGGTGTATAATGTGACGGTCAATCCCACTATTCGTTGGTAAAAGAGTAGCCCAAGAGTTGGTGGTGGGTGGTGATGACTAGCTGCTTTCCCTCTAGTCTTACACTGCAAAATTAGGGACGGCTAGCACAGATAGCCCTCGAGTAGCTTTGCGCGAAATTCCAAAACAAATATGTATCATTAACCATCGTAACATAAAAAGTTTTGATGTTAAAAAATGTATTGAAACAATAAGGTTAAAACTACAAAAACTGAGTAACATAAAATTGAAAGCTATCCCTAGTTTGGCACAAACTAACATAATTGCAATAAACTACAAAAGTATGGATCTTTTTTCCCGATTTAGGTAACTTAGTTTCTGTAATTCTGACTTTCCTGTTTCAATACAGTTTTGAAACATAAAAACTTAGGTTATATCTTTAAAAAATATATAAAAATGTTTTATTATATTTTTTTATTCAATGTTGTTGTTGAATTAAGCACAAAGCTACACAATGGGCTATCTGTGCTCTGCCCACCACGTATATCGAAACCCGGATTTTAACGTGTAAGTCCGCAGACATACCGCTGAGCCACTGGGGGGCTTTTTCTTTAACACCAATAAATATTTTAAATCTTATCTTATTCATAAAAAATAACAACTTTTTATTTGTGTTTTCACACTAAGCAAAAACAAACTAATGGGCTACACTTGCTTTCCAAACTACGGATATAAATAAGTCTTCAGGCTGACAGCTGAATCAACAGGAAGTTCCACATAAAAAAAATGTTTCTTATGTTGATGATTTGAACATAATAAAGAGGACTTCTCAATAACCGTGGCGTTTGTATTTCTTTAAGGAAGAGTTAGAACAAATGAATCTATGGAACCATTTTTATTTTCCTTTTTATTATCTACATTTCAGTAGTGCACCACCAAAATCCACAGTGTTACCACACGTATACCTGATTTGATTTTATTATTAATCAGGAACTCTACCTGTCTACCACGATCAGGACAAAGTAATCTATCAGATCGTGGGCACGTATCAACGGAAAGGGTTTAACCTTCAGAGTCCAAAACTGTAATTAGGCGTCAGATCGGTCAAGAGACGACAAAGCTATGAGATGAAAGTTCGTACTTATACTTTAAACATATATTGACATAAACATGGACCTGTGTTGAAACTCAAGAAGATGTTTAGACATAAACCTGTGTTAAAACATTAGACTAAAGAATATGTTTGGACATAAAGCTGTGTTAAAACATTAGACTAAAGAATATGTTTAGACATAAAGCTGTGTTAAAACATTAGACTAAAGAGGATGTTTAGACATAAACCTGTGTTAAAACATTAGACTCAAGAGATGTTAGACGTAAACCTGTGTTAAAACATTAGACTAAAAAAGATGTTTAGACATAAACATATGTTAAAACATTAGACTAAAGAGATGTTTAGACGTAAACCTGTGTTAAAACATTGGACTCAAGAGGTGCTTAGACATAAACCTGTGTTAAAACATTAAACTCAAGAGATGTTTAGACGTAAACCTATGTTAAATCATTAGACTCTAGATGTTTAGACCTAAACCTGTGTTAAAACATTAGACTAAAGATGTTTAGACATAAACATATGTTAAAACATTAGACTAAAGAGATGTTTAGACGTAAACCTGTGTTAAAACATTAGACTCAGGAGATGTTTAGACATAAACCTGTGTTGAAACATTAGACTCTAGATGTTTAGACATAAACCTGTGTTAAAACATTGGACTCAAGAGGTGCTTAGACATAAACCTGTGTTAAAACATTAAACTCAAGAGATGTTTAGACGTAAACCTATGTTAAATCATTAGACTCTAGATGTTTAGACGTAAACCTGTGTTAAAACATTAGACTAAAGAAGATGTTTAGACCTAAACCTGTGTTAAATCATTAGACTCAAGAGATGTTTAGACGTAAACCTGTGCTAAAACATTAGACTAAAGAGATATTTAGACGTAAACCTGTGTTAAAACATTGGACTCAAGAGGTGCTTAGACGTAAACCTATGTTAAATCATTAGACTCTAGATGTTTAGACGTAAACCTGTGTTAAAACATTAGACTAAAGAAGATGTTTAGACCTAAACCTGTGTTAAAACATTGGACTCAAGAGGTGCTTAGACGTAAACCTGTGTTAAATCATTAGACTCTAGATGTTTAGACGTAAACCTATGTCAAAACATTAGACTCAGGAGATGTTCAGACGTAAACCTGTGTTAAAACATTAGACTAAAGAAGATGTTTAGACATAAACATATGTTAAAACATTAGACTAAAGAGATGTTTAGACGTAAACCTGTGTTAAAACATTGGACTCAAGAGGTGCTTAGACATAAACCTGTGTTAAAACATTAGACTCAGGAGATGTTTAGAGCCCGCAGACATACCTGCTGTGTCACTGGGAAGGTCGCTGATCGGTGTTCAGAATTTGACCACAATTGCCACAGTCTTTGGTTGACCATCACTGCTGCTGTTGTATTTTAACTATTGCCCGGTGTCCAGGATTTGAATATTAAACAGCTACACCACAAGCCTGTTTTTCAGAACAAACATATATTTTACAAAGTCAACCAAATTAAAAAATATATATATACATATGGTTAGATTTCCTTTCTTAAACAGTGTTAATAACTTCCTTTATAGTAACGCCTTGGAAAGTAAATTAACAGTTTCTTGTCATCATCTGCATACGCTAATTGGTTGAGTTAATATCACGTGACGCTAAACTCTTTTTCGTTAAAAGAATTCCATAAAATTGAGCAAACTCATGCTGAAAATATGAAAATGGATAATGAATAATTATGCACTGTCCACTCATTCGGTATTCAGACAACATCAGGATAAGCAATGTTGACCGGTAAGATCCTATGAAATCAGACTGATTAAAACCGTTGGAAATTCTGACAAACGATGATCATAGAGGTGTTGAAACATTAGACTCTAGATGTTTAGACATAAACCTGTGTTAAAACATTGGACTCAAGAGGTGCTTAGACATAAACCTGTGTTAAAACATTAAACTCAAGAGATGTTTAGACGTAAACCTATGTTAAATCATTAGACTCTAGATGTTTAGACGTAAACCTGTGTTAAAACATTAGACTAAAGAAGATGTTTAGACCTAAACCTGTGTTAAATCATTAGACTCAAGAGATGT
This sequence comes from Carcinoscorpius rotundicauda, assembly GCA_011833715.1. Taxonomy (NCBI): domain Eukaryota; kingdom Metazoa; phylum Arthropoda; class Merostomata; order Xiphosura; family Limulidae; genus Carcinoscorpius; species Carcinoscorpius rotundicauda. Next base: position 58,992,274 of record CM022400.1, on the reverse strand, counting down.
TTAGACGTAAACCTGTGTTAAAACATTAGACTAAAGAGATATTTAGACGTAAACCTGTGTTAAAACATTAGACTCAGGAGATGTTTAGACATAAACCCGTGTTAAATCATTAGACTTAAGAGGTGCTCAGACATAAACCTGTGTTAAAACATTAAACTCAAGAGATGTTTAGACGTAAACCTGTGTTAAAACATTAGACTAAAGAGATATTTAGACGTAAACCTGTGTTAAAACATTAGACTCAGGAGATGTTTAGACATAAACCCGTGTTAAATCATTAGACTTAAGAGGTGCTCAGACATAAACCTGTGTTAAAACATTAAACTCAAGAGATGTTTAGACGTAAACCTATGTTAAATCATTAGACTCTAGATGTTTAGATGTAAACCTGTGTTAAAACATTAGACTAAAGAAGATGTTTAGACGTAAACCTGTGTTAAAACATTGGACTCAAGAGGTGCTTAGACGTAAACCTGTGTTAAATCATTAGACTCTAGATGTTTAGACGTAAACCTATGTCAAAACATTAGACTCAGGAGATGTTCAGATATTTAGACAGACTCTAGATATTTAGACACGAATCTGTGTTAAAACATTGGACTCGAGAGATGTTTAGACATAAACCTCTGTTAAATCATTAGACTTTAGTTGTTTAGACATTAGCATTAATTTATAAACACAAATGAGTTTCAGTGTCTTCTGTTCAGAATGTTAAAAATTTGGAGTGTAACGAATACCATCGCTCATACCTCGGAAAATAATATAGAAACGGACAGTACAACTATCGATAAGGTTCAGGGTCAACTGGACGATAGCTATTTTGTCGACAGAACAAATCGGTGACAACTCATTTGCTGACAATATTGTCACTTGCCTACAGAGTCGTTGATACACCAATATTTCTAATTGACTGATAGTACTCTCGATAGTAGGCTTGGTGAGTGCTTGTTAATATAGAAGTAAAATAATTCGTTCATCTTTTCACTGTATAAATCATTATTACGTCATTTTTGGTTTTTGCTGTAAGACATCTAAAATACATTAAATTTCAATATTTTTATATTCTTTTCTTATTCAGTTCATATTCCAAAGTTTGCATTCATCACTTCGTACACTTGACTCACTTCTGTATCCCGCTGGTAGAGCGGTAAGTCAACGGATTTACAAAGCTAAAATGAGGGGTTCGATTCTCCTAGGTAGGCTGAGCAGAGAGCTCGATGTTGTAGCTTTTCTAAAGGAAAACATACACACACACTTACTTTCACTCTCTATTATCTCATCTTACAAAATTTATTTATTTTATTTCAGAAATTTATTATCTGAATTTTCGTTAGGATTGTGGGGTATAATTTTGTACTTTTGAATAATAAAGTGTTTCGTCTGTATCATACCGATGTATTTTGTATTTATCTATTCAGAATGTAAACTTGGTTCATGTACATGTAAATATGATTGCATTGCCCTAAATATAACAACAAATCCATCTCATGACACAACTGTTGACAAGTTTATTTTCGATACTTGTATTTCGACAACTTGTCCAGTCAAAGCATGTCTTTCGACATAATTTACTGTTGCCAAAACATCGATGCTGAGAAATAAATAAACTTATACTATGTAAAATTTATGTTTCATATAATTTGATAATTACTTTGTGTTTTACTTACCAGTTTGTAAGTTACGAACGTGTGGCGAAATTATTCTGTTCAAAGTAATGATGCATATGAAATACGTAATTATGTGGAAACTGTTTGCAATATTACGAGGTCACCAAACATGTTCGCCCTTTCAACCGTGGAGGCGTTATAATGTTACGGTCAATCCCACTATTCGTTGGTAAAAGAGTAGCCCAAGAGTTGGCGGTGGGTGGTGATGACTACCGTAAATTCCGGCGTATAAGTCGAGGTCTATAAGTCTGACCTAAAAATACTTATTTTGGCATTACCTGCTTTACAAGACGAACCCCTTCTCTGGCTCAAATCACATTTAACGGATACTACGAAAAAAGCATTAAAATCGAAAAAAACAGATATGGCAGTGATTCCAGGTGAATTAACATCTCTACTGCAACCTTTGGATGTATCGTTAAATAAACCATTTAAGGATTCTATGCGCACCAAGTGGAATGAGTGGATGGCATCGGGTCAAAAAACCTACACTGCCGCCCGAAATATGTGTTCTGCATCTTTGCCTGAAGTGTGTTAGTGGATAAAGGATTCCTGGGACTCCAAAAATCGTTGTCAAATCATTCAAAAAATAATCAATTGCCAATGCGATGGACGGTATGGAGGATGATATGTTATGGGAAGAGGATGACGATATTCCCTCATCATCAGTGGAGCATGACATTATTCCAGAAGAGGATCCTTACGATGACCATTTGAATGGTGAGGAATGGGACTTTGTGTTTGATCGATCTCATGTTGAGTAGGATTACTAGTATTTTACTATTTTATAAATAAATACCTATATGTCATCTCATATATATTTAATTCCCGTGGTTTTCTCGAATCTGAATTTACTAGAATTCATGTCATGAAAAACGTCACCACCGTACAAGTCGAGGGTGGATTTTTAAACTTGAAATTTGGTGTCAAATTTTCGACTTATACGCCGGAATTTACTGTAGCTGACTTTCCTTTAGTCTTTGCTAAGTTAGGGATGGTTAGCGAGGATAGCCATCGAGTAGCTTTGCGCGAAATTCAAAAACTAATTCTTGTTGTTGTTTTGAATTAAGCACAAAGCTACACAATGGGCTATCTATGCTCTGCCCACCACGGGTATCAAAACCCGGATTTTAGTGTGTAAGTCCGCAGACATACCGCTGAGCCAATGGGGGGCTCTAAAACAAAACAATATTAGAATCGTATAATTTCATAATGTGTCTGTTTGAAACTGCGATTGTAGTGTAAAATATGAAACCATTATATTTAAAGCTCTGTAAAAATTATTTATAAAGTATCGTAATAATCACAAAGGTAATGAAATTAGATTAGACTGAAATAAAACGTGTTTTTTCATTTGTAAAAAATACACACAAATATTTCGTCACACAAAATTTAATAATGTTTGCCAATCAAAATTACTTTGAATAAATACCAGAATCTTTTCAGAGTTATTAAATTATATTATCTATCGATCTGAGTCGTGAATTAACCTTCCATGTATTCATAACCCTCATATTACTTACACAACATATTCGTTGAACCACTACAGTTGTCAAGTGACAGAAGAATGAAACTGGAATTCACGTCCATTAATTTCCTTTTAAATTAATTAATAGATCATACTTAAATCTGAATTATAATTTACAGTTTGAATACCAAACGTATTGAAATACATTCACAATTTAGTAGTTTTAATGCGAGTCAACATAGATGATATGACATAACCTTTGCCCCGTAACACGTAGCGATAAGGTTACATCATTGAAAATCGGTTTCATTGTTCCAGGTTGGTACGGTACGAGACATTCTGTTTTGTAACTTGTATTAAACAACTTCAAACAAATTGCCTGGTAGATAAGCATTAAGTCTGATGATATTAAAAATTACGTTACCAATGATTGAAGATTTATTGTTTTGTTTAGCTAAATTTTAGTATGGTGTGAATGTCATTCACAAATTGGCAAAATATGATTATATTTAACTAATATCTCATGAGATATTACTGTTAGGCTTGAATTATTTTTAAACAATATATTATTTGTTCATTTTCTTCGAGAGTTCTAAGAATTATGAGAATATATCATAATAACTTTCCAATCATGCAATATTTGCTACATTTAGTGCAGACGACATGTGAGAGACTTGAAGCCTAACTCAAATAATAACTTTTTTAGAAGAAACGTAAAGGAAAGATAAGAACACTGTGAAATGTTTAGAGAAAATGAGAATATATATATATATATTAAAACATTTAACCAAGTTGGAAGAATCTCGAATGTAATAAAACGAACAAATTGGACGATTATTTAACCCCCTGAGACCTGCCAGACTGATAAACGTTCAAAAATAAATTAGCTCTAGCAAACGGAGTTGAAAAAACCTTTAATTAAAAGCAACTGAAATTATTCACATACTTTAAAATTAGCATAGACACCTTGTACATGAGTTTCTATAAATTAAAATTCTTTGCATTTTAAACGGAGTTGTATACATTTCGTTGACAGCTTGCGCTGAATCACGTTTATCGAAAATCAAAAGTTAAAGTAAACCTTCTGATAGCAACACTACATTAACCACATTTAACGTTTTCGCGTCTTCAGAATTTGAAAAAAAGGCTAATATTATCGTCATGCAAAGTAAGTTTTTGTAGGTTATTCAATACTTTGAGAGTCACGTAATTTACAGGTATGTTCCTTCTAGGACACGCCCTTCCTTTAAATATCACGTGAGCACTTTTCATGGTATGCAAAAAACGTGTAGAAACATGAATGTGAGTAAGGAATATTTTGGTGTAATATATGAAATAATTACGGAAACAGTCAACTATGTGAGTATACAATGTAAATATATAACTGAATTTATTCATCTCTCTTACATGAACATAAATGCATCATATATTGGTAGTTTACATCGTAATAGGATGTCATCCAGCCAATGAGACAATGCCATGTTAGAACTACATGAATTACTACAGAAACAAAAAAATGAACCAAGACCATCAACTGGCATGCTGCATTAAACCAGAGATTTACAGACTTATGCAACGAAACATAAACCAAATCAATACTAAGAAAGACAGAGACAAAAAGATCTGCCACAACAAAAAACAAGAAAAACTAAGATGTAAACAACAGAAAAGACACCAAAACGACAAACCGTTGACTAACCTCATAATTAACAGATCCGACCGACAATTAAACACAGACAAGATACACCTACTTAACAAAGGACTCAACTTCGCAACAGCACCTAGGTAAATTTCAACCATAGAAATCAAAACATGTTTAGAAGATCTAACCAGGAGACTTGTGATACTTTCTACATAAAACAAAAACAACAAGAAAACAACCAAAAACAACCAACGGAAAATAAGACAACTTCGACAGTTATATTGACACCTAACAGCCAAACATCCCAGGGAAAAAAATAAAATTTACATTTTCCAGAAACAATTAAAAACATCTTAAACGAATTTTTCAAAGAATGTTTTTCACAAAACAGAAAACTAAAAAACAGCCTCACAAAAAAAGACATTAATTCCATTAAAAACCTAAAACAAGACAAAAACATTAAAATTCTAAAAGCAGATAAAGAAAACGCTGTAGTCATAATGAACACGAATGAATACATCCAAAATATGAAGAACATCCTATCAGATACGAACGAATTCAAACCAAGACACACGAAACGCAACTAAACAAATTACTACTACAAATGAAAAAAGCCAACACAATTTCAGAAACACTTTATTCCTACCTGCGTAAAACCGACTCACGCACACTACAAATATACGGCATCCCCAAACCTCATAAACCAGATTGTCCATTACGACCAATAATGTCAACATATGAATCGTTTAATTACAATCTTGGTAAATACATAGCATGGGCATTTTCCAAACACATAACATCAGCCAACTCATTCATCAAATACTCTTAATTTCAAGTCTAGTCTAAATCAACTTAATCATAAAGCCTTAATGGCCAGTTTCGATGTTATATTCCTCTTTACAGAAGTTCCAACAACAGAAGCCTGCAAGATAGCCTTAGAACTCTATATCTGAGACCCTAACCCAATTATAGACATTCCCAGTAACCAGTTAGCAGCCCTCATAGAATTCACCACAATAAAGACAAACTTCATGTTCAACAACCAAAACTATATACAAACAAATGGCCTAAGCATGGGCAACCCAGTATCACCAGTTCTAGCCAATATTTTTATGACACAAATTGAAACACAATCAATTAACACAGCATTACATCCACCACTATACTGGTACAGATATGTAGATGACACGGTTGCGGAATTCAAATCTACAGAACACACACTTAATTTATTCAATCACATTAACTTTATACATCCCAAAAATAACTTTACACGTGAACAGGAAGACAGCAATCAAATATCATTTTTAACCTCAAAATTACAAGAACCGACACACAATTCAAAACAGAAATCCATCGAAAAATCACTCATACTGGACTATACATTCCTTGGGACTCAGCACATGAAACAAAACAAAAACTCAACAAACTAAGAAACCAGATAAACACAGCCATGAAACTATGCTCACCAGATAAAATTAACGATGAATTAGACAAAATAAAACAATACTTCATCAACATCAATAAGTTTCCTTTACAAACCATAGAAAAAATTATACGCACACACCTAGACAGAAAGCAAAATCAACCAACAAAAGTGAATATATCTCACGAATCAAAAAATCACGAAACCATATATTCCTGACATCAGCAAACAAATAACCAACATTTGGCAAAAACTAGTAACAAAATATAACATTCCAGTTAACACTAAATTTATTCAAAAACCAGGCACAAAACTAAGATCTATACGATGTAAGAACTACACTGACAAACACCACACCAACATTATTTATAAAATAAAATGTGATAACTGCCACGACTTCTATATTGGAGAAACAAGTAGAAAAATGGAAACCAGATTCAAGGAACATAAAAGTCACCTTCATACGTTTTCGAACACTGCAAGTCAAATAAACACAACATAACCATAAAAAAGACACTCAAATACTAAATAAAGAAACAAAAATAAACAAACACAAAATTAAAGAAGCCTTACTTTTACAACAAGTCAAGCCCAAAACAAACCAATAGAAAGGAACACATTTATACCTATATTAATAAATATAATCTAACATCTAAGCGCGCCCTCTACATTCTTACACTCAATTATACAACCCCCTTCAAACATGTGGTCAGCTATCGGTCAGTTACCTCTTTCTTTCTTTGTGAACCTGATGATGACAGAAGAAGATCGAAACGTTGTTCGCTCCTCAACATGGTACTTTCTCTTCCCACACCGGCCGTTTTTACATGTATAATGCCATGCCAAGGTATTACAGCTACACTATTCCCAGAGGTATGCTGATGATGAATTCACTCTGGGATCGCAGGAGAGAAATGTCACATGATGAGTGTGTACAATTAAAAGTATTGACTGTAAATTGAGGTGATATCTTATATTCCTATAGCAGCTGTAAAGCTGTTATTACTGGTCATAGAAGTGGGATAACACTTGAAAGTGTAATATACTTTTGTAGCGATGTTAAGTATCTCATTATATCCTCTTTACATGGTATAGCACAATCGTATAGGTGTAAATATTATATCCAGAATAGTAGGATACACATTATCCTGAAAAGACATTAGTGGGTGTGTAATTGCTCCAAAATACTTTTTTTTTGGATGAATAGCCAAACGTATTGTTTGAAATGGGAACCAGACTTTTAAAAAATGGAATGAGTAAAGATGGTGGAAAATTACCTTTACAGATGAATCCAAATTATTTTGTAGAAAGGAGAAATGTATTGTTGTCAACGTACTACTCGTAACCTGGAGTAAAGAACGAATGCAAATGTGTGCTGCATGTGAGCCATTGGTGTCAGAGGTCCAGTCAAAATGGATGGCTCTCTAACTGCCAGGCCCGTCATGGCCAAGCGTGTTAAGGCTTTCGACTCATAATTCGAGGGTCGCGGGTTCGAATCCCGATCGCACCAAACATGCTCGCCCTCCCAGCCGTAGGGGCATCATAATGTGACGGTCAATCCCACTATTATTTGGTCAAAGAGTTGGCGGTGGATTGTGATGACTAGCAGCCTTCTCTCTAGTCTTACACTACTAAATCAGGGACGGCTAGCGCAGATAGCTAATAACTAATGCCTAAAATAACCCTAATTGCTGATAGGTGTAGGCTAATTTTGATGTTTTGTGTATTTAACTCAGGAATAAGAGGTGAGCATATTTCAACTAACATAAATACTGTGATTCCACACGTGTATAAAATCTGGTGAATTTTTACTAAAAACCTATAAAACGTTCCATGTAACACTCATAACAATAACTGCAGAAGGTTCTGATATCGATATGTTTATATTAATTATTCAGGTTTTATGTAAACTGTGAAGACGAAATTACAATCGAAGAACGTGGTTCAGTTGCTGACAATAATATGTAAGTTTAGAACAACAATTAACAGTCAAACAAGAAGGACGTAATACTCTGTGTTAACAAAACAAACTAACACTAAATGGCTATGCATTGTACAGCTTCTAAGCCTTCCATGTTTATTTTGGATCGTACTTAAACTGTAATTAATCGGAATTTATGACTCCTGTGTTTAAGTTGCCAGTATGTTTCATAACAGCTTCCAATATTATATATACATATGATACATATATACATATATGTATATACATATGATATAATATTAGCCGATGGAAAATAAGTGCTCATTCTAACGAAACGTCCAATGAAAATTGTCATTTTGTCTGATAAGAGGGCGAGCTACAATGTACTAAAGTTTTATGTGGGCTCACAGAGAATATGCGTTAAAATTAGCATTTCATTTAACATTAACATTTGACGACTTAAGCAATTCGTCAAAATATCACAAAATAAACATCTGTCTGCAGGAACAAATATAGCCTCCCGAACATGGGCTTACGTTTGCAGTAACATGTCACATATTTTCTTCAGTGATACATAAGTCTGATTTAACATTTTAACTCTATTTGAAGGTGTTTTGGTTAAAACTGGTTTGAAATTTTGCACAAAGCTACACGAGGGTTACCTGCGCTATCCGTCCCTGATGTCAACGTCACCAAGCAGCGCCAACATTTGGGCTACTCTTTTACCAATGAATAACAGGATTGACCGTCACTTTATAACGTCCCCACAGTTAAGATGACGAACATGTTTAGTGAAGCAAGAATTCGAACCCTCAAACTGCGAGTCCAACGCTATAGCCATCTGGCCATGTTAGGCCTCACGAATATTTTGGTGTTTCGTTATTAAACACAAAGATATCTGTGTGCTCTGCTCGTTACAGTTATTAAACTCCTGTTTTTACCGGTCTACGTCCGCAAACATACAGCTGCACCATTGGATGAGTTGCTTGAAATGAAGCAGAACTCCACGTGCATATATCTTTATCTCAAACAACTCATTTTTGAAGTAAGAGCAGCTAACTTCAGCTCATTTGTTTTTTACTGACTTCTTTTATTTAATCTCAACTAAAATCTCGTTAGTTAACAATATTGAGTGTAAGAATGTAAAGGGCGCGCTTAGGTGTTGGATTATATTTATTAATATTGGTATCAATGTGTTTCAAAAAGGAAATATATTTTATTTATCTTGTACGTAAATAGTATCCAGATAACAGAATGTATTTCTTATGGTTTGACAAATCGGGACATTATGTTACAACGCTTTAGATCTCTGTGTCTTTTGTCGTTTCTGTGTGTTGATACAAAATAAAGTACACAATACAGCGGCTATTTGACAATATAAAGTGATATAGTATGAATGTAAGTGTAATCTGTTTATAGTTAATGTTTTTATTCTGTGTATCACGTGTTGGGGCCTCGCATGGCCTAGCGCGTTAAGGCGTTCGCTTAGTAATCTGAGGGTCGCGGGTTCGCGCCCGAGTCGCGCCAAACATGCTCGCCCTCCCAGCCGTGAGGGCGTTATAATGTGACGGTAAATCCCACTTTTCGTTGGTAAAAAAGTAGCCCAAAAGTTGGCGGTGGGTAGTGATGACTAGCTGCCTTCCCTCTTGTTTTAAACTGCTAAATTAGGGACGGCTAGCACAGATAGCCCTCGAGTAGCTTTGTGCGAAATTCCAAAAGAGTATCATGGGTTACTATTGTAATCATTGTCAAGCCATTTTTATAAGAAGTTATATCGATAATTGAATACATAGAACTTTATTTTGTTTAATTATATGTGATTCATTTATATATACATATTTTCCCTCGAATTATATGTGATGTGCCAAAAACTCGTTGCTGTGTTGTTAAACGTTTTGAGTTCATGTTACTCTTTCTTTCTGAACGTGGCCCGGCATGTCCAAGCGTATTAAGGCGTTCGACTCGTAATCCGAGGGTCGCGGGTTCGAATCCCTGTCACACCAAACATGATCGCCCTTTAAGTCGTGGAGGCGTTATAATGTGACGGTCAATCCCACTATTCGTTGGTACATGAGTAGCCCAAGAGTTGGCGAAGTGTGATGATGACTAGCTGCCTTCCCTCTAGTCTCACATTGCTAAATTAGGGACGGCTGGCATAGATAGCCCTTGAGTTGCTTTGCGCGAAATTAAAAAAAAACAACAAACAATCAAACAAACTTTCTGAACCTAATTTCGTAAATAATGTGAAAGTAGTAATATACCCATTTGTAGATGGCATGTAAATTTGCATGTTATCCGGTTCAGTTTGTTTCACAACATGCGTACGTTTAAGTCAGTAAAGGTACAGTAAAATAACGTAGTTAAAATGCATAGAATATAAAACGTGTGTAGTAGGAACACTCTAACCTCATACTATTGCCATGACAACCTGTAGTTTATCAACACAAATTACTCACAATCGTCAGCGTCGCGTCTATTAACATTTATAATTAACTTAAAATTCGAATTATTCTAATTCATTCATGTGGCAGTAGGCTTACGTTATAATATTTATTGTTTAATTAACTTATTTCTATGAATTTCTAAATAATATAATTGACTTACAAAAACCTGACAATGTTCAATATCAGTGATGCTGAAAAAACCCACTTGTAGAGAAAAATCTATATATAAAAACTGCTCGTTTGGGTTGAGAAAATATTTTACGTAGAAGAGCGAACAACGTTTCTATCTTCCGATACACAATTTCAAACAGAAATCCATCGAAAAATCACCCATACTGGACTATAGATTTCTTGGGACTCAGCACATGAAACAAAACAAAACTCAACATACTAAGAAACCAGATAAACACAGCCATAAAACTATGCTCACCAGATAAAATTAACGATGAATTAGACAAAATAAAACAATACTTCATCAACATCAATAAGTTTCCTCCACAAACTGCAGAAAACATTATACGCACACACCTAGACAGAAAGCAAAATCAACCAACAAAAGTAAATATATCTCAGGAATCAAAAAATCATGAAACCATATACTGCTGTATACCATATGTTCCTGACATCAGCAAACAAATAACCAACATTTGGCAAAAACATTTCTTTATCACACAAAATGTGGTTGGAAATCGTGAAATTTCTATATGTATTCGACAAATCTCGCCAGAAGGGAACGAAACCTTTTTAACCCAGTTTATCCTGAAGGAAGAAAAAAAATCCTTGAAAATCTTCTAATAAATGTCTTTCAATTGAAACGTCGAAGTGAAGTGACAGGCCTCTTTCAATCGTAGGATAGTGTGTGTTTTCTCACAGCAAAGCCACATCGGAATATCTGTTGAGTCCAGAGAGGGGAATCGAACCTTTGTTTTTAACGTTGTAAATCTGCAGACTTACCGCTGTACCAGAGGAGTAATCCTACTTTTGAAAACATTACAACACTCACCCAGCTGAGATTTGTTAGTTTGTTTCATCGGTAAGTGGAAAAATCAAAACAAAGTTTACTGTGTCTATTTTGAAGCATTCGTGATAAAGAAAAATCCCTTCATTTATTTGTTTTGAAATAACAACATTTTAATATTTTAACAAAAATTTACTTTCGTTTGTTTGTTTTTGAATTTCGCGCAAAGCTACTCGAGGGCTATCTGTGCTAGCCGTCCCTAATTTAGCAGTGTAAGGCTAGAGGGAAGGCAGCTAGTCATCACCACCAACTCTTGGGCTACTCTTTTACCAACGGATAGTGGGATTGCCCGTCGAATTATAACGCCCACACGGCTTAAAGGGCGAGCATGTTTGGTGCGACCGGGATTCGAACTTGCGCCCCTCAGATTAACATACTTTGCCATAACAGGCCACAAATTCACTTCTCTAACATAATAATTAAGTAAAATGGCGGGAAAATAATGTATTATTTACAGATAAATTACAAAAAAACTTTGATTAAACTAATAAAAATTTAAAGTAACAACAAATATTGTTAAAAAGTCATTTCCATTCTTATTTATTGATTTGTATGTTTTATTTATTGATTGATTGATTTGTATGTTTTATTTATCTATTGATTAATTTCTATGTTTTATTTATTGGTTGATTAATTTGTATGTTTTATTGATTGATTGATTGATTTGTATGTTTTATTTATTGATTGATTGATTTGTATGTTTTATTTATTTGTTGATTAATTTGTATGTTTTATTTATTGATTGATTGATTTGTATGTTTTATTTATTGATTGATTAATTTGTATGTTTTATTTATTTGTTGATTAATTTGTATGTTTTATTTATTTATTGATTGATTTGTATATTTTATATCAAAGCTACATTAATTTATCTGCTGTGTCCGCGGATGGGAACAAAACCCGAATTTTAACGTTGTAAGTTTGTAGACTTATCTCTGTCCCATTTTTAAACTTAAAAATTTTGAATACCAATGAAACATGATAAGAAAAAAAATATTAATTTACTAAATACATTCAAATGAGTAATACTTATATTAATCATAAAGTAATGTAATATTCGACGTATACGTAATTACTACTTGAATAACGTTGTTAAGATTCTGTGTTTAAATATTCGTGAAAAACTACCTGTTATCTATCGGTTAAAAACGATGGTTTTTTTTCCGTATTTGCAGAAAGTTTGTTGTTGTTGTTGTTGTTGTTTTGAATTAAGCACAAAGCTACACAATGGGCTATCTGTGCTCTGCCCACCCCGGGTATCGAAACCCGGAATTTAGCGTGTAAGTCCGCAGGCATACCGCTGAGCCACTGAGGGGCAATCGCAGAAAGTAAAGTTGTTAGTTTTGCCTAGAGTTGTAATGAAAAGGTAGTATGCCAATTTCTAAAGATTTTATTTTTTAACAAATGATTTTCGCCTCGTGGTTTTCAAACATTGTAATACCAACTGCATGTTACTGGTCTATCATAGCACATTTAATGAAAGATTGTTTAATGTTAACTTGCAGGCCTTGATAACTTTCGGTGATGTTTTCACTCTGATTGGGTAGTTTGACCAAGAAAAGATAAGTCATATTTTACAACGATGTTGATTAATGCATCTTATTGTTATCAAACAGTCTTGTATATAACTGCATATTTACCAGCCCTCCATTAACACAGTGGTATGTCTGTGAACTTACGAAGTAATCCAGATTTCGATACCTGTCATGGGAATAACACAGATTGTGAAGCTTTGTTCTTTATTAAAAACAAAACATACTTATCAGAGTGTTTGTGTTTCTTATTTTAAAGTACCGTCGGGCAATCTTTTGAGTCTACTGAGGGGAATCGAGTCCATGTTTTTAGTGTTGTAAATCCAAAGGCGTACCGGTGTATTTATCAGAGTTTTATACTGTCTATAGTTAATAAATAAAGATAAAAGTCTAATAACGTTTTGTGTCTGTAATGTGTAATCATTCTCAAATACTTTGAAACAGTAATTTGAACAATCTATGATAAAGCAGTTTATTCAAACTTTGTTGTTTGTTTATGATATATACATGTTTTGTTTGTTGTTTGTTTATGATATGTACATGTTTTGTTTGTTGTTTGTTGATCATATACACATGTTTTGTTTGTTGTTTGTTTATGATATACACATGTTTTGTTTGTTGTTTGTTTATGATCTATACATGTTTTGTTTGTTCGATTAAAAGTGTGAAGCTACTTAATGGACTATATGTGCTCCAACAAAACACGGGTATTGAAACACAATATTTAGCCTTACGGTTAATGATGATTCTCAAAACAGAGCATATGATCATGAATTGTTTGAAAATTACAGTGTTATTAAATACCTAATAAATACAAACTTTAATATAGAGTACATTTAACACACACTATATTTAAAATGTGTGTGTTTTCTTACAGCAAAGCCACATCGAGCTATCTTTTGAGCCTACAGCGAAGGAATCGAACCCCAGATTTCAGCGATTTAAATCCGTAGACTTACCGCTGCATTAGCGGGAAGCTGTATTTAAGATACATTATATTCATAGAGTTCGCTAACGTTTAGTTCGTTATTATTCAACCAAAAGTTAATTTCATGTAACACAGAGCACGAGTGAACATCAGTTAACACTAATTTGTGTCCATTACTAACTTTTGTTCCAAGCTCATCATGGGCCTTTCGACATTAGCTCTACGTATACATTGCTATTAAAACAAGTTATTAGAGAACAGTATTAATAGCATAATAGCGATTTCCTGTAACTTGCTGCTACACTGCAAATATACTTTTACATTTTGCTTTACGTTTTACATTCTCGTGTTTCATACGTAGATTTATTTAAATTATAGAGCAGACAAAACAGTCTTTTCAGTATCATATATCAGTATTTTACAACCAGCTAATTTTGTTAATTTTTTTTAATAAATCTAGAAAAAGGTAGACGTCACACTGGACGCCATTTGTTGTTAGAAACTTCGTCCATAACTGAGCATTGAGAAACCTCAAGTGTAGAAAGTACACTGAAACTAACAATAGGAAAACAATATTTTGTTTTAAAATGTTTGCACAGTGCAAAATGGAAGAGACTAAAGGAGTTTGTCCAACAAAAATTATCAGCCTCTACAATCAACCGTGAGCTACACTCTTCAGATCGAATTCTAACATTATAGAGTAACTCCAAATCTTCAGATCGAATTCTAACATTATAGAGTAACTCCAAATCTTCAGATCGAATTGTAACATTATAGAGTAACTCCAAAGTACTGACGTTATTCAACGACCAAGTGCTGTGAACCGTAAAATCATGGACTGACAATTTCAACAAGTTGACCAATAGATCAAACGACAATAATAAATATCAGAGAACTTCCAGTGTGGTAATTCAAAAACAGCTGAAACACGAAATTGACTGATTTCTGTATGAAATACGAATCTGAGTGAACATATATACAATTTATGCTGAAGAAACCGGGTCAAAGGGTACGTAAGACCCTAAGCACAAACGAATTGTGGAAATAAGTGAAAAAAACGTATTAAATGTGTTTCAAGTAAAGTACAGAAGAAAGGATGTGACTTCTTCAGAAGATCTTGGCTCTATATTGTACGTGTTTCAACCTAAGTACAGAAGAAAGGATGTGACCTATTCAGTAGATCTTGGCTCTACATTGTACGTGTTTGAATCTAAGTACAGAAGCTTTCTATGGTGCGTCCACCACAGGTATCAAAATCTGATGTCTGGCATTGTAAGTCCTCAGACGTGCCGTTTCAACACCGAGGGACTTTTCTAAACATTGACATGAAAGAGTGATTTTGATCTTTTTACAATGACATTCAAACAATCATTACATATTCAGGTTAGCATGGAATTTGTTTCATAATGACAATAGAAAGAAAATGATTGAGCCAACAAGAACACGTTGCACTATTTTGTTTCTGGAACATTTGGATTGAGCCAACAAGAACACGTTGCACTATTTTGTTCTGGAACATTTGGATTGAGCCAACAAGAACACGTTGCACTATTTTGTTTCTGGAACATTTGGATTGAGCCAACAAGAACACGTTGCACTATATTGTTTCTGGAACATTTGGATTGAGCTTAAGGAAAGTTGTGTTAAATGGACGTAGAATTTTTCAGTAGCTATGATTTCCTTTGCTTTAAATATCTTATTTTACAGCTGTGAAGTGAACTCGAATCGTAAACCAAATAAACATATTAGTGATGTCGAGAAACCCACTTGTTGAGAATTTTATATGCAAAAACGGCTCGTTTTGGGTTCAGGAAATATTTTAAATAGAAGAGCGAACAGAGGTAACTGACCGGAAGCTGACCACAGCTTAAAATATTTCCTGAACCCAAAACGAGCCGTTTTTGCATATAAAATAAACATATTATCTCCACTTATTTCGAACGTAGTCAAGACGTTTCTATAAGACACCTCGTGTAAATGTAGTAAACACTGACCAGTATAATATAATGCAACATGTGAAAAGCTCGAAATATAATATCATAAGTTAGACAGAAATATTTCATTAAATCACATAATCAGAACTAAATCGAAAGATTAAAAGCTTTCCACGCTGCATCAAAATAAACTGTCTAAAGCTTTGCTTACGACATTACACGACTAAAGTGAAGTCAGATTGCTTTAAAATGGGAATGAAGTCAGATTAATAGGTTCCAAGAACTAATAATATATATTATTAATAGAATTAATAGGTTTAAAAAACTAAACGTTGAAATGATCAATATGATAGTAAAAATAAATTGTCCTGAGGTTTAAATTTAACCCTAAGTCTATTCAAGAGCTAAAACAAAACAACCAAAGACATATAAAGTAATTAAAATTCGAAACAAGAGAACACGTAGACAAAAATCATTTCATGTCTTTACTTTGTAAAATGACTGAGAAAATGAGCTGTAATTCCTAACATAGTGTTGTTACAAAACAAGCACGTGTTGTTTACTTATAGATTGGATATCTTGGAGACGAGACTGATCTGTCATTGTGTGCAGGTCAGCACAAGTCTCTGCTGGCGGTATCATACATTATTCGTATGACAGATACCTCCAACTGGAGCCAACACCCGCTTTGCACAATACAATATCATGTAATGAATAATTGAGGAAGGAAAACGCATCGACACCACGTCTATCTCAAACTTTTCGATTTTCCGTACATCTGTAACAGTTACAATCGTTTTTTTTTCTTATCAGCTACGTAGAAACTATACTTGTTGTTTAGAATTAAACACAAAGCTACACAACGGGCTATTTGTGCTCTGCCCAACACGGGTATCGAAACCCGGTTTTTAGCGTTGTAAGTCCGCGTCTGCAGACATATCGCTGAGCCACTGGGGGGTAGAAATTACACCACTACACGTTTTGAGATTTACCAAACTGTTTAGTTTACGTGATTTTCACCAATATATGTGATTTACAAATGCAATATAACATCTTGTTAAAAGTAAATAGTAAACTATCTGCGCTAGTCGTCCTTACTCTACTGGTGTAAGACTAAAGAAAAGGCAGCTTGTCATCACCACCCACCGCCAGATCTTGGGCTACTCTTTTATCAACGAATAGTGGAATTGACTGTAAGATTATAACGCCGTCATCGCTAAAAGAGCAAGCGAGTCTGATGTGACGAGGATTCAAACCCGCAATCCTCAGATTACGAGTCGAGCACCCTCACCACCTGACGAACCCGAGTGTGAAAATTTGATCCCTAGTGCCAACATGTCAGAAAAGGCAAAGCCAAATGGGCTATTCAATGTTTTATCGCAGGGAATCGAACTCCGGATTTAAGAGCGTCAGTAAGTTTAACTGTCTTCGTATTGTCAACAGTCTTATGAAGTAATTTTCTTATTAATGTTATAATTAACATTTTATTTTTCAAGCAGTAGGCCTTCTAGACTGAAAGTTTTGAATTTCCTTGCATTCTTACTCCCGCAATTAGGTTTTCGTCAATGAATGGACACAAAATTATGCGTTATGATTCTATTATTTCTTATTCAATTTCTGAGTTATTGTTGTTAAAACAATGTAGCCACCTTGACATCTGCCTCCTCTCCCGTTATCTTAGTGGTGAGTATCTGAGTTTATAATGTAAAAACATGGTTTTAACGTGTTGAGTGCTAAGTATTTCAGCTACTACAACACGACTCTAATGCTTCTAAATTTTGTAACTTTTTTCGTGACGCCATTTAGGATCGAAAGTGAAACAATTTGAAAGTAGATCAAATGCATGTATGGTGCTGACATCTAGCGTTTAAATTAGATATTATTGAGAACGAATTAACTCGTCCGCGGCACTGTGTTACCGATCGGTTTGGACGAGTTTTCTCGTTTACGGCACTGAACAGGTTAAATGTTCCAGTAAGTTTTGCGAATTTACAATATAATTTACTTTCCAACAAAGAAACGTTCCCAATAGATTCACTAGAGCCAAAACATTTTGTCTTCCGTGTTTTTTTACGAGGATTTCTTAAAAATAGCATTTTAATATAAAACGAAATTTGAAATAATCATTAGTTTGTTTACCGTTTAAGTACCAAAGCTACACAATGTGTTATTAATAGTCTTACCACCATGGGTATCGAAACACAGGCCGCTGTGTCACTACAGGTATTATAACACTTACTAACCCTTCAGAGACGGCTGTATGTAATGACTCATTCTCAAACTAGGTATATATATATATATATATATATTTAACAGACAAATACAAGTAAAATCCTGAAATGTAGCTCACATAAATAGTTGTTTTATCAGAACAACAAACTTATATATAGATTATTAAACGATTACGATTTGTGTAACTTACACTTTATTAAAGCTATAAAACTAACAAATAGAACAAAAAGAAATCACTCACTATATCTTAATATCATATACCTTTCATACATATGATATGTGAAGCATATGCTTTGAAACAGATAACTTGAGATTTAGGACGAATTCACCAAAAACAATGAGTTAGGTTTTCTGACACGATATTTTAATGGATTTATTATGAACGAATTTGATATTGAGAAAAAACTCGACCTTGTGTGTTGTGTCGTGTAACAATAAAACTTAATTTTTTTGGTCGGGTTTTTTTTTATATCTCCTACATAATTACAGATAACCGAATCTGAATAAGGTTAGGTGAAATTATGAAAAGACAAAATTACAGAAAAGACAATTATATGAGTGTGATTCTTGACTGATTGTTTTGTATTTCGCACAAAGCTACTCGAGGGCTATCTGCGCTAGCCGTTCCTAATTTAGCAGTGTAAGACTAGAGGGAAGGCAGCTAGTCATCACCACCCAACATATTGGGTGCGACTGGGATTCGAATCCCCGACCCTGGGATTACGAGTCGAACACCTTAACACGCGTGGCCACGCCGGGCCCCGATTATATAAGTGAGGAATGTGTTTATGAAATTGTTAAATACGGTGGAAATAAATGATTTTCCCACAATAATAAGGTAAAATGCGAGGTACACGTGTCTCATGAATAAAAGTGATACAGTATAAAAGAAATAAAAGTACATTTTTAGTTTAAACTAGTGCATTTTTACAGTATATTTTAATGTATTTCGATTACATAAAGATACATGTATGTTTGAAGATTTGTTTTTAATTAAAGTTTTTTTATATTTTTTCTGTGAAACTTCATCCTGAGGATTTGCCTTTTATGTCACGCAACCTGAATATAAACCAAGTCACGTGAAAAAAGGTAAAAAAAAAATTCAAGTTTTAATACACTTGCTATTTCTACCTTGTGATTACGTCATCAACTGACACATAGGTTCCTGACCAATGAATCCTTATTGTTGTTGTTTTGAATTAAGCAAAAATCTATATAATTGGCTATCTGTGCTCTTCAACGGGTATCGAAACCCAGTTTTTAGCGTTGTAAGTCCGCAGACATACCGCTGAGCCACTCGGGGGCATGAATCTATACAGTATGTTACATAGTAGTTTTGGTTTGTTTGTTTGTTAATTTTGAATTTCGCGCAAAGCTACTCGAGGACTCTCTGCGCTAGCCCTCCCTAATTTTTAGTGTAAGATTGGAGGGAAGGCAGCTAGTTATCACCACCCACCGCCAACTCTTGGGCTACTCTTTTACCAACTAATAGTAGGATTGACCAGACACATTATAACGTCCCCACGGCTGAAAAGGCGAGCATGTTGGTTCAACAGGAATCGAACCTGCGAACCTAAGATTACAAGTCCAGCATCTTAACCATTCAGATATGCCTGGCCAATAGTTTTAGACTGCGGTATAAATTCGAACTACTAACCTCCAAGAACTGTGGTTTCATTTAAAAGTTTGGTGGGAAGTAGACTAAAAGGAAACCAACCAAAACTTGGTATTATGTGAAGTGAAAAAAAGTAGACTTTGAAATATTATAATTTCTAAAAAAGGAAATGAGTTATTTTCCTCATGTGATATTGAAATTGAAGTAACTTGTTTTGACTTTCCTTCAAAGATAACCGAAGACCATATCAGCGATGGTTATCCTTTATTTACCAGTGACAAAATAGAGGGAAAGGAGTATATTAACAGCACCTACCGCCAACGTTTTTACTACTGTTTTACAAAAAAATAAGCGGGTAATACTCTCAGTATATAACATATTCGAAGAAGAGAATTCGAAACTCACGTGACAGTCTGTCCTACCACATAGCAGAAAGCTAATTCTAGTTGTTTGTAGAAGTAAGTGCATCAACTACACGATTTCTCGCGCGCATGTTGTTTTTTTGTCTCAAGTGGTATACGTACACAAGTATATCACAAAACGTCATTAAACTGGTGCCTCACCTCTCATTATGTACTTTGGGGTACAAACATCGATAACAAGCAAATCATACACAATATACAAACCTTTTAATATACATTGACTTTGGAATTCAAACGAATGCAACGTAATGGAAGCTCAAAGTATAATTTAGTGTTTTTTCTCAACGGCCGATACTGATAAAAACTATAATTTACCTAAAAGAAGTATGTAAACGTATTTAGTTTCTTCTTCATTAATATACGAAACACACGTGTAACGATGAAGAGACGTTATATTGGTAAGTCCATATAATCGTTTTGATGTGTACGACTAAACTTTTGTTTATATCTAATAGGTAAAATAATTTACACACCTATTTTATCTACAAACCAAAATTAAAATTTATAAATCCAATTCTAAAAACAAAAATTCTATTTTTTTTTTTCAGAAACGTGTGACAGGCGTAGTTAAGACTACGAATTTCACGTTTTAGTAGCACTCACACAGAGGCAAACATTGAAATCCGATGAAAACTCTTATTAGCCAGGCATGGCCAAGCGTGTTAAGGCGTGCGACTAGTAATCTGAGGGTCGCGGGTTCGCATCCCGGTCGCGCCAAACATGCTCGCCCTTTTAGTCGTGGAGGCGTTACAATTTGCGGTCAATCCCACTATTAGTTGGTAAAAGAGTAGCCCAAGAGTTGGCGGTGGGTGGTGATGACTAGTCTTACACTGCTAAACTAGGGACGGGTAGTATAGATAGCCCTCGAGTAGCTTTGTACGAAATTTCAAAACAAACAGACAAACAAACTTATTACACATTCACTGGCTGGCCATTTTATTAGGACCTACCGAGTCTGTGAGACTTAGGCCTAGCTTGAGCTACAGATATGTTTATTCTTCGAGTTATCTTTATAACCCTTTGTTTTAAACACTACAACTGAATGTTATGCAGCTAAAATTACTTATATTTTACACTGTCTGTCAATAGACTAGATACTCGTATGAATGCAGAGGACATAATGACAAGCTGCACGCTCGAGCTATAATAATTCCTAATTTCTGACTAGTAGATGTCATACAACCAATGCTCAATATCGCTATGCGGTTCAAAGAACATTTGATGCAAATTCTTCCGAAACACTATAACCCCTCTCTGGTCAGTAGTTCAAAATTAGGGACGACTTCTTCATAGTTAGGAATAATTGTTCTAGACATTCAGCTGAAGTGCGCATGAAGTGAAGTTTGGTTTGAAAGTTCCAATTATCTTATAATTTGTTCAGAAGAACGTAGATCAATATTTTAGTAGTCACGAATGTATAACATTTTCAAAATTAATGTTGAATAAATCGATGAATAGAATAATAAGAATGTTTAAGAATATAACATGCAGTCCTCAGTAGTGTAGTGGTAAGTATCCACGCGGGAGATCTGGGTTCGATTCTCCGCCGGAAAGAAAATTATTTAGCCCGGCATGGCCAAGTGTGTTAAGGCGTTTGAGTAAACTGAGGGTCAAAGGTTCGAATCCCGGTCGCACTAAACATGCTCACCTTTTCAGCCGTGGGGGCGTTATAATGTTACGGTCAACCCCCCACTATTCTTTGGTTAAAAAGTAGTGCAATGTACATTTGCCCAAAACTTAAAAACAAACAAAAATTATATTCGTTGGTTAAAAAGTAGCCCAAAAGTTGGCGGTGGGTGGTGATGACTAGTTGCCTTCCCGCTAGTCTTACACTGCTAAATTATGGACAGCTTTGCGCGAAATTTAAAAACAAACAAAAAGACCAACCATTGATGTGTGCTGTGTGGTTCAACGGTAAGATTGGTTCTTCGTGATTGGTCCATTGTATAACTTTGCAGTGAGAATCAGCAACTAGTGACTCCGAATTTGAAAAAGAAATTGTTTTCAATATTTATAAGTATAAATATCAGATTCTGACTAACATCATACAGTCTTTAGCCATCAGTGCTCGAGTTTTGAGTCATGTAGAAGGTACGTGGTGCTCGCTGCCTCAATAAGACCGAGCAAAATCTATGACTTGAGTTAAGAGTTCTTTTCTAGGAATCGTATTTTCAACCAGGTTCCTAACATTTCAATTTGTCTCAATGACTGTTTTCAAATTTCTGTTCAGCTAATTATAAACGAAAAATTGTGATTTATGTTTTAAAACCTTTTGCTAAGCTCAAAAGAGGTTCTAAACGGCATATATCTGGATTCTAAGGTGTCCTTTCATGGGCAATACGTGCCTTGTGTGACAGAGAGTTACATGAGTAACATGGAAACCTACGGAGTGTTATCTCAACATACAGACTTGCCAACAAAACAAACCTCTGGCATAAATTCCAAAAGTTTAGACGTGCTGGTTCTTCAGGTGTGGATCCCACAGTCCTCGTAAGGATCGTTACCATGGCGACATCTCAATGGTAATCCTCAACAATTGATAACATAGTACAGTCACGTGTCATTTATTCATCTGCCTCTTCCAGACACCACACTTTAAACAGTAAAACGTCTTCACCACGCAGATCAAAATCTTATTATGAGGGTTCTAGTATTTACACAAAGATTTTTTTTTAAATTTTGCATTAGGGTAAGGGTCCGTGCAAATTTCTTCCATTAAGCACCTTACAATGGTTATGTACCCTACATGCTGTATTTTACAAATTTCCGGATGACCAGGTAACCTTCTTACCGTCATTCAATGACTTTCATTTATTAATGTAAACTTTGTTTGCATTTTTGTTTTAATAATGAATAATTAATCTCAAAATATATTCCTGTAAATTGTAAACATAAAAATTTCGTTTAATATTCTTACCAGTCAGCTTGGATATGTATAAGAAATCGTTAAATTTTTAACGTGACGTAACAAAACCTATCACAAGTTCCACAGAACATGAGTAAACATGACTAATAGGAAACATTTCCTAGCTTTATCAAACTTTTTCCACACTTCAAAATACTGTGTCAGACAAGAAACCTTACATAAACATAATGTCCGTAATAGTCATTTGAAAGACTGTGTAGAATTTGCTTGAACTAGAATTATGTTATTAACTATTTATAGCTAATACAACTATTAATAAAATAAATAGGCTGTCTGTACAATTTTTAGAGCGAGGAATCTTACCTTGGATGTTGGCATTGTAAAAGAAAGTCCCTAAACTAACTGCTTACTCACCGAAGAAACTAGACAACGGATTTATATGTTATAGAGGAAAGTCACACGGAGTTATTTGATGTGTCCTCTTAGTGGAATTCAATTTCGGATTTTAGCGTTGTAAGTCCATAAACAGGCATGGCCAAGCGTGTTAAGGCGTTCAACACGTCATCCTATGGTCGCGGTTTCAGCAATAAGGGCGTTATAATGTGACTGTCAATCCCACTATTCGTTGGTAAAAGAGTAGCCCAAGAGCTGGCGGTGGGTGGTGATGACTGGCTGCCTTCCCTCTAGTCTTACACTGCTAAATTAGGGACGACTAGCGCAGATAGCCCTCGAGTAGCTTTACGCGAAATTAAAAAAAAAACAATCAAAACAAACAAATTTTTCTCATTTTCTGTTTAAAATGATCCTTTATCACAAGCATTTGCCCTGAAAATAGACTTAGATGTCGAAAGCAATAATATTTTACTGTTTATTTGTAATCAAATTTTGTGATCACACGTGTTTTTACTGTCATAATTTTTTGATATTAACGACATTAAAATTCGTTAAAATATCCTTGCCAATTTTAAGAAGAATGAAATTACTTCATAAATAATGAAGAATAATAATAATAACACATAAATATATCAAAAAAATACTGAAAATAAATTGCAATGGGTTTGTTTTGAATTTCGCGTAAAGCTACTCGAGGGCTATCTGCGACCGGAATTCGAACCCGTGACCCTTGGATTACGAGTCGAACGCCTTAACATACCGTGCCATGCCGGGCTAAAATGCAATCTCAAACATGTTTTATGTGAATTCATTTTTGTGACAAATGACAGACAGACAACACACTACTGTATAATGATGCAATTGATTAAAACATACAATCCCTACCCCCCAGTGACACAGTAGTATGTCTGCGGACTTACACACTAAAAACTAGGTTTTGATACCCATGGTGAGCAGAGCACAGACAGCCCATTGTGTGGCTTTGTGTTAAATTTAAAACAAATAAACATACGATCCCTGACCCCCAGTGGCACAATGTATGTCTACGGACCTACACACTCAAAACAGGTTTTCGATACCCGTGGTGGGCAGCGCACAGATAGCCCATTGTGTAGCTTTGTGTTTAATTCAAAACAAACAAGCATACGATCCCTCCATGTGACTTTTTTCCCCTTTTCGGGAAAGTATATAAATAAAACATTTTTGTTATTATTTCTATATTAATTTCTATATTACCCAGCACAGTTATTTTCCAAAAATATTGTTGAATCTATAACAAACAGTAAATAACCTAAATAAAGCAGGGTAAGGGTTAAGAAAGTATGTTTTTATTGTCGCATTGAACTTTATAAACTTGAGGTTGTAACAATAAATTTCTGTTCATGTTTCTAAAATTACGATAGAATCACGAAAGTACCTCAATTAATTTGGTAAATTTAGTTTTTCGGTAGCTCTTGACGAAAGCGAAACGTCAAGTTGGTAAAGTTGATTTTATTTAGATTAATAAAACCAGTATATTTGTTATTCTTAAACGACATAACAGAAACAAAATGTGCTAATTACGATAAAAATTATTTTAATATTCGTGATCTTAACAAATCTTCTCCAAGTATATTAACTATTAGAACCAAACATCTTTTCACAAAATAGTTTTATAAAACCACTAAGACTATTCTTAAAAATATATGTGCTGGTAACATGTTTTATGGGTAATATTGATTTAGACAACGTTACAAACTACTATGTTTCTTTTAAATTTCGCGAAAAATTACTCGAGGGCTATCTGCGCTAGCCGTCCCTAATTTTGCAGTTTAAGACTAGAGGGAAGACAACTAGTCATCACCATCTACCGCCAACTCTTGGGCTACTCGTTTACCAACGATTAGTGGGATGGACCGTTGCATTATAACGCCCCCACGGCTGAAAGGTTTGTTTGTTTTGGAATTTCGCACAAAGCAACTCGAGGGCTATCTGCGCTAGCCGTCCCTAATTTTGCAGTTTAAGACGAGAGGGAAGACAACTAGTCATCACCATCTACCGCCAACTCTTGGGCTACTCTTTTGCTAAAGAATAGTGTGATTGACAGTAAATTTATAACGCCCCCACAGCTGAAAGGGAAAATGTGTTTGCTGTCACAGGGACTCGAACCCACTCACTAATCACACCGCCATGTGGGGCTCGTTAATGTGCAGCATGTTTTGTATATTAGTCTAAGCTGTCTGTTATGTCCTCCGAGGGGAATCGAGCCACGAATTTTAGCACTGTAACCGCTTTCCCCAATTGGCAGCTCTTTCCTATTACTTTTTCTTAAAATAAGTTGGTATTTTAGACGCAACAAATACTATTATTAGCTCAAATGAACGTTCGATTTGGAGTCCAGACATCGGCTTGTCAATGACGAAACAATACATATCATACATTATGTACATTTGTGGCTTATTTTTACACATGCAAAAGTTCTTGTTTTGTCTTTAGAATAAAACAAAGTTCTGATCGTGATCTGAAATGATATTTCTATGTTCATGCTCCATTAATTGTGGTGCACTTTTTTAAAATACAAACATTTGTTTGTTTTAAAATTCGCACAAAGCCAAATGAGGGCTCTCCGCGCTAACCGTCCCTTACGTAGCATTGTATGACCAGACAGAAGGCAGTTGGTCAAAACTGTCCTCCGCCGACTCTTGGGCTATTCTTTCACTAACGAATAATGGGATTGACTGTAACCTTATAACACCCCCAGGGCTGAAAAGGCAAACATGCTTGGTGTGACAGGGAGTCGATCCCGTAACCCTCGGATTGGGAGTCGAGTGCCTTTACCACCTGGCCATGCCGGACCGATGTCATTTGTATTAACAAATATTTGTTTGTGCAATCACCATTAACAACAGCAATGAACTTCCTTTACGATTTAGAGGTTACATGTAGCTTCTACTGAGACACGTAATTTCGTAAAATTCTATCTCCTTTATAGATTATACCAGCCAAAATTTGATTTCTTGAAATTCGTCATGTATCCATTTTTATCCGAGATATCTTGAATGAAACTGCGTTACTGTTGTGTGTGGAACAGTATGATTGGTGGAATAACAGCCAATAACAGAGTAAATTATGATTTAGGGACGGTACCCTGTAGTGGCTTGTTTTCAAACAATAAAAAATCTCAATATATGCATGTTGTGTACCTTTTACTTACTGTCCCCATAAATATCTTCAACAATTTATATTTCTTACAGAAGTTGAGTTACATAATTGATATTCTAAATAAATTTGCACTTGAAATTAGTTTGAGTAGGATTAGAGTAAATTAATCTATCTATATATATATATGTGTGTGTATTTCCTTTTTATTAGCTATATTTTTTTTTACTAATTCCAAGCGTAAAGCACGCGTACACCAGATTGGAATTTATTACTCATCAATCTGTCTAGCAGCCTACTCTAGATTGAAATTATCTTACAAATGACTGGAGTATATTCATCTTGGGCATGGTCGAATACATCGATCGATGAGGTTTGATCTCTTGAGTCACAAAAGAAAAAAAAAAGTGTTATTAGATTTCAAACCCGTAAAACAATGACAGAGCAATAGGCAAAAGGTTTGTACTTGGGTTTGGTTTGGTTTGAATTTCGCGCAAAGCTGCACAAGAGCTGTGTGCGCTAGCCGTCTCTAAGTTAGTGATAAAGGTAAATACAGTAAATTGTCTACAAGTATTATAGTGCATAAACACATCAGAATAACTTGAATCGTGTTTAATAACCAGTCAACAAAGCGTACAATTTCTTTAAAAGTTTATTCTCTTAACATGAAATACATGTGGTTATTCTGTGTTCCAGATGGAAGACTGATAGACCATTTTGAAAGAAAAACCCAAGATTAGTTGTTTCTTGAAAACTCCCATCCTATTCTGAGGAAAAACATTGAAAATGGAAAAAAAAACATAATTTAAAATCAAATTTCAATACCAGTATAATTAAACATGCCCCCAGTTGCTCAGCGGTATGTCTGCGGACGTACACGCTAAAATCCAGGTTTCGATACCCGTGGTGGGCAGAGCACAGATAGCCCATTGTGTAGCTTTGTGCTTAATTCAAAACAACAACAACAACATAATTAAACATATAAAGCTGACGAACACCAACTAATAAGTTATTACTAGCTGGAAGAATAGTTGAGTTTTTTTAAGGTTGTACGAAGAAAGTTAACAATTTTAAAACCGTTGGTGTGTGTGGTTTTTGTTACATCAAATCCACATCGGGTCATCTGCTGAGTCCATCTTGGGGAATCGAATCCCTGATTTAAGCGTTGCAAATCCAGAGACTTAACGCTATACCAGCGAAGAAAAAACCATTGGAATACATTATTCTACGTTAATGACATTATGCGTAGAATAAACACTATATCATCACTATATAAATTTGCTACATACGTATTCACGTGATGTGTGGCGTCTGAGCTAATGAACTTTCGTTGTTTTCTGTATGAGCAAAATTATTTTACACTTGGAAGTTGTTTTTCAAAATACGTTAAGGGTTATAACATATTAATGCAAAAACGAACAGAGTGTACTCGAACTGTGACAAAAACTTAAATAATGGCTACGTATTCTTTTATTGAAGGTAAAATACAAGACGGTCTAGTATCGAACATGATGGTGTTGTATTTGTGTATGTTTGTTTGTTTAGAATTAAACACAAAGCTACACAATGAACTATCTGTGCTATGCGCACCACGAGTATCGAAACCCGGTTTTTAATGTGTAAGTCCTCAGACTGGGGGGCGTTTCAGTATGTGTGTATGCTTTCTTACAGCAAACACCACGGTGAGCTATCTGCTGTGTCCATCGAGAGAAACAAAACCCTTGAGTTTAAAGCGTTGTTAATCTGTAGACTTACAGTTGCCCCTATCATGGGTTGTACTTGGATAAGGAAACACATTATGCATATATAATAACAGATAGGAAAACAACGATTTATAAGCATAAGGAAAAGTCTTATTGACTGTGGAACATATTGTTTTCTTCTTCATAAGCATAAGATTGAAATTTATTGGTTGTTTATTTTTTCCTAACTTTTATTATCCTATGGATCATAACATTCTATATATTCAAGCTTTAGCTATCTGTAGTAAGTATTAAAGTAAACCAGCAGTTTTGTTGAAATATAGAAAATGCGACACAATAGGCTTACGTAGTAAAAATGATTCAATATGGATCCAAACTCGCGCGTGATTCCTCGTGTGTCACGTATCAATGCGTTTTCAAACTTTAAAGTAAAGCTACGATACCATGCGTTTCGTTTTGTTTATTTAGAAGAAAACACAGAAATGTATCTTGTTAATAATATATATTAAAAGGAAACGGATTGATGTGAATATTTGAAACATAATATTTTCTGAAAGAAAAAAAGTTTCATCCATTGTGTCGTACGGTATAAGTTGGAGACTGCTCAGCGCATTATAGAAGGATTGTTCGAAATAACCATTGTTATGTTTCGGTGTCCAAAATATACTGATATATGTCGGTGTATATAATAAAAGATACTGCAATTCTTGGAATTTTATCTCTTCGAACAAACCATATTTTTCTTTCCAAATCAACCACGCTAAGAACGCGACCAAACATACTTTGCGTTCATCCTGTGTGTGTCTGCACAACCCTCGTCGACGTGATCGTTAAAATACGAAGCTATATAACTGCAGGTTGTTAACACACTGTATGTCGTTACACATAACAACGTTTTTTTCACAACTGTGGTGGAAAAAAGTCATCTATAGAAGACGCCATGTCAACAACACGAATAAATAATGTACCAATCACGATTGTTTAGTGTCACGCGACACTGCTGTCTGAAAAATAAGCCGTTCTAACTTAAATATTTTTAACCTCATTCGTCGGTTGGTGTTTTCGGAATTAGCGCAAAGTAATTTAGGGTTATCTGTGCTAGCTATTTAGATCAAAGTTGGCTAATCAAAATTACCTATTACCAATTTCTGGGCTCATCTAATAGAAAGGGTACACGTAACTGCCATTTTAATAACACATCAACAAATTGAAAGTGCAAAGCGAGATGTTGTGTGGTAATAATATGAGGTAAACCACGAGGGCCCAAGGAGGAAAAGGTTTTAGTGACCCTCACTGGTCTCTCGATCGTGAAAGATTAATGAAGCCCCAGGCATTTCGAGCCAACAGTTGTGTCGAGGGTCCAAGGAGAAAGAGGTCTTAGTGACACTCACTGGTCTCTCGATCGTGAAAAATTAATGAAGCCCCAGGCATTTCGAGCCAACAGTTGTGTCGAGGGTCCAAGGAGAAAGAGGTCTTAGTGACCCTCACTGGTCTCTCGATCGTGAAAGATAAATGAAGCCCCAGTCGTTCGAGCCAACAATTGTGTCGCGCTCACCCGATACGCGTCAGATGAATGTATTTAATAAGTAAACCCCAGTATAGATTTACTTATTAGTTTTAGTTTCCTGAT
The DNA here is from genome assembly GCA_011833715.1 of Carcinoscorpius rotundicauda. NCBI lineage: Eukaryota > Metazoa > Arthropoda > Merostomata > Xiphosura > Limulidae > Carcinoscorpius > Carcinoscorpius rotundicauda. The sequence goes on along the minus strand of CM022400.1, from coordinate 58,962,298 downwards.
TTGTTTAGTTTGTTTAGAATTAAGCACAAAGCTACTCAATGGGCTATCTGTGCTCTGCCCACCACGGGTATCGAAACCCGATTTTTAGTGTGTAAGTCTGCAGACAAACCACTGTGCTACTGGGGGGTTTCCTGATTTGTATATTTCATATTTCGTGAATACAACATGTATTCTTTCATTCTCGACTCTCTTGGTTTTTATCTTCACGTCAACACATTTACCAGGAGTTAGAAGAACTTAGGACTAAACGTTCAATTAAAAGGACAAAGAAACGAGAAAGCTGGTTTAACTTTTATTTATACAACGGACAATCTGCCTTTTATCACCTTAAATTTTAACATTGTAGGTCCTTAACGTTATCACTGATTTATCAAGTAAAGAAGAGCCATTACAGCTGTTCTTTTAAAACCCGAAATCACGGAAAATAAAACAGATAGATAACTCACTTGTTAATCGAATTATTTAAAAACATTGTTGCAAGCTGCTTTTATTGAACGTTTCAAAGATAGTTGTTAATAACAATAAAATATAGGACTTTGTTTCACCACACTGTCTTTTATGATTCGATCTGTATTATTTCCATTTTCAGATAACTGAATTGAACTGAGCAGAATACAGCTGACGTAATTCGCGTATCTGAAAAATCCATGGAATGTAATTAGCGCTTTCCAATGAAACATAATTTCTCTGTTTTATTCTGTAAACTGTTCTATTTCCAATTATTCTGTCCAGATGAAGTAAAATTCCTAATTTGTCGAGGTAGATTAACTTATGAAACTGCACGTAGCAATTTTGTCTCTAATATGTCGATTGATCATGGAAACTCACTTGAGTTTTCAATATTTTTATTCCCACGTTTTGCGTTCATCAAGCCTACGATCGTGTACTTTGTTTTCATGCAAGTATGTATAATATTCAGTTATAATAACGAACTTAAATATGTATTTGTAATCCCATCTAAAACACAGGACAGGAACTGAATACGGAGTTGTGAAACACGAATAATTCATACCAAATAAGAAACAAACAAGTTGATATTAACTCACTAACTACATGTTGTTCACTTGGTACTCGATGTTGCATTGGAACAGTTGTTCGTCGTAAAGGGTGTTGTATTCGTTATTTTATAACAGTTAAAATAATGAAACAAATAAAGGAAAACAGTCAATCACAAGCAACATAATTCATCAAATGGAATGCATTAACCCTAATTTAATCATCAGAAAAAACTTGGGACTTAAAGAGTCATTGAAACAATATTACTTCTAACAGGCACGAAGCCTCGTTTTTGTCACAAAGTTTCGTGAATACGGATGTAAATTTATCTGCCTTGAACACGAAATAAGAGGCTGTAGAAAAACAGAAATTGGTATTTTCCCAATCTTTCAAAATTACCGAATCTAAGTAGTTTTAAGAATCTCAGTTTCACGGTTTTTGCTATAAAGCTAAAACGGTCCAACTTCTTTTAAGATGCATGAATCGTGCACTTTTCTATTATTTTCACTGCGAACATCCATGTGAGAAATTAAAAATGGAGTCAAATCACCTCAGTAAAACTGAAACAGCTACGTTCCTAATTACAAAATTTTAAAACAGACATGACAATACATATTAACATTTCATTACTTGTTTCTTTTACTTGTTTTTATCCGTGGATAAACATAAAGCTACACGACAGTAAATCTGTCATGTGCGCACCATTGGTATCGAAAATCGTTTTTCAGCGTTATGAGTCCGCAGAAAAGAGCCCGGGCATGGCCAGGTGGGTTAAGGCGTTCGACTCGTAATACGAGGGTCGCGGGTTCGAGTCCCGGTCGCATCAACCATGCTCGCCTTTTCAGCCTTGGGAGCGTCATAATGTGACGGTCAATCCCACTATTCGTTGGTGAAAGAGTAGCCCAAGAGTGGGTGGTGGATGGTGATGACTAGCTGCCTTCCCTCTAGTCTTACACTGCTAAATTAGGGACGGCTAGCGCAGATAACACTCGAGTAGCTTTGCGCGAAATTAAAAAAACAAAATAAACAAACTTTTCTGGAACAATCCGATTTAAAAAAAAAAGAACGCCTGTGACGTATTGCACATATAACGAAACAACAGTTAAACTTCAAGTGGCTACTAACAGAGCAAGCCACCAAACAAAACGAGAGAATTATTTTCGTAGTAGTTAACACGAGCAAAATACCTCACTTTTAAAATAATAAATTCTTTGGAATTACTTTGCTAGAATCCAAGTTTCAACATCTACGATTTATAGAGCAAAGATAAGCCCCTTGTGTATTTTTGTACTAAATTACAAATAACATAACAGTGCTAATATAGAGTTCTGTTCTCAGATAATAATTTTCGTACTGCGTTCGGTTTTCATATTCCAGATCGCATTAAAGATTTTCACTTTCAATTACTTATGTGAATGCACGACCAAGTGTGTTAAGGCGTTCGACTAGTAATACAAGGGTCGCGGGTTCGAATCCCAAACATGCTCGTCCTTTCAGCCTTGGGAGCGTCATAATGTGACGGTCAATCCCACTATTCGTTGGTGAAAGAGTAGCCCAAGAGTGGGTGGTGGATGGTGATGACTAGCTGCTTTCCCTCTAGTCATACACTGCTAAATTAGGGACGGCTAGCGCAGATAACACTCGAGTAGCTTTGCGCGAAATTCAAAAACAAAACAAACAAACTTTTCTTGAACAATCCGATTTAAAAAAAAAAGAACGCCTGTGACGTATTGCACAGAAAGGACAAGGAAAAAAAAGTACAACCACATGAAGACTGAAAATTGCCTAAAATATTCGTTATTCTTAATTGCTATTGTCAACGTTCACAGTGGGTTATCTAGCTAAATCTCATCAAAGAGAATTCACAACGGGTTTCTCATATCCCAGTCACCAAGGCTGAACTATCGTACAGAAGCGTAAGAAACTGCAGATGATTGACGTGATGGATGGTAGTTTGATGGCATCTCCCTATACCGTAACGCCCCCCAGTGGCTCAGCGGTATGTCTGCGGACTTACACGCTAAAATCCGGGTTTCGATACCCGTGGTGGGCAGAGCACAGATAGCCCATTGTGTAGCTTTGTGCTTAATTCAAAAACAACAACAACATAAATATTGATGTATAGGACAAAAGATCTCGTTAGGATTAGTAAAAAACAATTTATTTCATATGAAGGAAATATATTTACATCACAAAGTCACTTTAACAAGACGAGTAACGTCACAGCGAGAAATTAAAAATATTTGAAGAAAGCCAGATAAAAAAAAAACATATTCACCAAATAAGTACACTGTTTGTAAGCGGTGTTTTAATCATAACTTCTCTGCTCTTCTGTACATTTAATCTTACGTTAAAGGTTATTAATCGTTGAAAATAATATCTATTTATTCTACCGAGGTAAGTTATTTTGTTATGAATTTTCAGCGTCTGCACTTCAACATTCTAAAATCACTTATGGAGGACACAAGACACATAAATATTTGACAATTACTCTTACAGGAACAACTACTTCAAGAAAAGAACCGTTTGACATCTTTCGTTCTTAATAAGTTTCGTTTTCATCAAAAAAATGACATGAAAGATTCGTTTTTAAAGATTTGTAAGAAATGTGTTGATGCGATATTATTGCATGGCACTTTAATATGTCTGTTGAGTTAAGACAAACAAAAAGAAATAATAAGTGGAAATTGTAAAGTGAACATGTTTCAACTTTGGGATTCTCACAATTACTCGTAAACGGAAGGCACCTTTATCACCAAACGAAAAAAAAAAAAACAACAACTCAAGAACCGTTGTCCAGTCTGCCTTCAACCGCACCAGTTTCACGTGAATGTTTGTAGTCCGAAAGGTCACTCACACAAAGCAGTTTCCGACGTATCACTTGGGTTAGTCAGAGTAGGACTGGAAGTCTGAACTTGAAGGAGGAGAGGAACTGAGGCAGGATACTATAGGATTAAAAACAAGTCACAATCATATGATATTGATATAGGATTAAAAACAAGTCACAATCATATGACATTGATATAGGATTAAAATAAGTCACAATCATATGATATTGATATAGGATTAACAACATGTCACAATCATATGATATTGATATAGGATTAACAACAAGTCACAATCATATGACATTCATATAGAATTAACAACAAGTAACAATCATATGATAATGATACAGTATTAAAAACAAGTCACAATCATATTATATTGATAAAAGATTAAAGACAAGTCACAATCATATTGATATAGGATTAAAAACAAGTCATAATCATATGACATTGATATAGGATTAACAACAAGTCACAATCATATGATATTGATATAGGATTAACAACAAGTCACAATCATATGATATTGATATAGGATTAAAAACAAGTCACAATCATATGACATTCATATAGGATTAACAACAACTCACAATCATATGATATTGATATAGGATTAACAACATGTCACAATCATATGACATTCATATAGAATTAACAACAAGTAACAATCATATGATAATGATACAGTATTAAAAACAAGTCACAATCATATTATATTGATACAGTATTAAAAACAAGTCACAATCATATTATATTGATAAAAGATTAAAGACAAGTCACAATCATATGATATTGATATAGGATTAAAAACAAGTCACAATCATATGACATTGATATAGGATTAACAACAAGTCACAATCATATGGCATTGATATAGGATTAACAACAAGTCACAATCATATGATATTGATATAGGATTAACAACAAGTCACAATCATATGACACTGATATAGGATTAACAACAAGTCACAATCATATGATAATGATATAGGATTAAAAACAAGTCACAATCATATGATAATGATACAGTATTAAAAACGGGTCACAATCATATGATATAGATAAAAGATTAACAACAAGTCACAATCATATCATATTGACAAAGGATTAAAAACAAGTCACAATCATATGACATTGATATAGGATTAACAACAAGTCACAATCATATGATATTGATATAGGATTAACAACAAGTCACAATCATATGACACTGATATAGGATTAACAACAAGTCACAATCATATGATAATGATACAGTATTAAAAACAAGTCACAATCATATGATATTGATATAGGATTAAAAACAAGTCACAATCATATCATATTGACAAAGGATTAAAAACAAGTCACAATCATATGACAATGATATAGGATTAAAAGCAAGCCACAATAACAGAGTAATAATATAGGATTAATAAAAGGTCACAATCAGTTGATAATGAATAATAAAATTTCGAATACGCGATTTTATTGTCTAAACATAAGTTTAGACGTAATATTTATGTGCTATATCGAACAACACAAAATAAGTGTCAAACATTTACCTTATGATACAAATTACACTCCTACAAAAACGTATAATCTGAATAAAACTAAGGCTAGCAGAATTATTGTGGTCCGTCCGATTAAAACATAACATGCGCGAAAATGAAACTGCAGGCAAAACTGTTTTGATGGGAAAATTTCCAATTCAGAACCAGAAAATACAGTAACATGCTTATGCTATTAGGTAATTTGATTACATCTAATTTATTATATATATTTACCAGTGTCATTACGAAACTTTTCACTCCAGACGTTTATATAATAGTCCGTACTAGGAACAAAGGGTATATTAAAGATACCGTGATATTTCTAAGCGCTGGGTAATTTATAAAAAAAAAGGTTGCAATCAGAGGGCTGGCAGCTCCTCGCCCCATTTCGCCCCATCTCTCATTTTAGAGATTGCATTCGTTAATATGGGATAAAATGGGATAAAAATTTTACCATCGACAACATGGAAAATCCTTCTCAGATCCATAATTATCAACGATCCACATCGCTGTTTTTGTATTTTAAAGAGGATTTTCGCGTTACTGTGCCTCCAAAATGTGTTGCTAATCCAATCACACTTTACAAAGTTATTGAACGAAATCCGCGAAAATGCTTCATTTCTCTACTGAACCAAAAAACAACAACTTCGAAGTTGTTTCGAAATTTAGTTTCCAAAATGCAAATTCGGACCAAATTTCGGGAGGTAGGCCAGGTGACTAGGGCGCTCGAATCCGCGAGCCTCAGATTGGGAGCATTATAATGTGACGGTCAATCGCACTGTTCATTAGTAAAAGAGTTTTGTTTCTTTGTTTTTTAATTTCGCACAAAGCTACTCGAGGGCTATCTATGCTAGCCGTCCCTAATTTAGCAGTGTAAGACTAGAAGGAAGGCAGCTAGTCATCACCATCCACCGCCAACTCTTGAGCTGCTCTTTTACCAATCAATAGTGGGATTGACCGTCACATTATAACGCCCCCATGGCTGAAAGGGCGAGCATGTTTGGCGCGACGGGGATGCGAACCCGTAACCCTCAGATTACGAGTCGCACGCCTTATCACACTTGGCCATGCCGGGCAATTGGTAAAAGAGTTGCCCAAGAGTTAGCTGTGTGCAGCGATGTCGAGCTGCCTTCCCTCTAGTCTTACACTGCTGAATTACGGACGGCTAGCGTAGGTAGCCCTCGTGTAACTTTGCGCGAAATTCAAATAGTAAAGAAACGATAATCGATATAAAGGTTTGCAAGCAGTCACCATCTAATAAAAGAAACAATAACTTGTTATATAAATGAAGTCAAGCACAAAGAGATATCGTTTCGTATTAACCTTATCTTACACTGATTTGTTGAAACGTTAGAGTTGCGTGTAATACGGGAAGTTAACATTGATACCGTTACAATCTGTCTATAAATTATAAACGTTTCGATTCCCACAATAACGTCACAAGACATACGCACATGCATGCTCTGATACCAGAATTTATTACGCCTGTTCGGCTTTGGTATATGAAGAAATATTGTGATGCCATCCATGAAATAACTCAGTTGTTCTGGTCAAGTGAAATTTAATAAAAAAAACAACAAACAATGTCATTACTATGTCATTTACGGGAAAGTTGTTCTGTGTAATTACAATGTCAAAAAAAAAACACATTCGTTATGATTTTAAGAATGTAAACGTATAGAAGGCACGGATTTACGTGTGTGTTTAAACATCAGCTATCCCTGAGTTTAACCAAAGTAACACGTGGTAATAAACGTCAATTTCTCATTTCCTGATAAGTCAACTGCTTCTGGGAAATATCCAACAGCAATTGCAATTTTGTACAGTTCAACTGTTTTACCAGACCAGATGTTCTTTATTATACAGCATAATCAATACAGTTAAGTATGATGCAACGCTGTACAATACAGAATTACCACAACGATTTTAATAATAAGTTTTAGGATAACGCTAATCCACTTTGAGATCTCTCGCAATAAGGTCTAGTTTCCAAGGTAAATATGTCAATAGTCTTATTCAAATACAAAGCTGTTGAATACATTTCATATATCCTTTATTTTCCAGTACATAAGTTAGTACCAGACGAGAAGTGGCTATTCAAATTCAACTTTGAATATTCGTAACTGAATAGTAGGCCTGGTAAATCGATATCTTAAGCCTCATTGTACACTAACTAATGGAAATAGCCTTGGTAAGTTACTGACGAGAACACTAATTCTCCAACGATGATGTAGATGGCGCTTTACAGAAAATAATAATGTTGTCAATGAAAAGCAAGTATTTTATAAAACTCAATTATAGTAAGTTGTTTCACAGTTATAATTCAACATTAGAATGAACATTAGTTTTATTTCGGCATCTCCAACATTCGTAAAGTTTAACTTCTTCTTTGTACCTGGTAAAAGAGGACTGAAACAAGCTAACATTTACAGAGTAATGAATTCTATAGATAAAGGATAAACCTAAGAAAGGAACATAAACAACCGTATCGGTTATTTAGTGTACTTATATTCCTGGACGGCTTATCACGGCCACGCGGTTAAGACACTCGACACGTAATCTGAAGGTAGCGAGTTTCAATCCTCGTCACACCAAACGTGCTTACCCTTTCAGACGTGGGGGCGTTATAATGTAACGGTCAATTCCACTATTCGTTGGTAAAAGAGTAGCCCCAGAACTGCGGGGGTTGGTGATTACTAGCTGCCAAAATTAGGGACAGCTAGCGGAGATAGTCCTCATGTAGCTTTGCGCGTAATTCAAAATCAAACAATTTTTACCTGGAATGAATTGCTGCCTTTTAAAATACAGCCCGTGATGACCAGATGGGTTTAAACTTTCGACTTCTGATCAAAGGGTCGCGGATTCGAATTCCCCTCGCACCAAACATGCTCACCCTTTGATCCGTAGGGTCGTTATAATGCACGATCAATTCCACTATTCGTTGGTAAAAGAGTAGCCCCTGAACTGACGGTGGTTGGTAATGACTATCCGTCTTTCCTCTCGTCTTCCACTGCTAAATTAGGGACGGCTAGACAGATATCCCTCGAGTAGCTTCGCGCGAAATTCAAAACAAAACAAATAAACCAAGCCTTTTAAAATACCATATTTTACGCTTTGTAAGACGCACTTTTTTTCTTTAAATATACCTTGAAAATCCCTGAGCGTCTTCCAAGACAAAAGTGATGGGTTAAAGCAAGAGGTTAGGTTAAGGTTCACTCAAAACAGCCTCTCGTGCAGATCATAATCTGATTACCTACCAATTACAAGTATATTCAATAGCATAAAATATTCAGTTTAACTTATATTGTCGATATGCTGTCTTTGACTGTATTTACTCAGTCGGTCAGTAGGTTGAAAAAAATAGTCAAGGCTGTTTCAAGGTGTTGGTTGGGGAGTCAAAATATTCTTTTTTTAGAAGTTTAATTTCAGAACTAGGGTGTGTCTTCCACATCTTACAAGTCGTAAAATACGGTAATTTGGTCTCACTTAACATATGGTGAATGAACTGTGGAAATGTCCACGTGTTACAAAATAGCATATATCCAACTCGTGATTGATTACACGTGCTTCCACAGAGATTGCATAAAAGCACAAGAGTACTTAAAATTAAGCTTTGTAGATCGGACATTAATCGCTGTCTCGGTTGTACACCATACGCTCAACTGAAGAACAACTATTGAACTGACAACTTTTTTTTGTTATTTTAACTTGATATCAGTTATATTTTGTAATCATCACCTCATTTTGGCTTATGGCCTGCTCGTCTTTTCAGAAAACTCTTGAGAAATATGATTTATATGTTTTGATTGGTCTGGTTTCGATCCTGGGTCTCACTGGGTTTGGTTTTGAAAATCGCGCAAAGCTATTCGAAGGCTATCAGCACTAACCATACTTAATTTAGTAGTGTAAGACTAGAGGGAAGGCAGCTAGTCATCACCATCCACCGCCAACTCTTGGGCTACTCTTTTACCAACGTATACTGGGATTGACCATACATAATAACGAACCCACGGCTGAAAGGGCGAGCATGTTTGATGTGACCCTCAAATTACGAGTCAAACGCCCTAACCCACCTGGCCATGCCGGACCAGAGATGAATCAAACTCTTGATTTAAACGTTATAAACATTTACTGCATCCACACTTTATCTTGTGTGATAATGTTCTTGTGGTTCGTAAATGTTGCTTTAAAACATTCTTTTGGTTACAGTACTGGTCACTTAGGTTAACAGATTTATAAAAACTAGCTTTTTTAGCACTACGAAAGAATTGTGCTGAAGAAAGATTTGATGACGAATGACAAATTATTCTAATATCAAACAGTAACGTGTGGTCTATAAAATATGGCTAGTAGTAATAGTTTCAATTTAAAATAAATTGTTTACCAAGTGTAAAAGATTGTACATATGAAGAGAAAACAAATAATATAAAAGATATATCAAATTTAAGTAAATGTATAAATATCGAAATACATTTCATTGTAAACATAAATAAAATAAGATATATATATATATATATATATCTTATTCAATAATTGAATAGAAAAACTTATAAAACCGTAAAAGTCAGGTAAAAAAATAGACTAATATACAGGAAATAAAGAGAAATCTATCGAAATTAACTAGTATTATTATTAAAATTTAAATCGTTCCTAATATTTTGAAAACAGACCAATAATAATTATTTTAAATACGAGGTCTGTTCGAAAAATACGCGGACTGTTTGAATTGCGCGGCTCCAGTTGGTTCCAGGAGAATCCGCTTGGTGTCGCTAGGTTTGCACAGATCAGCTGATTTCGACGCCATTTCCCGATTGCAGATATCTTCATTTGTGTATTAGCTGCGCGGTTTTAAGTAAAGTGCGATTTTTTCGTTTGGCGGATTTCAGAATGAATGATCTGAAAGAGCAACGACTTGCTGTGAAATTTTGTGTTAAACTTGGAAAATCTGCGACTAAAACTTTTGCTATGCTTAACACGGTTTACGGTGATATTGCTATGAAGCGTACGACATGTTTCAAGTGGCATGAACGTTTTAAGGATGGTCGACAGTCTATTGAATATGAAGCGTCCTGGACGTTCTTCCACGTCAACTGATGACCCACACGTCGACAAAATCAACACCCTGTTGCGAGCAAATCGAAGTCTGACTGTCGGGGAGCTTGCTAAAGAGTGCGGGATATCAGTTGGATTTTGTTACAATATTTTGACCGAAAAATTGAAGATGCACCGCGTTGCCGCGAAATTTGTGCCTCAGAACTCGCGAGTCTTTGGCCAAACACTCGATCACTGTTCTTCCCCACCCCTCCTACTCACCTGACCTTGTGATTTTTTCTTGTTCCCCAAACTCAAAAGACCCTTGAAAGGAAGAAGATTTGAGACGATTCCCGAGATTAAGGCAAATGCAACGAGAAAGCTGGAGGACATTACAAAAGAGGCGTACTAGGACTGTTTCAACAAGTGGAAACACCGTTCGGATAAGTGTGTGCGTTGAGGAGGAGAGTACTTTGAAGGGGTCCCAGACTTGTAACTTCTAAATAAAGTACATTTTGTTTTATGATGTCAGTCCTCGTATCTTTTTAACTGCCCTCATATGAAACTTAGTAATAATGTTTTTCGTACAATTTTCAATTTTTCAAGAATGTCCGAGAGAGAAAATCGTTCAATGCCAAATCTCTTCCATAACATCCCGTAGAATACACATTTTTAGGTTTTTCAGTTTGTTACTTTTTTATTTAAGGATTGGTTTGGTTTGTTTTGAAATTCGCACAAAGCCACACGAGAGTTATCTGCGCTATTCGTCCCTAATTTAGCAGTGTAACACTAAAGGGAAGGTAGCTAGTCATCACCATCCACCACCAACTCTTGAGATACTCTTTTACCAACGAATAGTGGAATTGACCGCAAAAATTATAACGTCCCCACGGCTGAAAGGGCGAGCATGTTTGGTGCGGCCGAGATTCGAACCCACGACCCTCAGATTACGAGCCGAATGCTTTAACCATATGGCCATGCCGGGCCTAAAAATATAGGGAAAAGACCAAACCAGGTAACAACAAACAAATCAACGTAGATTTACTAAACATTTTTGTTCTTATGTTTTGAGTTGAAATTAAACATTAACTTAATAAAACATTAGATAAACATTTCCAACAGACCTTTTCATTCTCAACAGGTTCCCAACTTGTAAAAGTTTCACCAACACTCTTCGTATTCTTACAGTTAACAACTCCGCGTTCGTCGGAACTGTCAGCTTTCGCTGCTTTTGTATCTGGGGCGTAAGAATACCGATGTTAGTAAATTCAAAAACATCATTCGTAAAATTCAATTTGAGATTTATTTTTCATTCTTATTCTACAAGATGTTCCTGCAAAATAATTAACTTTCCTGTACGATTATAAATTATTCGAACAGAATATACATCAAGTATAAATCATCCATTCCATTAAACGAGCTGTATTATCACTTTAATGACAAATATAACTTTATATAAAACATTAAACATTACGTATAAGTAATATACACAGGTCACAATAAAATGAATATGGTGTATTTAAAGATGAAGAATAAAGTATTGTTCTAAACGTAACATGATAGTAAAGGTTTGAACCCAGTAATTATAAACGAATGTAGCTTGTCAGTAGTTTAATTACAGCCATTAATGGCTTGGAAAGTGGGTGAGGCTGAAATATTAACTTACAAAATGTGATTAGATATAATAACATCATGCTAAAAAGTGCATGATTTATTGAGTCAGTTTTCAGCGCGAATACGTTTGTAACTTAAGGAGTGTATGTGATATAATTTTGACAATATGGTTTATATTTGTAGTAGTACAGAGAGCTGAGATTGAGTGTGTTTTATTAAAACTTTTTCAGCGTCATCACAGTATTAAAGTCAATGTTATCACGTCCAGTCTTGCTCTATCTGATAACTGTTCATCCGTACAATATATTTGTAACGTAGTTCCCATTACTAAAGTTCCACCGTCAAAATGTCCTGTTTAAAGCACGCAGTGAACTATCTCCATCCTTCTCTTTTAATGAACAAGGACTACAGTTTCCTAACTTTGACTTCAGCAGTCATGAATGTCTGCTCAGTTCTCCATTGACTTGAGGTATGTGGCCCTTGAACCACATGTAAGACTGGAAGTTTTATTTTGTTAGTAAACCAATATCCTGTTAGTCTCGTTTGTAAACGAAGATCATTTTTTATTCTGCTGCTCTTGTTGCCTGAAGCACGCGGACAACATTTGTCAGAACCTGTTGTATTCAAGGATTCCTACTTATCATTCCTTATTATTCCTACATGCATCACCTTTTCTACCACAGTGAGTGTACGACTTGTTCCAGGTCCTTATTTGGGATGGTCCTGGTGCTCCAAATTGATCCACATTCCTTTATATTTTCAAAGTTGTTAAATAAAATGTATTCTTTAATATTGGAAACTTTAAATCACCGATCTGAACACACACCCTTATGGTCTGAGTGTATGAATATTTTTCGTTATCTACCCTTCCTAAAATACCTTTCGGCGCATAACACTAATCAAACAATTAAAAATAAATTCATTACGACCTTAAATCAGCTGTGGTTGTTTGTGACCTTTCTAATTTTAGACTCAAAACAGATTTAATATATCATATTCAATCCTCTATCTAGAAATTTGGCATGTCTAAATAGATTTGCTCCAAATACTATATAATAAGCAGCAGGAATATATGTGAACGAAGAGCATAAATTTTCAGGAAAAAATGAGCTAGAAGAAATAATATACTATTTTTAGACCTTTGTTGATATCTATATAGAGTTTGTTTGCTGCTAAAAGCAAAGTTTTACGATGGGCTATCTGAGTTATACCAACCGCGGGTATCTAAACCTGATTTTTAGCGTTGTAAATTCTCAGACGGAAGAAGGATGTAGAATAACAGGTAAGGTGAACCGTATTTGTGGTGTCTGAGACCATCGACTTATAACCTGAGGGTCGCGCATTCGATTCTACGTCATCAAACACACTCGCCCTTTCAACTGTTGGGAGCGTTATAATGTGACGGTAAATCCTACTATTTGCTGTATAAGTAGCAGCCAACAAGTTGCTTGACTAGCTGCATTTCTTATAGTCTATAAATAATAAATTAGGGACAGATGGCGCAATTAGCCTCTTGTAAATTCAAAAACTATTCTAACTGTCTTGTAACATTGCATCATTATATTAGTAATAATCCCAACAGTTGTACCACTAATTTGCGAGTGTTTTCTTACAGCAAAGCCACATCGGGCTATCTGCTGAGTTTACCGAAGAGAATTGAACCCCTGGTTCTAGTGTCCTAAATCCGTAGACTTACCACTGTACCAGCGGTGATCCTACTAATGTGGTATTATCGTAAAACGATGCATTATGCACTCATACAGAAGCGCACGTGCAGAAAGAAAGAAAACAAAAAGAACTCCAACATCTAAACGAAAAGTGAATATGGTACCATTCACGTTAAAGTCTACAAATTAACAACACTAAAATCAGCGATTCGGTGAACTCAGCAGATAGGCCGTTGTGGCTTTGCCACAGTAAAACACACAGAAAAATCACTAAAAATTAGAGATACTAAGTTTTGACAAGTTATTAAACCACCACAAAGCTTTCTTCGCCAGCACAAGCAAATGTTAATGAAAATTACTTTTTACACTGAAGTTATGCAGATTGGAGGCTTCAAATTAAAGCCCTTGGGGACCTTCTATGATGTTTCTTTGCACTGGAAGAAAAGAAAAAACTCTCAACTAAACGCGTTTGGTTTTCGTACTGATTTGCCTGATTTGAAACGACTTTACATCTTCAGATACCAAACAAGCAAAATGAAATTATTGTAGGTAACTAAGTCGCAAACCAAAATACTGTGACGTGTATGTCAGTATTTCTTCAGACAGTATTAACATACTTGATGAAAAGTATCATGAGTCTTCCCGGAAAATTATGTTATTTTTTATATATATGATCATTGCAACAACTTCTCGGCCCGGCATGGCCAGGTGGGTTAAGGCTTGCGACTCGTAATCTGAGGGTCGCGGGTTTCCATCCCGGTCCCACCAAACATGCTCGCCCTTTCAGCCGTGGGGGCATTATAATGTGACGGTCAATCCCTCTATTCGTTGGTAAAAGTGTAGCCCATGAATTGGCGGTGGGTGGTTACGACCAGCTGCCTTCCTTCTAGTCTTACATTGCTAAATTAGATAGCTCTCGAGTAGTTTGCGCGAAATTAAAAAAAAAATGCAACAATTTCTTGTTATAGAAGCTTAGCAGGTGGCAGGACTGTCTCTAAACCAATGTCAAACATAATCAACATCTCACTGAATCACATTTTAAGAACAGATATATAACATGAACAATAAAGACCTCTACCAGTTCATTTACAGGTGGTTTCAAAGACTTGGTCAGTCTGAAAACGAAAATAGATATTCCAGCAGCCCGGCATGGCCAAGTGTGTTAAGGCTTTCCACTCGTAATCCGAGGGTTGTGGGTTCGAAAACCGGTCGCACCAAACATACTCGCCCTTTCAGCCGTGGGGGCGTTATAATGTGACGGTCAATCCCATTATTAGTTGATAAAAGGGTAGTCCAAGAGTTGGCGGTGGGTGGTGATGATTAGCTGCCTTTCCTCTGGTCTACACTGCTAAATTAAGGACGGCTAGCACAGATAGCCCTCGAGTAGCTTTGTGCGAAATTCAAAAACAAACAAACAAACAACAGATTGCTCAGAATATAACAAGTTGTGAAACTATTTATGATTTTTCAATAGTACTTTAAGTCACTGACATCTGGTAAACACAATATGAAACGCATTGAGGAGCTTCATCATCTGATTTGCAAGGCCTTTGATGTGTTTCACCTAACGACAGAATTCAATAATTTTACTGCCCGAGGCTGAAATGTGTGTATTGTCAACACCGATACTGTAGTCGTGTAGGTAAACAATTCACATTCCGTACAGGTTTTGACAGAATAAACACGAAAAGATTGAGACAGATATACCGTGTTATGTATATGTGTAAATATTTTGTAAACGACAACATGTCGTGTTGTGTTTGAATTTTCATTTGTATTATTCATTTTTCCATATTGATATTATTGTTTCAAAGTTTAAACTAAAATATGTTATTTATTTAGGGTAACATTTTAGAACTTTCTCGAATTAAGTAGACCAATCACATGTTTGTAAATGAGTGCTGGTGACTTCCTGTCTAGAAGTGTAGTCTCGTGCAAGAACGGATATGCGTGGATAGCTCTGGAGTTGTATGGAAATTGCAAGATTGTTCGAGAAATAGGCCTATCGGTATAAAAGACGGTGACAAGAGACAGATTCAGTCATCAGTCATCAGTTTTTATTCGAAAAAAGAAGATAGATTCAGCCATTAGTTTTATTCGAAGAATAAGAGTGAGATTCAGGCATCAGTTTTAGTTATTTGAGAAAGATTAAGTGTTTGCTGTGAATATTCAACTTGGATTTGTGATTGAAGTTAGATCTCCGGAAGTTGTGATTTTATTTCGTCAATCTCTACGATACATCTGAATTACTGCTTGAGCTGAGAGACGGCGATTTCATTGAACTGTGAACTGTTTCGGAATTACTTCGTGGGACCAAATTCACACCCTAGACTGGAATTTGAGACTTGAATTTTAGATCATTACATTAGATACAGGCCAGTACCGTTTTGTGTTGTGATTTATTTTGAAGTTTGAAACTAATATTATTTTGTTTTGTAATTAATGTTATAACTTGATATCTGTCACTATTATTATATAATTCATGTTATATCTGTTATATTTGTTAATAGTTAGTGTAATAAATTATACAAGCTGTTATCTGTGTTTTTCTGTTGCGTTCAATCTACGAAGAACTTAAAATATCAAAAAATACGTAACATACCGTCAAACAATATAATTTTATTTGAATAGCGGAACTGAAAACAAACTTACATCTTGCGTATGTGTGAACTAAAATGGACCGGTGAAAGGCTCCAAGAGTTTACGTCAAACCTTGTATGATTTTGAAATACTGACCAGAAGAAGGACAGCTAGCACTAGAAGGGACTGGCTGTCACTTTTATTACGATGTCAAAATCTGAATCTGAGGAGTGTGTTTAGCGACATAAAGTCTCGATCTTGATACACAGTCCAGCATTCTGACCGCTAGGTGACGCTCGGTTCATTCTTTTCTAAATGTATTTTAATACAAACATAACTTACTAAATATACGGAACCATTGTTTTTTGTTGTTTTTTTAATTTCGCGCGAAGCTACTCGATGGCTATCTGTACTAGCCGTCCCTAATTTAGCAGTGTAAGACTAGAGGGAAGGCAGCTAGTCATTAGTACCAACCGCCAATTCTTCTGCTACTCTTTTACTTACGAATGGTTGAATTGACCGCCACGTTATAACGCCTTCACGGCTGAAATGGCGAGCATGTTTGGTGCGACCCGGATTGGAACCCGCGACCCTCGGATTACGAGTCGAAAGCCTTAACACGCTTGGCTATGCCGGGCCGTCATACGGAACCAAACGCGATTAAGTAGTTAGCATACCTGAATGAAAATCTGACAATTGATAATGAATCGTTGCTCATTGTTGCATAAACTATGGAGCGATAGCTCCATAGATTATTCCACTTGGAATAATCCTAGACCCTAGAATCTGTGATTCCAGATCACTCTGCGAGCAAAATATATTTTTTTGTTTTCATGTACTGTGAACTCGCTGTGTTTACCTCTGATTTTTATTTATTTTTTTACGTGTAGTTCGAACTGCAGTATTCATCCGTGTATATGAGGTTTGATCACGAAGTTATAAGACTTCTGTAACAGGTGCCAGTACATAGGTAGTGAGGTTAAATGACGTGTGTAAAAAAGTACAAATAATACCCCACGAACAAGCCATTTATCCAGACCTTATATCCGTGTGGCGAAAAACGTGTTCACATCTTGCCTCTGTCGAAATAAAAATGGACAGAAAAATAAAAGCAACATGTTTGTATCACGTTTTGGGTGAAAACTTGTAAAGTAGGAACAGAAATCTTCGAAATGTTGAGAACTGCCTTTGGTGATGACTGCGTTAGTGAGTCCGTCGTTTATTAGTGGATAAAACGCTTCCAAGATGGCTGGATTTGTTGTTGTTGTGTTTGAATTAAGCACAAAGGTACACAATAGGCTATCTGTGCTCTGCCCAACACGGGTATCGAAACCTGGATTTTAGCGTGTAAGTCCGCAGACATACCGCTGAGCCACTGGGGGGCGAAGATGGCTGGAAATTACTCCATAAATGATCCGCATTCTGAACGACTGTCAACATCCTCTACTGATGAAACGATCGCTAAGGTGAAAGAAAAAATTCGAAGTGGTCAGACAGCTGACCAGGCCTTTTATAAAGAAGTCTTAATTCGCTTGAGGGAAAATGTTAGAAGAAACCGCCACGAACTGTGGGAGAATGGTCACTGGTTTCTTCACCATGACAACGCGCCTTCACACACTGCTATGTCTGTTCAAGAAAAAAAAATTCCTGTGATAGCGCCCCCTACACATTCTCCCAATCTTGCCCTGTGTGAATTTTCTGTTCCACAAAATCTAAATTAAGTTGGAAGAACAGAAAGTTGATGACATTCTAGCCATCCGTCATAATGTTCATCAAACCATTCGTCATAATGTCCATCAAACCATCCGTCATAATTTCCATCAAACCATCCTTCATAATTTCCATCAAACCATCCGTCATAATGTCCATCAAACCATCCATTATCATGTCCATCAAACCATCCTTCATAATGTCCATTAAACCATCCGTCATAATGTCCATCAAACCATCCATCATAATTTACCTCAAACCATCCGTCATAATGTTCATCAAACCATTCATCATAATGTCCATCAAACCATCCGTCATAATGTCAAAGCAGAACTTAGTCACATAACAGCTAAATGGTTCCAAATATGACAGGAACTTTGGAACAAATGTGTATCAGCTGGGAAAGATGACTCTGAATTGGATAGCATATAATAGTGGTGTTTGTACATTATTCTTCGGAAGAGAAATGAAGTCTTAGAACTTTTTTATCACACCTCGTATGATATATATTTCCTACGATAAATATGGAAATTCTGGACTTTCCTCGAAAGAAATCTCCTTTACCATTCTTCAGTGTTGCATAAATCTCCACAGAGAACGTGAACCAGCTGTCTAGCTTAAAATAAAACATAAGGGTTTGATTGGTATAAGTAAAGACGTAATCTTACAAAATATGCATGGATAAAAGAGTTTATATGTACCTTTTGAGTGTCGAAGTTTCGACCTAGTTTTCAAACCAAGAACAATTAGGCACGCCAATAACACCAAACCAACAACAACTGCTACCAAGATAATCAAAAGTGGATTGAGCGTCATCTGCCATAAACTCTCTGTAAAAATAACAAATTCTATTTCTTAATAAATTACATGAAATACAGATCAAAAGGTCTTGTACCACAACACTTGCTGTGAGTTATATATTTAAACAAACTAAAAATGAATAAAATAATTTAGTTTTTCAGGATATTAGAAGATGTGTTTCATTTCATTTACTTACATCTGTATGACATTCAGTAAATATGTATTTTTGTTTAAACTACTATTGTGATGAAACACCTCTTCTTAGAAAGAAAAGACTTCTGAAATGATTTATTTTAGCACGTGTCTAATTGTATTATCCTCTTTGGATCAATTATTGTTACTTTTATTGTTAATAAAACCTATTTGTTCCAGATGCATCTTGAATTACCTTCCTGTGATTGTTTCAGCGGGTATGTCAAGGTTCTTGTTCGCAGTATTACAGCATGACTTCTTCCCTTGGCATTTACAGCGTAGATAATTACAATAAAACCTGTTCCCGGTGGTAGTCCTGTTACGTAGAACTTGCTCTCTAGTGAGGTTAAGTTCGCCCTAAGTTTATGGACCTTTGTGTCGTGAACCTCCATGACAAAGTGCTGGCTCAATCCTCCGTCGTAGCCTTCAGAACATTCTAATTCAATTGAATGTTCTGTCTGATTTTGAAGAGAACAGTTACTAACGGAATTTGGTGGGCCTGAAAATTTGAGCCACGGAACTACGTAAAATAGCTCTGATGTAACAAATTCAATTTCTTAACTTACAATTAAACCCAAATTGTGACTTATATACTTTCGAGAATTATTGTCAGTCCAGCATTAAGGCAACTTAACTTGATTCAAATCTATCGCATGGTCTTAACCAAGCGGAAAGTTTCGCTTCGACATAATATATATATTTTTTTGTTCTTTTTAAGTGACCAAAACTAGTATGTCGTTCATTAAATTATTCAGTATACATCTTTAACATATTCTGTATTTCCGAAAGACAACTACATATCTGCAGTCAAGGTAATCTCATGCAATAATCGGTTGTTTTTTAATAATTATGGGACATTGTTTAATGTTTTGTTGTTCGACATAAACACTCATTCAGTTGTCTACATTATTCTATTTTTAAGGTCGACAATTTATTATCAAAAAATATTTGACATTTATACCACTATACTTAATGCTACGTCAATTATCGTCCACGTGACTGTTTATGATGCTAGAAATGTACCTGCAGGCACGAGCTGAAATACGCAGGGTTCTTTCTGGGTCCCAATTGAGTTCTTACCCCAACATTGCACCGTTCCGTAATCAGCGACTCCTGTCGGTGAGAACGCGGCTTTACTCCACGTGTCCTCGCTCTCAAATGTTGTGACGTCTAAAACTTCTTTAGTGTTGTTGAACCGCCAGTAGAACGTGACGTCAAATGGGTCGGCTTCAACATCGCAAAAAATTTGGATAGTCTCGTGGCGCGCTGCTCCATACACCGATTTCTGTCCTGTCCGGCAGAGTGGCGCATCTGGAAAATGTCGTCAGTATTTGTGTATCCTGTTCGAAATACGCTGTCAGTTCGAATGGGGAAACGAAAATAAAGAAACTTCGTAAAGGTTTATTTGAATTATATTTTTTTTTTCGAATAGACACTGCATTAAAACGTTGTGTGAACTGTACATTTTCCCTTCAGTAACATAGATTATTTAAAATAGTTTATTTAGGATCATACGATAAACATTTTCAACGATAAAAGTGCGTTAATTATAAATCCCCTCCGTTGACCAGCGATGAACCAATAAACTAAAATGGTTAGAATACGGAATTCCATTCTACGTGCGCCCCCCTTCAGTGACTCAGCGGTATGTCTGCAAACCAACATCGCTAAAAACCGGGTTTCGATACCCGTGGCGGAGAGAGCACAGATAGCCCATTGTGAAGCTTTGCGCTAAAAGATGAATATCAGTCAAATATTCTCTTTTAGAACTAAATGTAATTTCACATTTTAGTCATATATTGACTTCGTAAATTAGAATAATTTAGTGAGAATTTTAACATTTAAACTAACACTCAGTGCGCATTGTAGTCCTAAATAAAATTATTTAGACAATTAAACCTGGATAATTGGCTCTTCCTTGTGAAATAGATTTCAAAAAACGCAGTAACTGTACAGCTTTCTAACAATCGACAATTCTTCGTTAGGACTAAACATAATATCTCGAAGTTCTTGGTATTTAGAAAATTAGTTGATTTTGGGGGATGTGGCATTTATTTGTGATAATTGTTTCACCATGTCTGTTTCAAAGTTAATCCTAAATTTTGAAGTGGATGGGCCTAGACTTAAGATAAAAATTACAATTAACACAATACGGGACACCAAAGTAGGACACATTGAAGTCGCTAACAATTTGGACCAACGATAAGCAATGCCTCAAATAGCTTTCCATACACTTCGCCCAAATTGCAAAATGTTAGTTGTTCCAATGCAACGTGAAACTGCATGTACATTTTAATACTTTAAATATTGGTAAATTTATGAATTAGGACTCGGCACGACTCGGGCGCGAACCCGTGATCTTCAGATTACGAAGCGCACGCCTTCACGCGCTCGGCCATGCCGGGCCCAAAAGGTACAGAAAAGAAATTCTTATCCCCCCAGAATAGCCTGCAAAACTTTTTAAGGTGAGACATTTAAAGTGCAACAGAAAAGTTTCTGAGAGCGTTCACTTTTCATTTTATATTTTTCCCGCCTGATATGTCGGGCTTTCGTCAATAAAAGAGCTGCGTATTTAAGTCGAAGCTGAAAATAAAAATGGCCAAAGTGCAAATTAACACATTTATAGATGAATCAGATATTTTAAAATAAAGAGAAATAAACTATTGTCTCATGTGCCTTTTATGCTTGATCACAGCTTTTGGGTATTACATTGCGTTAAGAAAGGGTTATAAATATGTACTAATATAATAATTTTAGGACCAGGTGGATTTTGCATGTCATTTCTCTTGGGGACACACGCCATCTATGACTCTCACATCCGAACGTAGTATAATTGAGCACGTGCCATCCCAGTTAGCACAACATCATTCAGTATTAAACATGGTATGGTCAACAGAGAGGTCATTGAGGAATCCCATGATTTAAGGCTATTTCGACATATTCTCTTTAAACGAATCTCGGTTTTAAAACGAAGATAAAACACATTAAATATCAGTAAAAGCATTACATGATCGAACATTTATATAGATTACACTATGTGAGGACCATACTGGTACCATACCATCCTTATTACATTTATTCTTCATTGCAGAAATGACATTTGTGGTATGATAATCACCATTTTGAATCTGCTTCAACTTCAACTGCACGTTTAGGATTTATAATTCACGACAAATTGAAACCAATGACTTCTTATATATAACTCCAGTCCCTCTCTAATTGTTTGTTTTTGAATTTCGTACGAAGCTACTCGAGGGCTATCTGTGCTAGCCGTCCCTAATTTAGCAGTGTAAGACCAGAGGGAAGGCAGCTAATCGTGAACACCCACCGCCAACTCTTGCGCTACTCTTTTACCAACGAATAGTGGGATTGACCGTCACATTTTAACGTCCCCACGGCTGAAAGGGCAAGCACGTTTGGCGCGACGGGGATGCGAATCCGCGACCCCCGGGTCACGAGTCGCGCGCCTTAACCCACCTGTCCATGCCGGGGCCTTAAAGCTAAAAAATTACACACAGTTAATTTTAACTTGATGTGATGTTTTCTGCTCCATTGTTTTCAGTCATCTCTTCTAGGATTTAAAATTTTTATCTAAAATCTCTCGCACCAATTTGTAGCCTACTTTTGTATGGAATTATGTATCTTAAACAATCACAGTTTTTGTCAGAAGTTAATATTTCTTGAACTCAGTTTCAACAGCATATGTATATATATATATTTTCCACAAAATAAATCTTTTATCTATTCTCATAAAACATCAGTTAAAATAAAAGATTGAGGTGATAGTTCCTAACTTTCTATTTAATATTCTTATTCAATGAAACACAGAGATTACTGCATGTTTAGATCATTTGTTTGCTGTCAGGCACAAAGCTTCACAGTAAGCTATCTGTGCCCTGCCCACCACGGGTATCGAAACTCGATTTATAGGGGTTTAAGTCCTTTAACTTGTCGCTGAGCCACCATATTAAGTTCTCAAATACTGTAAAAACTGCTGTTTTTTTTGGCGCAAGTTCGTACCTGACATGGCCTACCGCGTTAAGGCGTGCGCTTTGTAATCTGAGAGTCGCGGGTTTACGCCCGAGTCGCGCTGAACATGCTCGCTCTCCCAGCCGTGAAGGGCGTTATAATGTTATGGTCAATATTTATATTTGTTTACAAATAATTTGAAATGTTTTGAAAATCAGTCGAAAATATTATTTTATTTTTATCTGGTGTCGTGTTAATTTAACGAACGCTTGTTTAAACTCTCTCTTCAAAACCATGAAAAACAGGCCTGGCATGGCCAGGTGAGTTAAGGCGTTCGACACGTAATCTGAGGATCGCAGATTCGAATTCCCCGTCGCACCAAACATAATTGCCCTTTCAGCCGTGGGAGCGTTATAATGTGACGATCAATCCCATTATTCGTTGCTAAAAGAGTAGCCCATGAGTTGGCGGTGGGTGGTGATGACTAGTTGCCTTTCATCTGGTTTCACACTCCTAAATTAGGGACCGCTAGCACAGATAACACTCAAGTAGCTTTGCGCGAAATTAAAAAACAAACAAACCATGAGAAATATCATGTTTAAAAATGTAATTTTCAATTTAAGAAATATTTGTATGATTTTATAGGAATAAATGTGAAATCAATGTGAAAAGTGAATATAAATGTCAGGCAGCTAATTAAACACTTCCATGAACCACTTACATTGAATTTTTAAATGAAAAGGGTTGCTCACACTAGTACCAAGTGTGTTTGTTGCTGAACATGTGTAGCGGCCTCTCATGGATCGATGAACCTTCTGCAGGACAAGTGATTGGTTACTTATTATAACACCTGCAGATGTATTGGTAGTCAGCTCTTTTCTGTCGAATTTCCAGACGATGTTTGTTACCCATGGATTCGCAAGGATCTCACATTCAAAATACACATCATATCCTTCCTGTATGTGAGAATGTCTTAATTTACTACCAAGACGAAGGGAAAGTACTGGAACATCTGGAAAAATACCAAAATATGAACTGTGTGAGAAATGAATTCATTTTAACTGCTTGTCATGAAAAGTATGTGGATGTGACAAGAGTTTTTTACGTTATAAGTACAACACAATAAAGTAGCCCGGAATGGCCAAGTTTTGTGACTCGTAATCCGAGGGTCGCGGGTTCGCATCCCCGTCGCGCCAAACATGCTCGCCCTCCCAGCCGTGGGGGCGTTATAATGTAACGGTCAATCCCACTATTCGTTGGTGAAAGAGTAGCCCAAGAGATGCCGGTAAGTGGTGATGACTAGCTGCCTTCCCTCTAGTCTTACACTGCTAAATTAGTGACGGCTAGCACAAATAGCCCCCGAGTAGCTTTGCGCGAAATTCAAAAACAAACAAACACAATAAAGTTTAGGCTGTAGAATATCGCGAATAGATCTGCTGAAAATTATATAATGCGTTAAACATCTCTATGAAATTGTTTCTTCAACACTCCAGAATCGTTTGCTTATATTGTGTGACAATACGTGGAAAAATTCAACTGGAATATTTTTTGGATGTGTCCCATACACATTTACTTAATTAGTGTAAATATTTGTGTTGTTTCTCCCAATTTTCAAAAGTAAAAATAATACATACTCGAGATGGAGAAACATATATCGTTGCGTTTACTAAAATGTATTTGAAAGAGCAAGTGATAAAGTTAAAGATAACAACAAAATACGTCAAAGAGAATCAATTTCCAATCCGATTTGGACAAAAAAAAATCAATCATTTCTTACGTACGATGTATTTCAAGTTTCCATCCGTTTTCGATCGCGCTCTCCTCTATTTCCGGATTCTCCGCCCGACAGTAAAGATATTTGCCACTATCTTCCAGAGACGGTTGGAATGTCAGTGTACTGATGGAGAGATTCCCGTTAGGGGTTGTCCAGTTTTTTGTTCGTTTGAGTTTTCTGTTTTCTTTCCACCAGGTTATTACAGCTGGAGGTCTCGACCCCAACGTTCTACATTTCAATTCGGTTAACTTTCCAGATATCAGGGGTTCATACGCTCCGTCTATCTCTAATTGAACAGGCCTAACTATTATGTGAAACAAAGTACTTTGGTTATTTATCGTTTTTCCAAACTATGTCTACAAATAACGTTTAGAATTTCAAACATGGCCATAAAATTAGCATAATCTCGGGCTGTACGTTTTGCCCCTTAAAAATGAATAAACACATCACGAAGCACAGCGATTTGTGCTAAATTCGTTTTGTGTAGCAGTAACTGGCATATCATGAAACGGTCTTATGTCACAACGCACCCGTAAGCTCATAAAGTCTTACACGATCCAACACAAAATGAAACAAACTTACTTTGAATTCTATAACCACAGTTAGGGTTAGAGGCTGTCGCATTGATAATGAACTAGTACTTACTGAAAGCAGTTTAGACTACGTTAATCAGTATTCTATCGAAAACGTATTGAACGAACAATCCATACTTACGATTTAAGTCGATTTTAACCGAGGAAGATATCGGAAGAGAAATGTTGTTATTCGTAGCTCGACAAGAAAAAGCTACCATGAGGTCATTGCGACGAAGAGAAGGGACATGTAACTGGTTGAATGTTATTTTCTGTGGTGTTACTTCATACGATTCATCGATAAGGTCAGCTTCCTTCCACCACGTCAAGGAAGGCAGGGGATTACCTACAAATAATACGGTACACTGGTATTCTAAAGATTATATTATAAACGAGTTAATCTTAGAAGGTAGTACTTTTTATAGTTATTTTGAGATCATGTCTTTGTTGCTTAAGTTCTATTTGTTTCATTCAATGAATATATACATATATATATATCTTCTTTTGGGTAGCTTGAACTTTGCTCAAAGTCACACGAGATTTGTCTCCGCTAGCTGTTCCCAATTTAGTAGTGAAAAACTGCTAACTCTTCAGCTCGTCTTGTAGTCATGAATAGTGGGATTGACCGTCACTTAATAAGGCCTCAATATCTTAGTGACATCAAAATACCAAATAATGTTCTACTGTATTACTGGAACCTCATATTCAAAATGTTGATTTGTTTTTCAAAATTATTTTAATACAATATTCTGAACCCTGGGTATATATATATATATATACACACACATTTGTTTTTGCTAAACACAAACTATTAAGCATATACTCAAAAGGTCTTTCCGTCTTTAACTTCAGAAGTAGGGTGCAACCTCACAGCTCGACAGATTGTATGTACAACTACGTTTCTCCGTTTCCTACAATCTTGTGAGAATTAATTACAAGAGATCAAATGCACTTGGAAAAGGTGGAAGAGGTCTAGTGCACCTGACCCTTCAGGGTATTCCACGTAATAACCCAAATACCAACACAGAGATAGCTCCACTTTAACGGGTCTCTGGTGGGGCTGTGAAAAGTTCACGGACTTGTTAATAGAATGTTAAACTTCTCTGGTTCGATTTCCCACAGTGGACAATGTAAATACGTTAATGTAATTTTTCTCGACATTCGACAATTTAAGACATACGACCAATTAAATTTGTGGCTTAAATTTCGAAATCAGCAGAATTGTTTTATGTTTACTGTCAAGAAAACACTTTTTTGTTTTAAGAGTTTCCATATGTAAAGAACAATCACATGAGGATATATAATATCTCTTTCACTTTGTAACATACCACCTATATTTTGTTAATATAACACTCTCATTTGTTCAGTAACTAATTAGGTTAACGCATGAAATGTTTTTCAAATGTACAGTACCTTGAGTTTATTCAGTTAGGGTGTGTCTTGTAGATCTGTCAGTACCTTGAGTTTATTCAGTTAGGGTGTGTCTTGTAGATCTGTCAGTACCTTGAGTTTATTCAGTTAGGGTGTGTCTTGTAGATCTGTCAGTACCTTGAGTTTATTCAGTTAGGGTGTGTCATGTAGATCTGTCAGTACCTTGAGTTTATTCAGTTAGGGTGTGTCTTGTAGATCTGTCAGTACCTTGAGTTTATTCAGTTAGGGTGTGTCTTGTAGGTCTGTCAGTACCTTGAGTTTATTCAGTTAGAGTGTGTCATGTAGATCTGTCAGTACCTTGAGTTTATTCAGTTAGGGTGTGTCTTGTAGATCTGTCAGTACCTTGAGTTTATTCAGTTAGGGTGTGTCTTGTAGATCTGTCAGTACCTTGAGTTTATTCAGTTAGGGTGTGTCTTGTAGATCTGTCAGTACCTTGAGTTTATTCAGTTAGAGTGTGTCTTGTAGATCTGTCAGTACCTTGAGTTTATTCAGTTAGGGTGTGTCTTGTAGATCTGTCAGTACCTTGAGTTTATTCAGTTAGGGTGTGTCTTGTAGATCTGTCAGTACCTTGAGTTTATTCAGTTAGGGTGTGTCATGTAGATCTGTCAGTACCTTGAGTTTATTCAGTTAGGGTGTGTCTTGTAGATCTGTCAGTACCTTGAGTTTATTCAGTTAGGGTGTGTCTTGTAGATCTGTCAGTACCTTGAGTTTATTCAGTTAGGGTGTGTCATGTAGATCTGTCAGTACCTTGAGTTTATTCAGTTAGGGTGTGTCTTGTTGATCTGTCAGTACCTTGAGTTTATTCAGTTAGGGTGTGTCTTGTAGATGTGTCAGTACCTTGAGTTTATTCTTCTTGGAATAAAATATTCGACTGATTTTCCTGACCTTTCGTGTGATAGCTGTATGTTTGTTTGTTTATACCACCATCATGTGTAGGATAATGTGAATCAGAATGTAAGAAAACTGGTCAGTATGAGAAACTTTCTATAAGTTTGTTCGTGTTGATAAATAAAAATACATATAGGCAACCGAGTTGACCACCTATTTCCAGAGTGACCCTCATTGTAAATTCGAGAGGTAAGCGTGCGATCGTCTTTACTAAACATACAAGTTTGTCGTTCTATCACTCACTTTAGAATGAATCAATAATCCAGATGGAAAATTTGGTTTTATAAACGTATATAAGTTTCTCAAATATCTGTGAAATATTTCCATTCTATGCTAAATAGAAAGCTGAATACCAGAAAAAAAGATATATATATATATATCTTAAGTACAGCAGTGGATTTTAACGTCTATTTTTGAAACGTGGGAGACGAACGTGATGTGTCAACATCTGACTTTTGTTTTTAAATAGAAACTCTTGCACCTCAGATTTTGTCGTGACCGTAAGTTTAAAAAAGTTGGTACTTGTAGATTTTGCCACGAATTAATCTAGATGGACATCATGACTAGGTGAACATCCTGATTAGGTGGACATTATAATTAGATTGACATTGTGATTAGATAGACATCATTATTAGATGGACATCACGATTAGACAGACATATGTTTAGATAGACATCGTGATCAGATGGACATCATGATTAGACGGACATCGTGATTAGATGGACATCATGATTAGACGGACATCGTGATTAGATGGACATCATGATTAGACGAACATCGTGATTAGACGGACATCGTGATCAGATGGACATCATGATTACATGGACATCGTGATAGTGTATTTTTGTTTATTTTCCTCTATTCACTTCATCTTTCAAATTATTTTCTTTTCTTTTAATTACTAATTTATTTTACATTAGCTAACGTTCCATGTCTATCTGTATATTCAGTCAATATTCAAAGGATTTTCACCATAACCTTAAGTTACACACTTACATTCGTGTTGTTAAATATTAATGCTGGTGCAGAATTTTGTTTTGAGATAAACAACATTATCCACGTGACCTTGTTCCACACTCTTGGTGTAAAGCGTGATACGTACAGCAATGTTAAGGGTGGCTCGTTCTTGAAGGAGTTGTGGAAATGAAAGGTTTAGTGAAGAAAACGCAACCCTTTTCTAGAGTTTATGGTTGTTTTCGTTTCATGTAAATGCCCAAGTTACTCTAATCAACCTTTTATAGTGTGATTTTCCTTCCATTTCAGTCATATAACAGTGTTGTATAAAATATTCATTTACTTACATTGTAACATTAAAGATAAAAAAAAACGCACTTTGAGAAGTAGGAGAGGTAAACTTTTCCATGAAGCTACACTGAAGACTTCACGCTAACCTGTAGTTTTACAACTGAAATCCATTGTACTTCACGAAAACGCTAAATAGACGTTTAATACCGAAGCGTTCAGCAGTATTTGTAACATTATTGAAGTTTTAAGGCTTTCCATAAAAGGATCACATTTCGCTCACTACGTCAATATATATATATATATATATATCACATGACTGTAATATTAACTCCTAGCTGCGTGTTCACGTCTAGATTTTCGATTTCCCATTGTAAACAGACTGCGGATAATCTACTGTGTAGTTTTGTGCTGAGACAAACAGATATACAACAATACTCGTTGCTTTGTTGATATATCATGATTAAGACATAAATATAAAATATTTAATAAATATGGAAGTAACAAATAATATTAGCTGCAGTGTTTATATACTTTTATAAAATTCATTTAGTATCTTTATGAAGAATAAAATACTGATATGACCACGTGATGTAGAATTTGCCCAAATACCATTTCCCTGTTTTAACCCTTTTGTATGAACAGAGAGCAAATAACGTTTATTAAATTATTATTTGATATTATCTCAGTATTACTATTTATTACTCCTTTTGTTGTCTTACAAATTAATACTCCGATACTTGAACTTTGAACTCGTTTATGTTTCCCCACACTTCGGTTATTTATTATTCAATTGATTTTAAACGTCTGAACAAAGCCCTCTAAAATATTCAGATATGTCCATCTGTTGTTGAGCAAAGATTCTTACTTGCGTTGGTGTATAACCATTTGTGATTTTCTTAACTTCAAGCAAAGCTACAGGAGGGCTATCTGCGCTAGCCGTCCCTAATTTAGCAGTGTAAGACTAGAGGGAAGACAGCTAGTCATCACCAACCACCGCCAACTCTTGGGTTACTCTTTTACCAACGATTGCCTGTCACAACGGCTAAAATATCAGTATATAACTGAAAAAACAAATGAAAATACACAACGTATCTCCAGTCATGAATAAACAAGCTCTAATGGTTTCTTCCGGTATATTTTTTCGCGTTTTCACATTTTCGGGTTACATTTTTGATACTTTAGTTTTGTGGTGGTTATCAATTTTCATCCATTTAACCATGGTAATCTCAAGTTTCTTTTTAAATGGTTTATTTATTATTACCACTACGTATTTACAACCATTAACAATTGGTATTGTGACAATGATCTGTAAATTTCAACAATAACTTGGAATATTGTTAAAATTTATCATTAAAGTAGCAATCACAAATTTATTGTAAGTTTGTCTTACGTTTTTTGCATATTTATTTTAACTACATTTGTGGATCATGTAGCCCCCCAGTGGCTCAGCGGTATGTCTGCGGATTTACACGCTAAAATCCGGGTTTCGATACCCGTGGTGGGCAGGGCACGGATAGCCCATTGTGTAGCTTTGGGCTTAATTCAAAACAATAACATGGATCATGTATCTTAACCGTGTTTTACATTTTATTCGATTCGTCTTACAGTTAGGCCTATTTTAGTGAAGATGTTATTGTTTTGAATTAAGCACAAAGCTACATAAAGGGCTTTCTGTGCCCTGCCCACCACTGGTATCGAAACCCGGATTTTAGCTTTGTAAGTCCGCAGACATACCGCTGAGCCACTGGGGGGCATTTTAGTGAAGAATAATATAAATAATATAAATCACCTGAATAAATGTGTATTAAATGGAAAAAAAAAATTAATATGCCAAATCAGAATATATATTTCGATCTGTATTAGTCATCTAATGGAAACTTATAGTTGAATATTTATATGTATAAACTAAACGATACACAGGTGAAATACAATAATTTCAGCTTAAAACGGATTTACCGTTTTATATCTATTTTAATATTTACGTTTGTTTCAGCTTAGTGCGTGTACATTGTTAATTATGTATTGCGAAAGTCCCGCCTATTTTTTAATTTGTAGAAGATTCTCGAGCGTAAGAATCAACAATGTACCGTGTAATAGTAATTACTAGAAGATTCTCGAGAGTAAAAATCAACAATGTACCGTGTAATAGTAATTACTAGATGATTCTCGAGCGTAAGAATCAACAATGTACCATGTAATAGTAATTACTAGTATTGTTGCCAGCTGAATTTTCTAAAATCTCGCCTAATGAGTGTAAAAGGTATCCATCAAAAGACTCGTATAGATAGTTTTTAATATTATTGGTTTGCTACAGTCAGTATGCTTTAAACCTCGGAAGCTACGATTCTTATAAATGCTTAAGAATCGGAAAACTACAGACATTTCACCAGGGACGTTTATAGATTTTGAACATTACAAACCGTTTGACTTTAAAGAATTAACTTCGGACGCCAGCATTACTACGAGAACATTATATTTTCATCGATAAAAAATTTACGTGTACACGGTAAAGCAGCTAGCTAGCTTCCTCGTCAATTGAATTGTACCAGTGTGTTAACACTAAATTAATTCGCTTTCCGTGAATGTCTATAAAAGATTCAGCTCCAGAACACATAGAAGACTTAATATTCTTTGTAAGTTTATAAAAATATTTGTACATGAACCATTGTTCGTAATGACCGTTATGATAAATTGTATTGATGTTTGTTTATAAAAATATATTCGTGTTTATAAAGAAAACTGCGTGTATCAATCTTATTGGCAATTGTCAGAAATTTGATAAATATTGACATGCAGTTAGCTTCTAAATAGAAATTAAACTTTCTGGCCATCTGAAATCGTAACGTGATAAATCTGAGACTCGTCCGAGATAAATTATAACACGTCACACTAATGATTTATTTTTAACCAGTTAAAAATAATGATAATTCCAGTTCTTTTTATCAGTTTTTGCAGACTACCTTGAAGAGACATTTAATGATTTTGTTTTATGGATACAAGTGCACGATAATTTATTCATAGTTAGCAAAGAACGTTGATAGCCTATAATTCAACTTTACCCTAAAACAAGCGAATAAATTCTCGTTTTGAATTTCGTGCAAAGCTGCTCGAGGATTGTCTACTGAAGCAGTTCGTAATTTGCAGGGTAAGACTAGAGAAAGTAGCCAATGCTGGGGTTACTCTTTTAGCAACGCACAGTGGGATTGACCTCACGTTATAATGCTCCTACGGGTGAAGTGGCGAGCATGTTTGATGTGACTGGGATTAGAACTCTCGCCATAGTAAAAAAACAACAACAGTCAAATGATGTGATGACCTGGTCATGCCGTGTTTATCGATCGTGAGGAGTTAACTCTTGGATGTCAGTGTTGTAAAGTCATGAATTTACCGTTCAATTGCTGAGGAAAAACAGGATATTGGATAATTAATGTTATCGCAACTCATATTAATTATCAAACATCGTAACGAATACCAGTTTAACGTTAAATATTTTAAACCTGTGTCGATAATCAGTTATTAGTGGTTAAGAATTGTGCTTCTTTCTAGTTAAGCACAAAAATACACGATGGGTCATGTGAGCCGCGCATATCAAGGCTGTCGAAACCCGATTTTCGATTACCTGTATATGTTTCACTGTTAGGCCCGGCGTGGCCAAGCGCGTTAAGGCGTGCGACTCGTAATCCAATAATCGGGGTTCGCATTCCGGTCGCGCCAAACATGCTCGCCCTTTCAGCCGTGGGGGCGTTATAATGTGACGATCAGTCCCACTATTCGTTGGTAAAAGAGTAACCCAAGAGTTGGCGGTGGGTGGTGATGACTAACTGCTTTCCCTCTAGTCTTACACTGCAAAATTAGGGACGGCTAACACAGATAGCCCTCGAGTAGCTTTGCGCAAAATAAAGCAAACAACAAAACAAACAAGCTTTGTTTATCGACATCTGCTGTCAGGCCTACAAACTAGGTTTGTTTTTTCTATTTCCCTGTAGTGATTATAAACTTTATAAATATCGATGTTCACTTCAACCTGTATACTTGTGTTTTTAATCCATTTTAAATAATTAAAGGTAGTTTTAATTCTTATTTGTTGTTTGTTACCCCAACACAGAACATGAGAGAAGACGTCAAGACGGAACGATCTAATAAAAGCGTCGGGTATTTAAGGAAATTGTCATTAAAACAACGACAATTTATCTATTTATCTAATTTATCTATCAAAGAGACGACAGCTCTGTTGGTAACATAGATATTATTGTTAAATAACCCTAAAAAATAAAGGGTATATAGTCTTATCGATAGATAGTTATGAACGAAAGATTTATACTAAGTTCCCAAATGAAGACAACTTTTTAAAATTAAGCACATATTTTAATAAAACACTTAAAGGTAAGAGTATAATTATTTAAAATTAATTAACAATAGGTACTTATGTTGTTCTCCAGCTAGTGAACAGTCTGAAACCGTAAAACAGTCGATTCCCTGAATTCTACGGTCTGGTTTAACCCTCAGATCCATTCCATGAACTTGCGGATGGATATCCGACAAGAAGTAGATCCTGGGTTTCAGATTGGCCGCTGCACTCGTTATCGGACTCAGTTCATTCTCATATTAATAACACACGTCATTATTTTAAACATATATACAACGACTCACGCCTGATTGTGTTAAGACTATGATCAGACGAAACAGAATTTTCAAGTATTTC
The DNA here is from genome assembly GCA_011833715.1 of Carcinoscorpius rotundicauda. Lineage (NCBI taxonomy): Eukaryota > Metazoa > Arthropoda > Merostomata > Xiphosura > Limulidae > Carcinoscorpius > Carcinoscorpius rotundicauda. The sequence continues at coordinate 58,928,766 of CM022400.1, read as the reverse complement.
AACAGATTGATCAGACCGAGTTATGAGATTTGTTTTAGAACAAACGGGTATGTCAGACTTCACTGAATATATATATATATATTTTTAAATCAGAGGAGTACCTGAAATGTTGACCCATCGATCTGGTAGAAATTCTTAGATGACGTATTTGAAGTGCAGAACACAAATTTGGATTCTATTCGTGGTTTAAATGAGTTTTTGAATATCGTTTACGCATTCATAAACTTTACACTTGTTTGTGCCACAGTAGTTAAAACGTTCCTGCTGCTAGATACTACATCTCATGTTAGGAAAGAGTTAAGCAGGTAAGTGACTGAAGCTCTTTGTTTACACTTCCAGTCACATCATCTCTGCTGTAAACAGAAGTGTGATTATTGGCTACTGCTATAAGCAGGAGTGTGGTTATTGGCTACTGCTATAAGCAAGAGTGTGGTCATTGGCTACTGCTGTAAACAGAGGTATGGTTATTGGTCACTGCTGTAAACATAAATATGGCTATTGGCTATCTCTAAAGATAGGATAAAGTTTTTAATAACAAAGAACTGTGTGAGAGGATAAGGTGACCTGGTAAGTCTTTTCAGACAAAATTTCTATACATGGAAATTTATACAAAACATAGAAAGAAATTTTAATAGACATAAAAAAATAAACTTGTTCTATTGAACCGTATAAATAAAGAAAATACAATTAAACATAAACTTTGTAAATTATTTGTGATGCAATGTGATGAGCGCTGGAATTTGTAATCGTTGGTAAACGAATCAAATCGTGGTTATCACAAAATGTGTATCCATACAAGATGAGTTTTAATCCAGCTATTATATGCCATGGATACGTGTATGAATAGTCAAACTATTAATAGACTGATTTCGTTTGTTTGTTTGTTTTTTGATAAGCAAAAATCTACTAATGAATTCGAAATGTTAACATGTGATGTCTGAGAACTGACTTGGAACAGAAAGTAACTACGTGCTTGTCATATAAAGCAATGAAATGTGATTTTTCCTTTATGTTATTTCTCCGGACAGCGGTCATTTTATGGACTTTCAATATTAAAATTCGGCGTTCAAGTCCCCATGGTGGACACAGCAGATAGCCCAATTTCGCTTTGCTTTAAAACAATCGAATGTTGATGTGTGTTGTTTTTTCTTTTACACGTACTATAAGAGAAATTTACTCAGTTATGTTGTGATAGGAGTAAAAACTGTGACATCGTGAACATTAGAGTTTTCATTGATGCTTCTCTTTGATTCGTTCCTCTGCAGTCGTGAAATATTTTGATCATATGAGTTTAAAAAGTGTTTTATCGTGTGATCAACACATTTCATTTACACATCTCACATTTGTGTAGCTTTGTACTTAGTTCTAAGTAAAACAAACAAACAATAACACAATTAGATGTAGGTCTGTTCAATTGTTCAACCATCAGAGGACGGGTGATACATATACCCAAGTAGATATTATGGCTTTTCTGATATTAAGCCAGTAGCAATCACGGTACATAACACACCAACCATACAATCTTGGTACATAACACACCAACCATACAATCTTGGTACATAACACACCAATCATACAATATTGGTACATAACACACCAACCATACAATCTCGGTACATAATACACCAATCATACAATATTGGTACATAACACACCAACCATACAATCTCGGTACATAACACACCAACCATACAATCTCGGTACATAACACACCAACCATACAATCTCGGTACATAACACACCAGCTATACAATATTGGTACATAACACACCAATCATACAATATTGGTACATAACACACCAACCATACAATATTGGTACATAACACACCAACCATACAATATTGGTACATAACACACCAACCATATAATATTGGTACATAACACATCAACCATACAATCTCGGTACATAACACACCAATCATAGAATATTGGTACATAACACACCAATCATACAATATTGGTACATAACACACCAGCTATACAATATTGGTACATAACACACCAGCCATACAATATTGGTACATAACACACCAACCATACAATATTGGTACATAACACACCAGCCATACAATATTGGTACACAACACACCAACTATACAATATTGGTACACAGCACACCAATCATACAATATTGGTACATAACACATTTTGAAAGATAACACAATATTATCCAACTCGTCTTTTGTTTTCAATGACAAAACTTCACTTGTTTTGAATAAAATATTTTATCGAATTATATTTTGTCTGTACTTTGCTATTTTGTCAACGTAAACCCAAGAGACCTTCAATGCAACACAGCATAACTCTAGAATTATCTGAAGAATTCAACCAATAAAACACAATTCAAGTGGAGAACCAACCAATCAAAACCTTATGATGAAAAAAATCAATCAATCAAACAGAAGTTTTAGAAGTAGGAAAAACTGTGTTCCAGTAATCATACAATATTAAAGCTTATATGGCAGTATCAGTTGAAGTAAACAATAGTAATAATAGACACAAATATTTACTAATATTTTAAATGATAATCGAAACATAATTTAATTGTTTTTTTGTCACAGTGCTACAGAATGATAAAGATGTAATATATTGGAAACAGGCTTTATTGTAATTTGCGGGTGTTATACTTACATTCCAATATACGTATGTGAATAGATATCACTTTAAGACACCTGAAAACTCCGTGCTGAAATCCTACGTTTTCGAAATAAGAACGTTCCATCATATGTGTCAAAAACACTTACAAGGGGCACAGAAAGCAAAATTTGAGACCAATGCCCCAACAAAACACATACATAATGAACAATCTTCTTTCTACAAAGTGTGGCTTCAAATACAGGAATACAAAACTTGAATTAATGGAAATGTCGAATGGCTACGTAAGGAATCAATGTTTAAGCCTTTCCGTGATCATTGTTATAAAGTTGTACTGTAGAGCAGTAACTGCAAAAAAAATAATTAGTAACTGTTTAAATATACTATTGTAATTTAAGTATTTCTCTTGTTAGTTTGTTTCGGGGCAAAATCACGTTAGTCCATCTGCTGTGTTCATTGGGGTTATATGAGCCCCAATTTCAGCGTTGAAAGTCTCTCTCTTTGTCCCATTGTGGAACAGTGATTCCTTATAGAACATTGTTAAGACAGTAATAGGACAACACAACTCCAGTGTTGTCTCGACAATGTCCTAACTTTCCGCACTCGAACAACTTGCTCTTTGTTCATAAAATTAGAACGTTAGGCATAAAAACAACAACTTAGTTTTAGCTTATTTTCAACACAAATAAGGTAAATCAGAAAGCTCGTCTTTGTTTGTAACTGTTAAAAAGAAAGTTGTCGTATGTTTAGATTGATTATAGATTTCTAGTAGGTCTCTACGAGGAAATACTCCATGTGTCTCGGTGTTCATCTGTCACTTCTTAGAAAGAGACCTCAAATACGTCATCAAATATCCAGTCCCTAGGTATTTTATTTTCACCAGCAGAAATAACGTTACAGTGACAATACATACAGCACTTTATCGTTGAAATACAAAAACAGTATCAAACTGTCTGCTTTCTGTAATAGTGACGTTATAATTCTTTAATACAACAATGTATTCAGCTGTAAGTTACAAAGAGTCATGTGGTATGACTTGTACCTCGTTTAAATAATAAAGCATAACAAGGATTATACACTAACTTGTATGAAAGCTAATTTAAAGTTAGTAATCGATATCTGTACTTATCAAAGGTTATTATGCTGTCAGAATAATTTGTCATCTGATAAAATTGTCCAAATTGTAAGATGGACAATACTGATGTTTCTTTACTTGTTTTTAACCTGTTCAGTGCCGTAGACGAGATAACTTGTCAAAGACGATCGGTAACACAGTGCCACGGGCGAGTTAATTTGTTCTCAATAATACCTAAATTCAACACTAGATGTCAGCACCACGCATGCATTTGACATACTTACAAATTGTTTCACTTTCGATCCAAAATGGCGTTGCGAATAAAGTTACTAAATGAAGAAGCATTAGAGTTGTATTGTAGCAGCTGAAATACTTGGCAGTCAACAGGTTAATAAGTTAGTCTATGATACTTATCTTTGTGTGTTATATTTAATTTATTACGAAAAGTGACTTTTACATAAGAAAATCACAGATCTTTAGCTATTTTTACACAGTTGATAAAGTTTAAATGAAAGATAAGTCATGCTATGGAAGTAATTTCAAAAACTACATGAAGAAATATAAATGTGTTATAGTCGAAGAATAATTACTTGACTAGTAACTAAAGGTTTATTTATAATTGTGATATATACAGATGTATACAACAGTTATTAGACACAAAGGCAATGTTACCTTCAACTGTTGCGTCAATGATCACGTGACGTCCAAGTGGACTGAAATGTTACTGACAAAAGAGAACATCGCATTTTGTTCTTATTTACTGACTTTTAACGGCATGGAATTATGGGTGTAAAGCTTAACGAGTTTTAGTTGTAAGGTATGATTTAATGAAGATAATCTATAGAAAATAGTAGGTTTTGCTATTTTAAGTATTGGTAACTAACTGTCTGAAAAATAACAAGTTAGTGTCAACTTTCCTCTAACCAATGATGACGTGTTGAGACTATGACGTCATCATCCCTCTCTGAGACAAGTACAAGATTGTACGGGTCTATGAGTTAGGCTTAATGTTTCGTAAAGATTTTGTTTGTTTTGTCTTTAAATTTCGCGCAGAGCCACTGGAGGGCTATCTGCGCTAGCCGTCCCTAATTTAGCAGTGTAAGACTAGAAGAAAAGGCAGCTAGTCATCACCACCCGCCGCCAACACTTGGGCAACACTTTTACCAACAAATAATTGGATTGACCGTTACATTATAACGCCCCCACGGCTGATAGGGCGAGCATATTTGGTGCGACGGGGATGCGATCCCGCGGATAACGAATCGCACGTCTTAACCCACTATTTAACTTACTATTTTTAATGGTAGCAAAAACGAATTACTAGAGAAATAAATAAATAGTTCGTGTTTTTTTTTGTACAACTAACATGGTAATTAGAGGTAGTCAAGATAATTTAGACAAGGAGAATATTTTATGTCTATTTATTACGACATTGATTGTCAGTGTAATGAATCTTGATGGAAACGTTTACTTCCGACTTTGATTTAAAACGTTTTGTTAAAAGAGCCAATCACCGCTGTTATATTGATCAAAACATTCTCAATTATTTCAAATCTTCATCTAATAAGTCGCAACAATGTTTTGAAACGTGAGATAATTAGAATGATAATAAATTGTAAGTCTACTGATGCATTATGATGCAATAACTGTATGTTATTTATTTAAATATTAAGAATACACAGTTAGTGTTTTATATGACTACGTAATGAACTTACATAAGTAGTGACATCTATGGTAATTACATTTTTGAAATGAACAGTTCAATTAAATTGTTTTAAGTACGTTTTAACTGCACAGATAAAAACTGTGTATTATTAATTGACTTTCATTTCAATACAAAAACACTTTCCCGAAATATATTGTAAATGTCACAAGTTTAAGTACAATAGAACTCCAGTTTCATTCTAAGCAGACTGAAACATTCTAATAATTTTCTGATACAACATACAGTAATCTTTGTTTTGTGAATTTCGTGCAAAACTACTCGAGGGCTATCTGTGCTAGCCGTCCCTAATTTGAAAGAGTAAGATTAGAGGGAATGCAGCTAGTCATCACCACTCACCACCAACTCTTGGGCTACTCTTTTATCAACGAATAGTGGGATTGACCGTAACATTATAATGCCCCCACGGCTGGGAGGGCGAGCATGTTTGTCGCGACGGTGATGCGAACCCGCGACCCTCCTATTACGAGTCGCACGCCTTAACGCGCTTGGCCATGCCGGGCCTTTTGCTAATCTTTTGTATGGTTATCACTCAAAGTTTGGAACTATTGTTGTTTTTTCATCTTATATGTATAACCTTACGATAAAACATTTAAACAAAGTTATTATTTCTATAGAGTATATGCTATAAATTGCTGTTCATAATTTCTTTGAGATGGTATCTTCTAGATCCCTTTATCTGGTACAAAACATTATTAATAAATAGAACAACAAATTGCTTAGTATTTTTGCATTTGCCTTCAATGTTAGGCCAGCATAGTTGCACTCATGTTATAGGCTTTATGGTCTAATTTCAGCTACGAAACCGATATCACAGAACCACAGTGACAATTTCTTTGTTTAGGTTTGGTTTGACAATTTCACTTAAGTTCTTTTAATCCCCTGTTACATTAATTGTTACATACTGTTTACATTAATTGTTACATACTGTTTACATTAATTGTTACATACTTTCTACCAACCAGCTATTTATATTCCAACTGCCCTGGTGGATAGGATGTACGATTCGTAATCTGAGAGTCGAAGGTTAGAACATCCATCATTAAACATGCTCACTTTCAGCCATGGAAGTGTTATAAGGTGTTGTGAATCCCACTGTTGTATAATGAAAGAGTAGCCCAAGAGATGGCAGTCGACGCTGATGGCTTGGTGCCTTCACTCTATTCTTTAACTACTAAATTAGAGGTGGCTAGCACAGACCTCGTGAAAATTTGTATTCCATGGCCTCATTTATGAACAAAATATTAGATAAGAAACGTGCATAAAGTCATTCAAGCCGAGAAGAAAAATAATGGAAAAAGTATGTTAAAAGCAAAACAACATGAGATAATACAAATATACACACTAAGCAATGATAGAGTTTTGCTTTCAAATGTTCCACTGGCCAACAATCCTCAGAATAAGGCAAGAAATCATTGCTAAGATACGAAACCAAAAAGTGATCAAGTCACCAAATGGTTCATCTTTCTACTCCTTTCATTCGAGATAAGTTGTTTATTAATTTATCATTATTTTTAGTTTAAACGTAAATCCACTTTATGTATTTCCACTCAGTGCACAAGTTCACTGCTAAGTCGTAATAATTAGCAACAATAATAAACACATGAACAATATTGTATGTACTGAACAATATTGTGTTGAACATTATTGTATTGAACAATCAGTGATGTTTTTTGCATATAAAATGTATTGAACAATATTGTCTGTATTGAATAATATTGTGTTAAACATTATTGTATTGAGCAATACTCATCTTGAAGTTAGTTATTGTCCAAAATGTTAGTTTCCTTTCAAAAAAAACCTAAGTACAGGGTGACGTAGAAATTTTTAGTTATTAGTAGGTGAATATTTGATGACTGCAATACGTAGATACTCAATTCTTTGTATATTTTACAGTCAATGTCTTTAGGGAGTCAAATTTTATATTATGTATCAACTGAAGGGGTAAATCATACTACACACATTCATACAATGCACTGTCGGTGGATAAACATCATAGCACAAGTAATAAAAACCGTTTTCTAAGTGTAAAATGATATAAAAATGGCAGTACCAAAAATATAAAGATGACACAGTTAGACGTAATGTTACATTGTAAAAGACATTTTCGATTTTAACACTGCTGCTGTTGGAAATTATATAATCTTGATTGTTGGTAAACAGCTTGTTTATCATAGTATCATGGTCATATCATGGTAAACATCAATGCAATGCTATAAGGAGTCTAAGGCCTACGTAAAAGGAAAACGAAGTTCAGTCAGAACGTGTCTCACTTATTACAGTCTATTAAAGACGCTTGATACGAGGTCGGTCTAAATGACTGATGTCATAACCATTTTGTATTACATGTACATCTATATCATCCCTATATTTTTGTTTACTTGTTTTTGAACACTGCCATTCCTACATTACTTTATATTTACAAAATATATATCATAACTCGTTTCGTAAACTTGTACAAATGTACCTCAATATTTATAGTGAGGTATTAAGTTTTCCCAGTAATTCTTCGAAGCTACCCATCAGTGTACTAATGGAAATATATATTTTAGAACTTATATTAGTAATAAATAGTATAAAACATTATATATATATGTATATTATTAATGTGCAAGTGAATATCAAAAACGATGTATGTATTTTTCTTATAGCAAAGCCACATTTGACGGTCTCCTATGTCCACAGAAATGAATCGAGTTCCTTATCTTAACATCACAAGTCCAAAGCCACACAGTTATTCCAGCAGGGTACAAACATTAAGTTCTAATAATTTTCAGTTGTAAATGAAATTTGTCGTATCTTCTCGATATATAATTTATCATTTTTGTTTTTGATAATATCTTCCCGATTTATAATTCACCATCCATGTTTTTAAATTCGTGATTTATAATTTATGTTTTATTTTTAACTAGTTTCTTCCAAATTTATAATTCACCATCCACGTTTTTAAATTTATAACTTATGTTTTATTTTTAGATAATATCTTCACGATTTATAATTCACCATCCATGTTTTTAAATTTATGATTTATAATTTATGTTTTATTTTTAAATAATATCTTCACGATTTATAATTCACCATCCACGTTTTTAAATTTGTGATTTATAATTTATGTTTTATTTTTAAATAATATCTTCATGATTTATAATTCACCATCCACGTTTTTAAATTTATGATTTATAATTTATGTTTTATTTTTAAATAATGTCTTCCCGATTTATTTATTTATTTATTAAAGTACATAAATTTTCCATTTATGTACTTTAATAGCATATTTCCAATTTTAGTTAATCATTCATGTTTTTTTAATAACTTAATTACTGAAAATCCTTTCATTAAACAACACATAATTATAAGGTTTACGATCTAATAAGTAACGATAATATCTGTGAAGTATTTTTTGTCTTACCTCCTTCACTTTCACATAGTAATACCAAACTATCTCCCTCATTGTATGGACCTGCGACTTTATGAATCACATTACCCTTTCCATCACTAATTCTTGGTTTACGTGGGAGTACTGACAAAGAGAAAATAAAACAAAATCAGAAATATTTGTCGTAAAGATATGTTTTTGTTTAAATACAATAATGTAGGTGAAACGTTAGTTAAAAACTCGGAATTTACTGACAAAAAACTATCGAAGACATTAATTTATTAGAAAAATAGTATTTTTTAAATTGAAGAGTTTTCAATTTTTAGTGAAAAAAACAACGAATAAAGTTAGGACAGAAAGCTATAGTTTAATGAAATATACAAGTCGCTCATCGAACATTTTATATTTTGCAATTCGTTTATGCTTGTTTCTTTTCCGTATCAGGTTTTCACGTTTCATTCGCCTGTTTGTACTGATAGCAATTATATCAGTACTTATAAGTAGGCTTAAGAACAAATAACACAAAAAGTTAGCCATTACAGCTTGAAGAAGAAAAAAATGTCTTAAAGTTTAAAATACTTTGTATTTGTACTCGTTTACTCGTGAATGGCATCCTTGGTGTTTACGTTAATAAATGTACATACTCGAAAAACAACTTAAATAAGGTTTATTATTAAAGAAACTAAGACAACAACTGAGTGTAACAAATAACTCAAGAATGAAGCAAGGCGTAGATTCTTGCTGAAAAAACTGAAAATAAGAGAAAAAATACAGATGAAGAAAACGAATCGGTTGTCAAAGTGAAAAAGAAATTAATAAATTAAAAAAATACGAAAATAAAATACAGATAAACATTAAATTAGTAAATCAATATAAGAATAAAAATAGAAAAAAGGAGGATTGTTGATAAAGTGAAAAAAAACTAAAAATCAAAGAAGCAGTAAGTGTTTTACATTACAGACTGAAAGTTCATGAGTTAACCTTAATAATTCATGTATAAAGTTGTAAAAAATGAAAGATATTTTCATTTTAATATGAATACAATAATTAATATGACTTACCACGTAATTTTGGAGAAAACTTACAAACAACTAAATACATATTTTTTTAAGTAAATGGAAAAATATATATTTAAAATTAATGTACTTAGTATTTAACCAATAACAAAATCCACACTTTACCTTCAAGGTAATTTAGTTTTCAGCTTGTGTTGGCAAGAGACTTTTCTGAATTCTATATATCTGTTTGTTTTTAATTTCGCACAAAACAGCCGTCCCTAATTTAGTAATGTAAGACTAGAGAGAAGGCAGCTAGTCATCACCACCCACCGCCAACTCTTTTGATACTCTTTTTACCAACGAACAGTGGGATTGACCGAAATATTATAACACCCCCACAGCTGAAGGGGCGAGCATGTTTGGTGCGACTGGGATTCGAACCCGCAACCTTCGGATTACGAGTCGAATGCTTTAGCACACTTGGTCATGCCGGGCCATTCTACACCTCCAGCAGATTTATTTACGCACGAAATATTTTGTTGGCTCCTAGCTTGCTGTCAGTACATTACTGGATCAATAAAGCGGATATTAACATATCTTCACCGTATTATATGATTTATAAAAAGACTATTGCCTCAATAAATTATATGATCGATGAGGCTTATCTCCAGTACGTTATACAATCGATCAAACTTTTTTGGCTCATCATCAGTACCTTTATAGTTTTATTTATTTATTATGCTAGACAAAGACCATAACTCTTCAATTTAAAAACCATCAATCTATAAGAATGTTATAGTTACAAAATAAAAACTATATCTAAAAACTTTTGGTTCTGCAATGAAACATGTTTTCGGTTGGGTAATTTTATTATCATTAATGTTAAAATATATCGTTAGGCCTCAAATATCAGAAAGAGTACTATATTAATGCATACTATTTATTCATGACAAACCTGAACGTAATAAAATACGCAATAAATCTACCAGTTTATCAATGAATCGCCAAACACGAACGAGGAAAGTTCCTCGTTTTGAGGATATAAATAAATGTTACGTTTCTTTAGTATGATGTTAACAACAGTTAAAAGTACTTGTTATTGTGCTAAGAAATGTTAAAATGTGCTTCTGCCTTGAATGATAAGAAATGTTAAAATTACTCGATTATATAGTTGGGCGGTCAGTGAAATTAGCTGAACGATTAATCGCCAATTCATTAGTTCATTACGTTCAACGAGTCGATTATTTACAAGAGGTATCAACATGTCTTTTGAAGTTGAACTTCGAGTTTAAGCTATTAGATAAAGTACTCAAGACTAGCTTTACTTTACTTTCAAACATTTAGCTGTTTATATACATATAAACATGTGTAGTTATACACGTATATACTGATCTATATGATAATAAGAAACAGCTAAACTATCATATAAATACAACAAACTAACAACACTCACGACAATAACCAACATGAGCCCCGATGCAAAGAGGTGTATATGAACTATATTTGACATTTCTTGAAAAGTATTTGCTTTTGAAAAAGGCATGTAACAGTTTTTCTTTCAGACACAATATATCCATGCACTAAATTCGGGAATCTAAAATTTCCAAGATTGGATATCTTTTTTTACTTGATGATATTGGAAAAAACTTCAGGATCAGTTTGAGAACCCGGGACCCTAAATCAGAGACTTATTGTGGTCAGTAGAGTGCAGCGTCATATTCCACAAACACAAAGGTCTGTTTCAAAATAAGACTGCATGCTCAGGAACAGTATATAAATGTAAAACAAAGTTAACCATCTGTAAACCTGACGCGTAGTTCAAGGTCAAAGGTTTCCCGACACCCGTATCAACAGCCAGGTCACACGAAAATCGATAGGCACTGCATCTAGCAAGTTAGTCGGTTTGACCCTGTGTGCAAAAAAAACAAAACACAAACGATTACTTACTTTAATCGTCGAATATCTCAGGTAACAGGTGAATGAAACTAGTAATCGTTTGTTTGCACACGGAGACAAACCGACTAACTTGCTAGATGCAGTGCCTATGGATTTTCGTGTGACTTGGCTGTGAAAACGGGTGTCGGGAAACCTTTGACCTTATACACTAAGCAAAATACAGAAAACATTCATAGAGGAGTCGTGTGCTTTGAACACTACAACCTTACAACAGAGTCCTTTGTTTGTAGAATATATATCATGATACTACAAGCATATTGTTGAAATACACGGTCGTTAGATAGAACATGAGTGCACTTAGCGATATCGAGTACAAAACTTAGTAAGACTCGAAATTTATTTTAATATAAATAACTCAAACTCTGTTGTCATGTTGCATTTCAAACTTTCCGTCTTTCAAAGGTTTAATGCGTTGAAGAAAAATATTAAACGAAAATCCCAAGCAAAGAGTGTAGTTATTGATACGTGCTTTTCTTTCGCTGATGCACCGGGCTATTGTAATAATTCTGAGTGATGTGTTGCGTGGAATGCTAAGTTTCTGAACTACTGATACAGCAAAGCGCGTTTGGTGTACACAACCATTACGATGATTGTCCATTCTAAGTACTTCAATCTAACGTCCTAATCTGTCTTTCCTATATGTATTGTATGATATTATTGTATAGACTCTCAGGTTTTCAAAGTGTGCCATTTATGTTTTGGTCACAAAAAACTTACAATTTGCCTAATTAGTACAAAAAAAATCGGTACTCAAACTTCTGATATCATGCTAGATTGTACTTAATATAACGATAACGTTAGTGTCTTAATTTGTTTGCTTTTTGAATTTCTCACAAAGCTACTCGAGGGCTATCTGTGCTAGTCGTCCCTAATTTAGTAGTGTAAGACTAAAGGGAAGGCTGCTAGTCATCACCACCCACCGCCAACTCTTGGGCTAATCTTTTACCAACGAATAGTGGGATTGACCGCGACATTATAACTTCCCCACGGTTGAAAGGGCAAGTATGGCATAAGGGGGATTCGAGCCTGCGAACCTCAGATTGCGAGTCGCACGCCTTAATACACTTCGCCATGCCGGGCCTATCGACTTAGACACAGAATATTTATTTCGAGCGCCGACATGCGAAGGTGATTAGGGCGCTCGACTCGCTCTGTAAGGGTCGCAAGTTCGGATCCACATTTCATCAAATATGCTCGTCCTTTCAGCCGTGGCAGCGTTATGATGTATCAGCTAATACCACTATTCGTTGGTAAAAGAGTAGCCCAACAGTTGGCGGTGGGTGATGATGACCAGCTGCCTTCCCTCTAGTCTTACACTGCTAAATTGGGAACGGCTATCAAAGATAGCCCTCGAGTAGCTTTGTGCGAAATTCAAAAACAAACAAACAAACAAAAGTACAAATAAGTTTTCCTCTCAGTGGCTCAGTGGTATGTTTGCGGACTAACAACGCTAAAATTCGGGTTTCGATACCTGTTGTGGGCAGAATACAGATAGCCCATTGTGTAGCCTTTGTGCTTAATTCAAACCAACAAAAACAACAATGAATAAGTTTAGGCCTAACTAGTCGAATTGCAATATAAATTAAACTTGGTGAGTTGTGTCCGATTAAACATTTTTTTTGTATTATTATCTCAAATACAGTAAAGAGGTCTAAGTTGTAAAACTAGTCCATTTTTGAGAGAAGACTTGGTTACTAATTGAAGGCCTGAAATGACTTTAATTTTACTACAAATAGTTTACTTTGAATAAAATAGTTTGCCGTATATTAATGGTACATTTTTCAACACATTAAGAATTCATGCTGTGTAGTTATGAATTATAATCTCTTATCAATGTAATTTTTGTGTCATGTGGAATTCTCACGTAAGGAAATAGTCATATCTGCCAGACGCCCTCTAGTAGTAACAAGTCTGGGTCAACGGTTCAAAAGTTTTCTATTTAATAATTTTGTATCGCATTTTAGGTGTTTTCTGAAATAAAAGAAATTATACAATGTTATTTATGGTAATAATTGTTAAATTTAAGAAATTAAACTCACGATGAAAAAATTTGTTATTTCTTTGTAATATTCCTCCAACCAGCCCCCCCCCAGTGGCACAGCGGTATGTCTGCAGACTTACACACTAAAATCCTGGTTTCGATACCCCTGCTGGGCAAAGCATAGATAGCCCATTGTGTAGCTTTGTGCTTAATTCAAAACAACAACAAATACTCCAACAAAGACTTGTATGAGCCATAACATGATTCTTGTTACGATATAAATAACAGATCTTTCGTGTGTTTTCTGATAGCACAAATGACACGTGTTGTTGTTTTTTTATTTAAAATTATATTTATCTTAATGCGTGTACAAGTAGTGGAGTCATATTTTCATCATGTGTATTCGGGTTCACAAATTTCCACACAAAGATTTAAGTTAATACTTCTGTGTTTTGTTATGGTAAACCACAATGACTGGGTCATTTTTTAACTTAAATTTGCATCATAGCCAGTCATAAACCAGACTTCGTTGTAACGAACGTAAGTTATATTTCTGTTATTAAGTATGAGGTGTGATATTGACACCATGCCAGTCATAAATCAGACTTCGTTGTAACGAACGTAAATTATATTTCTGTTATTAAGTATGAGGTGTGATATTGACACCATGCCAGTCATAAATCAGACTTCGTTGTAACGAACATAAGTTATATTTCTGTTATTAAGAATGAGGTGTGATACTGATGTCATAGCCAGTCATAAATTAGACTTCGTTGTAATGAACATAAGTTATATTTCTGTTATTAAGTATGAGGTGTTATACTGATATCATAACCAGTCATAAATCAGACTTCGTTGTGACGAACGTAAGTTATATTTCTGTTATTAAGTATGAGGTGTGACACTGAAGATTTTTCCAAAACGTAATGTAACAATTATTAGAAACATTAGTTCCAACGCTCCATCAGCTTTCGACGTTCCATTAATAATCATAAAATAATTTAAAATTTGTTCATGAATTTCCATGAATATTTTCGATATATTTCGTACTATGAACTAAGATGTCATGCAGCTGTGCTAACGGATGTGACCTCTATGATTGGAAAAGGTATTTCGTTTTTTAATTGTACTTTTTAATTATTTTCAGCAACAGTCATGAACAATTTTGAAGCAGAAAATGTCGAATCAAATGTGTTTAACCGTGGTTAAAAAATGGACTTAGATAAGAAAAGCCACACTTTTGACTATCATATTTTTTTACAATGATAAAAAGGAAAAGACAGAGTAACATAAGCTCTCATCAGATCAATATAATCCATGACAGAAAATTCTGGCCCGGTATAGCCAAGCGCGTTAAGGCGTTCGACTCGCAATTCGAGGACGTTATAATGCGCGGTCAATCCCACTTTTTGTGGCCCGGCATGGCCTAGCGCGTTAAGGCGTGCGCTTCGTAATCTGAGGGTTGCGGATTCGCGCAAACATGTTCGTCCTCCCAGCCGTGGGGGCGTTATAACGTGATGATCAATCCAACTATTCGTTGGTAAAAGAGTAGCCCAAGAGTTGGCGGTGGGTGGTAACGACTAGCTGCCTTCCTTCTAGTCTTACACTGCTAAATTAGGGACGGCTAGCACAGATGATAGCCCTCGAGTAGCTTTGCGCGAAATTCAAAAGACAGAAAGAAAATTATATTTAAAAAAGATTTATAATGTCACAGTTTTTGTGTATATCTCTATCAATTGTCATTTTATAATCACTCTTAATTTTCGATCATTACACGAATTGTCATAAAATGAATAATTTCTGTGGTAAAATTTATTGAATTGAAATTATGGCGGGAATTTTAGAACTAAGTGGAAAGTTTGACAAATTTAGGCACTTTAAATCAATTAGAAAATTTGTTTGTGTTGAATTTTGCGTAAAGCTACACGAGGGCTATCTGCGCTAGGCGTCCCTAATGTAGCAGTGTAAAACTAGAGGGAAGGCAGCTTGTAATCATCACCCACTGCCAACTCTTGGGCTAATCTTTTACCAACGAATAGTGGAATTGACCGTCACTTTATAATGCCCGCACTGCTGAAAAAGCGAGCATGTTTGGTGTGATGGTGATTCAAACCCGCTACCCTCGAGTTACGAGTTGAGTCCTTTAACCCACCTAGCTTTGCCGGGCCTGTTTAGTTGTTAAGTACAAAGCTACACAGTTGGTTATTTATGATCAATCAATTGTCGGTATCGAAAGCCAATTTTAGCCGAATTATGAGAGTACTTATACTGTAATAAAGGGTACCATTAATATGACTTTTACAAAGTTATACGGTAAGTTGGTAAAGCCAGTATTCTATTCCAGCTGATAGATTTGTTATTTTGTCTATTCTGTAATATACAAATACGTATAGTTAGGCCTAAATTAAATGTTAACCCCAGATGACGAGAAACCCACTTGAAATAAATATGTATCTGAGAACGGCTGGTATGGGTATTAACACTTTTATTGACAAGGAGAGAAAAACGTTTCGACCTTCCTAGGTCATCTTCAGGTTAACTAGCCGTTCTGAGATACATTTAAATGTTAATGCTAGCCGTACTGTTAACCCTACTTGTTAAATAAGTAATTTATTTTTATCAGATGAAATAAGCTTTCTCTAATCGTTTAGTTAGAATTACATAATTTAATATTTTGAATGGTTTATAGTTGGAAGAGAGGTTAAAGTCCTTTAGCTATTCCATTTATTGATCTATGTTTTATCCATTGTTCTATTGTATATCTGTACACACTTATTTTTATTTCGTTATTATTGTGGTCACAAGTAATGAAAACGTGTGATGCAGAATTTGTGGAATTGGAGAATTTTAAAGTGTATTTTGTTTATAATAGTAATAAAGGTTTAAACTATAGTTATGTGAAGATCACAGAGACTGGTGGAAACTCTCTGTAACAAGCATTTAGAGAAATGTCAGTTCGTTTTAGTAAAATAGTAGAATTATATGTGAGCTAGGCAAGAAAGTTATGTTGAAATTAAGTCAGCCATTTTGGAGAGAAAGAAATGCTAGAAATATTAAGCGCACGATGGAAAGAGATCTGGGATTAAGAAAGCAAGGCTACATCAGGCCTAACATATCCATAACCTCGAGCATTTGATAGGAGTGTATTATATAAGAATCCGAGAGTTTCTGCATGAGGATATTCTTTACTTGCTGAAGGGTGAGATAGGGAAAATCAAATAGCTTAGTGATAAATAAAAGACGTTATTTTGTAGTGTTTGTCTGAGTTAATTACGTTATAAATTAAAGACTTAAGAAGTTGTTATCGGAGTACAATGACATCCTTTAGGTACAGAACTTGTTAACCGTGTACACGGAAGTTTTTAAGCCTAAAAGCTGTTGAAGAGATATTCAACGTGTTTGATGTGGTAATAAAAGCTCAGTAATTAAAGGGGATTGAGTGTGGGGGAAAACGATCTGCTTTTGTTGTAAGTTCTTTAAAGTGTGTCAAGATAAATCAAGAAAACGAATGGTTTGTCTTGAGGGCTCATCGCGTCACGAATATTTAAAAGACTAATAACATTGTTGGTTGATTAATTAGAAAAATGTGACAGAGGTTTAGTTTGCTTAATAATTAATATCAAAACATTTCGTAATATGTACAAACATGTATTTCTGTATCATTGTTTTTGTCATGTCGTCTGCCATTGGTGTCACTAATTCTCGGATAAGTGAACGATGATTGGGGACTTTTTTATATTTAGAACACGTATTATAAAATATTTATTAGGCCTAACTAAAACACATTAAAATTAAAAATCGAATGCGCATAACCAGGTTAGGGAAAATTCTTCGTCAATAAAAGGATAATGGATATAGATATCAAGTAATTATATCATTATTAATTACATTTAACAGTTTTACGGTAACCAGTCGCTGGTTAACTTTACAAGACCGAGTTGTAAATGGTATTATGAGATTCCAAGTGCAATTTTATTTTAAAGAAAAAGAACACGACAGAAAAAACAACTAATTTCTTAATCGCATTTTCACTGATGACAGGTCAGCAAAATATCTCCAAAGTTATATCCGTTTTATAAAAGTAGGTTATGTTTAATTCAGTTGTATATTTCATGATAAATCATTTAGGACAAGAATTGTCCTAAATATAAAATATGATTAGAAAAGTAAAAGTCACTAGTGTTACGGCGATAACTCTGGAGGTTTAAAACGCTAAAAACCTGTCAGTGATGTCGAGAAACCCACGTGTTGAGAATTTTATATAGAGAAACGGCTCGTTTGGGTTAAGAAAATATTTTAAATAGAAGAGAGAACAACGTTTCGACCTTCTTCGGTCATCGTCAGGTTCACAAAGAAAGAGGTAACTGACCGGAAGCTGACCACATGTTTGGAAGGGGTTGTGTAACTGAGTGTCGCAATGTAGAGGGCGGGGTTAGATGTTTGAATATATGATTTTATCTATAATATTAATATAGGTATAATGGCGTTCCTTTATATCGGTTTATTTTGGGTTTAAGTTGTTGTATAAGTAAGGCTTGTTTAATTTTGCGTTTGTTTATGTTTGTTTCTTTATTTAGTATTTGAGTGTTTTCTATGGTTATGTTGTGTTTATTTTACTTGCAGTGTTCGAAAACGTGTGAAGGTGACTTTTTATGTTCTTTGAATCTGGTTTCAATTTTTCTACTTGTTTCTCCTATATAGAAGTAGTGGCAATTATCACATTGTATTTTATAAATAATGTTGGTGTGGTGTTTGTCAGTGTAGTTATTACATAGTATAAACCTCAGTTTTGTGCCTGGTTTTTGAATAAATTTAGTATTAACTGGAATGTTATATTTTGTTACTAGTTTTTGCCAAATGTTGGTTATTTGTTTTATGATGTCCGGAATATATGGAATACAGCAGTATATGGTTTCGTGATTTTTTGATTCGTGAGATATATTTACTTCAGTTGGTTAATTTTGCTTTCTGTCTAGGTGTGTGCGTATAATGTTTTCTACGGTTTGTGGAGGAAACTTATTGATGTTGATGAAGTATTGTTTTATTTTGTCTAATTCATCGTTAATTTTATCTGGTGAGCATAGTTTTATGGTTGTGTTTATCTGGTTTCTTAGTATGTTGAGTTTTTGTTTTGTTTCATGTGCTGAGTCCCAAGGAATGTATAGTCCAGTATGGGTGATTTTTCGGTGGATTTCTGTTTCGAATTATGCGTCGGTTCTTATAATTTTGAGGTTAAGAAATGATATTTGATTGCTTTCTTCCTGTTCACATGTGAAGTTATTGTTGGGATGTATAGAGTTAATGTGATTTAAAAATTAAGTGTGTGTTCTGTAGATTTGAATTCCGCAACCGTGTCATCTACATATCTGCACCAGTATAGTGGTGGATGTAATGCTGAGTTAATTGCTTGTGTTTCAACTTGTGTCATAAAAATATTGGCTAGAACTGGTGATACAGGGTTGGCCATGCTTAGGCCATTTGTTTGTATATAGTTTTGGTTGTTGAACATGAAGTTTGTCTTTATTGTGGTGAATTCTATGAGGGTTGCTAACTGGTTACTGGGAATGTCTATAGTTGGGTTAGGGTCTCGGATATAGAGTTCTTAGGTTATCTTGCAGGTTTTAGCGGTTGGGACTTCTGCAAAGAGGGATATAACATCCAAACTGGCCATTAAGGCTTTATGATTAAGTTGATTTAGACTAGACTTGAAATTAAAAGAATCTTTGATGAATGAGCTGGCTGATGTTATGTATTTGGAGAATGCCCATGCTATGTATTTACCAAGATTGTAATTAAACGATTCATGTGTTGACATTATTAGTCGTAATGGACAATCTGGTTTATGAGGTTTGGGGATGCCGTATATTTGCGGTGTTTGTCAGTCAGTTTTACGTAGGTAGGAATAAAGTGTTTCTGAAATTGTGTTGGCTTTTTTCATTTGTAGTAGTAATTTGTTCAGTTGCGTCTCGTGTGTCTTTGTTGGATTTGTGTATTGGTTTAAATTTGTTCGTGTCTGATAGGATGTTATTCATTTTTTGTATGTATTCATTCGTGTTCATTATATCAAGAGCGTTACCTTTATCTACTTTGATAATTTTTATGTTTCTGTCTTGTTTTAGGTTTTTAATGGAATTAATGTCTCTTTTTGTAAGGATGCTTTTTAGTTTTCTGTTTTGTGAAATTATGTTGATGGTTTTGTAAGAAAATTCTTTGAAAAAATCGTTTAAGATGCTGTTTTTCGGTGTTTCTGGAAATTATAAATTTGTAATTTTACCTGGGAAGTTTGGCTGTTGGATGTCAATAAAATTATCTAAGTTGTCTTCTTTCTGTTGGTTGTTTTTGGTTTTTTCTTTGTTTTTGTGTTCTGTAGAAAGTATCACAAGTCTCCTGGCTAGGTCTTCTAAACATGTTTTGATTTCTATGGTTGGAATGTACCTTGGTGCAATTGCGAAGTTGAGTCCTTTGCTAAGTAGATGTATCTCGTCCGTGTTTAATTGTCGGTCGGATCTGTTAATTTTGAGGTTAGTCAACGGTTTGTCGTTTTGGTGTCTTTTCTGTTGTTTACATCTTAGTTTTTCTTGTTTTTGGTTGTGGCAGATCTTTTTGTCTCTGTCGTTCTTAGTATTGATTTGGTTTATGTTTCGTTGTATAAGTCCGTAAATCTCTGGTTTAATGCAGGATGCCAGTTGATGGTCTAGGTTCATTTTTTGTTTTTGTAAGTCATGTAAAATATTTTCTCAACCCAAACGAGCTGTTTTTGCAAACTAAAAACCAAGTTTTGGTACCTGTGGTTGGCACAGGACATATATTCTAGTGCATAATTTTGGGATCAACAATAAATAAACAAAAGATATACTGGAATATTAGCTATCATGCGGTAATGGCACAATTATCATTCAGGGTAAATTATAGATTTGGCTCATGAAATTTTCTTACTGTTTTAGTGACTTGAAATATTAAAAATGATTTTAGAAATATGTGTTTGTGTTTTCTTATAGTAAAGCCATTATCGGGCTATCTGCTGAGCCTACCGAGGGAAATTAGAAATATGAACTTCAATATTGGAATACTAAGGATAATTGTAGAAATATGAACTTCAATATTGGAATATTAGAGATAATTGTAGAAATATGAACTTCAATATAGAAATATTAAAGACAATTTTATTTAAGTTTCAAAAACTTTAGAGTTGCAAAAGTTCTTAAAAATAGTTATTAGTTGTTTAGAGTTGTCCGCTTGTGTTGTGATTGTTTGATGCATATCATTAATATGAATACATTTGAACCTTTATTTACGACCTTCAATTTAGTTTGAAACTCATTTTTAACGGTAATTTCAATAGCTCGAATGGCTTCTATTATATTACTTTTTCTTAATACATAATTATATACACATATATTATATATTATAATTATTTCGTCACTCATTCGGCATTACTTCAATTTTCAGCGTTTGTTTTGTAATATTTTGGAAAATTAGAGTGTGAAAACGTGTTTTGTAATTTCTGATGCGACTAAGTCACAATATAATGCATTATACAAATATCAAAAGAAATCCAAAGTTTTTTTTAACCTTTTCAGTGCCGTATAAGAGATAACTCGTCCAAGCCGATCGGTAACACAATGCCAAAGACGAGTTAAGTCATTCTCAATAATATCTAACTTCAACGCTAGATGTCAGCAACATACATACATTTACCCTACTTACAAACTGTTTCACTTTTGATCCAAAATGGCGTCACGAAAAAGTTACAAAATGAAGAAGTACAAGAGATGTATTGTAGCAGTTGAAATGCTTGGCAGTCAACAGGTTACACCGATGAAGGCGAAAATGTGCATATCCATCTCAAATAGCAAATTTTAAATATTATATAAACTTGGAAGGAAAAAAAAATCATTTTATTCTTCTTCATTTGACCTTTACCCTTTATTTTCGAATTAAGAAAATATAAGGTTGTTAAATTAAGAAGGTTTTTTGGATTTACCGCTAAAAATCTAGCTTCAATACCCGTGATGGTTAGAGCAAAAATAGTCGATTATGTAGATTTGTTTTGAAAAACAAACAAAGAAGCACACGTACATACAGTTAAATATTGTTATTTTAGTTTCTTCCGATAACTTCATTGGTACACTATAAAATGTTTTATAGGAATATATTTTTCTGTCTTTATTTTATTACACACCCTATTATGTTTGACAGATTTACTTGGACGTGGATTGTTGTATCTTCACGTAATTACTTCTCAGTCTAATAACCACAAAGTCAATGTTGTGATTTTTATTCACGTTTTCATATTAAAACTGAGGTGTTTAAGTGAATCTGTCAGAGACATTTTTAAAACTGAGCTCATTTCACGTGGTTTGTACCAATGAGAAAGTGATTGTTTGTTTGTTTTGAATTTCGCGCATAGCTACTCGAGGGCTATCTGCGCTAGCCGTCCCTAGTTTAGCAGTGGAAGACTAGAGGGAAGGCAGCTAGTAATCACTATCCACCGCTAACTCTTGGGCTACTCTTTTACCAACGCATAGTGGGATTGACCGAACATTATAACGCCCCCACAGCTGAAAGGACGAGCATGTTTGGTGCAACTGGGATTCGAACCCGCAATCCTCGGATTACGAGTCGAACGCCTTAACACGCTTGGCCCGCGTAAAGGTGATTTTAGCTTATTGTTCTATATCTGATTAAACGTAGGACCTTGAATTGTCCACGTATGCGTTAAACGTTTGTTTTAAGCTAACGGTTTATTATTTGTCTAATATAATTTCTTGGAATTTTAAATAGGTACAAATTGTTTGAAACTAAAAGAATACTTCTGTATGATATTACAGTGTTTGAAGCGAACGCAATAGGGATGACGAAACTGAACTTGGGAGTTTGAAAGGATACTTTGTAGGAAAAGTTATATTAGCAGTTATACATAACTATTTTTTAACTTGAAACAAAGATAAAGCTGGCAGTCAGTACAACCATCCAAATGTACCACAGTTACCCTTCTAACTACAGCTTAATAATTCGTTGCTTTAGCACTTAAACAGCCTCGTAAACCCAATAATATATTGCAGTTTCTATTTGTAATCCAATTGTTTTTCTTTGCAAATGACAAATTTTTTTATGTAACCACGCAGTAAATTCTAGTTGATAACACATAGATATTTATTTATTATGTAACTACATAAACTTCAATTCTTTCTAATAATTTGTTAGTCGCTGATTTTGTCATAACGATACTGTCATAGCACGAGCAGACTAACCAATGATGTAACAGGAAAGGCATTACTGGGAAAAGTAAAAATAAGGCAACAAAGTCTCAAACAGCAGGAATGTTGTAGGTGGCAGCACAAGCTAATGATGGCTGCCATTTAAAGGTTAAATAAGCTCGCTAACTGGGTTTG
Organism: Carcinoscorpius rotundicauda; assembly: GCA_011833715.1. Lineage (NCBI taxonomy): Eukaryota > Metazoa > Arthropoda > Merostomata > Xiphosura > Limulidae > Carcinoscorpius > Carcinoscorpius rotundicauda. The sequence goes on along the minus strand of CM022400.1, from coordinate 58,905,666 downwards.
GCTGCTGTTTTTGTGGGTCAACATAAATAAATCTCTATGTTTAGAAGAAACTCATTCGTCCTTACAAAGTTATGCACCATAAACTTGGTGGAAATGTAATTGAGTAATGCGATCTAATTGAATGTCAAACTGATCAATTATAGCACACTTGCAATAAATTAATTATTTCTCTTGAGGTTTTTGTTTGTTTTGGAATTTCGCACAAAGCTTCTTGTTGTTGTTGTTTAGAATTAAGCACAATGGGATATCTGTGCTCTGCCCACCACGGGTATCGAAACCGGATTTTAGCGTGTAAGTCCGCAGACATACCGCTGAGCCACTGGGGGCCGCACAAAGCTACTCAAGGGCTATCTGTGCTAGCCGTCCCTAATTTAGCAGTGTAAGACTAGAGGGAAGGCAGCTAGTCATCACCACCCACCGCCAACTCTTGGGCTACTCTTTTACCAACGAATAGTGGGATTGACCGTCACATTATCCACCTCCACGGCTGGGAGGGCGAGCATGTTTAGCGCGACGCGGGCGCGAACCCGCGACCCTCGGATTACGAGTGCACGCCTTAACGCGCTCGGCCATGCCAGGCCCTTCTCTTGAGGTACTGAGTGTGTAACGTATTTATTAATAAAGATTTTATTTTCTTATATGATTTCACTTCAGTTAATCCTAATACCTTATGACGTTGCTGACATGCACGTGAGATTGAAAGTTTGCTAAGGGATGTCGTGTGAACGCCTGTTTTTTGTGTGTATTCACACAGTAGAAGGATGTTGGATGTGAATTAGCAAACACAAGAAACTGGAAAAGGGTGTTTACACATTATTAAAATAGAACAAGTTTATTTTAAAGGATATATATGTATATTCAGTGGATCAGTACAGGGCAGCAAAGATCAAAAATAATTTCCTGAACAGCTTACGTTTGAACAAGGTACGACAACTCAGTTGGATACAAATTAACCTAGGTTCTCTCTTCTCAGGATATGACATACCTTCAGTATTTTGAAAGCACCATACTGGTTTATTGGTAAGTCTGACGGCTTACAATATAATATAATATAACTGTAACTTCGATATCTGTGATGGACACATCCCTTTATGTTGTACTGGGCTTAACAAAAAACTTGTTTGGCGAACTTTAAGAATTCAAATCTTAAGTAATCTTAAAAAGCAATTGTACTGACACTAATGTTGAAATTGTCTGAATAAATAAACTGGACTTATCAGCCATGTTTATAGAAAAATGTAAGCTTTTTTAATATAGTCGATTGTTTGGGTGGAAACCAGGAATTTTAGATATTAATGAGTTTCATAAGTTCATAGTTGATAGGTTTTGATAGGTCGATTTTAGGTAATTTAGAGACTAACTATGTTTCCAATGCTGAACTTGTTAATTCAACCGGAACTTATATGTATTTTTTTACAATGACGGGATAAGAACAGTGGACCTTTGGATCAACAGATAAGCAACGATAGAACTGTCATTTGGAGAGTGTAAATTAAAATCTATTTATGATAAAGTATGAATAAGTTTTTATCACCGCAATAGATTGTTTTACTCCAAAAATAAAATTTTTGGTTCGTTTTATTTTTTATGAGCACCAACTGAGAACAAGGCTATTGGCATGGTGGTTTGAAATAAATGTATTTTGGACATTTATCGATAAATGAAAGATATTAACAAACAATTTTTTTCTCTAAAACAAAAAAAATCTTAATGCTATTACTTTATAATATCGTTCTAGTGACTGAGGATAAATAGATAGATAAATTAATATTTTGTCAATTATGTTAATACATTTTGTCAGTGAAACATTGAAACACATAAAGTTTGCTCTGATACAGCTTAAAGTATCGAATTTATACATAGTTAATAGTTATTGTGGTTTAATAAATATTTATTTTAGAGTTATAAACTTTAATTTAAAATATCATAAAATCCTGTCTGAAATAATTTCGAATGAAAACTGTGTTGTTGTTTTTTTCATATCTGGATTATACTTTTAAAGCATGTTTCTTTACAAACACTTTCCACACATTAAACGTTTACGGCCCGGCAGGGCCAGGTGGGTTAAAGCGTGCCACTTGTAATCTGAGGATTGCGGGTTCGTGTTCCTGTCGCATCTGACATGCTCGCCTTTTCATCCGTGGGAGCATTATGAGGTTCGGCCAATCCCACTACTCGTTGGTAAAAGAGTAGCCCAAGAGCTGGCGGTGTGTGGTGATGACTAGCTGCCTTCCCTCTAGTCTTACTCTACTAAATTAGGGACGGCTAGCGCAGATAACCCTCTAGTAGCTTTGTGCGAAATTAAAAAAACAAACAAACTTAACGTTCGCTATTGAGATATCAGAATTCTAAAAGAGACTCTTGTTTTTAATCACACTAAAGTCTAATTATCAAACCATCATTAATTTAACAGTTGACATTATCAGATCACAGCTAAAACAATAATAATTTTGCAATGTTGTGTTAATTACTTAGCTACCTACGTGCTTAAACTATAAATGAGTCGAGATACGATAGATTGATATACAAACAAAACGCCATCGCATATTTTTATAACCTAGAAATACGCGTTTTGACTTCATGACTCTTAATCGGTGGAAGCTGGAAGCACACTCTTTGATTAGCTCAACCCACAACCCTCAAATACTAGTATGTCTATTTATGAATAGGAAAACAACCTTTCTCTTTGTTTGATAACTTGTTCTTGTTTAACATATACTACCACTTTCACTTCGTGTTTACACTTTACTTATTTATTTGCATATGCAAATGTGGTAGAACCAACGACTATTCAGATGAATGTGCTACACTGGTATGACTTGTTTTAATTATTGTGTGGATTTCATATTTAAATATTATTCCAGTTTATGCTTATAATGATTTTGTTATACACCTGAACCAGTTATTCGTTTTTTTTTGCAGGTCACTTTCAGCCTGAATTATATATGTATTTATAGCTTTCACAGAATCGTGAATTTTCTGAAAATCAGTTAATAGGATTAGAACGAAACGTAAAAGATAAAAATACACACCTACAATTTTCAACGTTATTTCAGAATATCTGGTTCTCGCCTTCTTGAAGTCCACGCGACAGGTATAACTTCCCTCGTCACTTTCAGTTACAGATGTTAATTGCAGGGTAGCCGGTTTCGACACTGTGCTAAAGTAAGTCCTCGTAGCATAATTATCACTTGACGAGTGCTTGCCATGTCCTACAGCTCCTCGTCTCGCGTCGAGGCTGTAAATTGGTGTCGATGACTCGTCTTTATACCATAATACTAAAGTCACTTCATCGTCTGACGTTGAAGGTGAAATGTTGCAAGGTAAAGCAACCTCATGTCCAACTATACCATTAACGTTCACTGTGGTACCTGAAACACGGACAGTATCTTGCAATGGAAATATGAACAATAATATTGAAAGACTTCCCGGTAACTTGTATTGTAAAACAAAATACCATAAAAACCTAAAACCTGAAATAATTTTTAACAGATACAGTTGCATTTATTACAACGTTATATCGAGGACAAGTACAACAGAGCTAAGATTTAAAAGCCTTATGGATATATTTCTACGACATGTAGTGTTAGTGCGAATCATTCTTGTTTTTAGAGTAAGGTTAAACGATGGAACATCTGTATTACGCTCACCACTTATCGCTGATTGGCTCATGGTGGAAACTCAAAGCTCTCAAAACATTTGTTTCTTATTCGTATTTTAGGACGTGTGCAGTTAAACCAATAATATCTCTGAATCTCAAAACATATCTCAAAACGGCTGGTATGGGTGTCACCACTTTTATTGAAAAGGAGAGAACAACGTTTCGACCTTCCTAGGTCATCTTCTGGTTCTAATATTAATATATTAGCCAATCAAATACACGAGTTTTATAGTATTGTTGCAGGGAAATACAAGAGTGTATAATACACAAAACGTAGAAATATTGATAACATTTCACGAGGATTCTGTATTATACAATATATACAATAAACATTGTTAAAACTTACAAAACTGGCAAAAAAGGTAAAAAAAAAGGATTTATTTTTCAAATTAACATCATAAACCACGACATGATTCAAAGTTGTCGATCTATGCTAGTGTAATTGTGGTCGGTGATAAGGTTTGTTTTTGGTGAGGTTTTTTTTTCTAGACTCTACTGCAAGTTATTAAGAAGGTAAATTTATTACCACCCTTTGGACGATGTGGTTTTTATCCATTCTCATTCGCTTAAAAATAGATAAGTATGCAAATCTCTTACTTTCATTAACTGAATTAAACTATAGAATTGTATATTTTAAGGAAACCTTCTAAAGAGACAGACAGAAAGAAAAATAGCAAGTGATTTTCTGAGATCCCCAATACGTATTATTTGTCCCACAAAATACCATAGACTAACATACTTTTTTTAATCCTAAACTGTTTTAAATTCTTCATAATTTAAGACAAACTGTTTCGCTTCTTGCACTGCACTAACAATGCTGTAATCTGTATCGAATAACTTAAAACGTCTGTGGTATTAAACAGTCTCAGACAAGAACGGTAGGGCCCCGGCACGGCCAGGTGGGTTAAAGTGTTCGACTCGTAATCCGAGAGTCGCGGGTTCGAATCCCGGTCGCACCAAACATGCTCGCTCTTTCAGCCGCGGGGGCGTTATGATGTTACGTTCAATCCCATTATTCGTTGGTAAAAGAGTAGCCTAAGAGTTGGCGGTGGGTGGTGATGACTAGCTGCTTTCCCACTGCTAAATTAGGGACGGCTAGCGCAGATAGCCCTCGAGTAGCTTCGCGCGAAATTCAACAAACAAACAAGAACGGTAGACATTGAAAAAAAAATGTATTTTCTGTTTAATTTTTATTAACGATGTAACATAAAAACTATAAAATCAATTAATAATTCATCTTAGGTTTATAATCATGCAATGGTACACCTTCAAGACATGACGTTATTTTACAAAAATGCAAATAAAGTGGTTCGACCGCCAATGTATTGGATCTGTAATGGGTGTGTCATTAGTAATGGCATAATAAAAGCAACTGTTGTCATGCTAGGAATTTGAGTTTCGTACATACTCGATAAATCAGTAATCAGTACCTGTATATGCCATGACTAATATATCAATTGAGACATAAAATGCTAGAGGACTGCTTTTATGATTACTTTGTCTCGCGCTTATCAGTTATGACAATCGTGCACATGAGCCAGTTACAATATGATAAAACTAAACTCCAAAATTATTCCTGTTATGTCCCCTATGTGTCCTCTGGTAAAATAACAGTAAGTCTTCGAATTTACAACGCTAAAACTGGGTTTTGACAGAACAATGATGCTACGCAATGACTAAACACACACATCCTTGAGTCACAGCTAACCTGGTTTTTATTGGAGTGGTAAGGATCTTTCATTTGGCTTGACATCACTAATTATTAAACTAAAAGGTGGAGACTGACATTTATACAGACATTTATGGTGTCTCGTTTCTACCATTACTATTATGTTTATAATATCAAATACAAAAGTTGATGTTGGGAGATTTACTTTGAAGATTGTGGTGTAAGTTAGTTTAATTCTTTGTTTGTTTGTTTTTTTGAAATTCGCACAAAGCTACGCGAGGGCTATCTCTGCTAGCCGTCCCTAATTTAGCAGTGTAAGACTAGAGGGAAAGCAGCTAGTCATCACCACCCACCGCCATTCCTTGAGCTACTCTTTTACCAACGAAAAGTGGGATTGACCGTCACATTATAACGCCCCCACGGCTATCATGGGAGGGCGAGCATGTTTGGCTCTACTCGGGCGCGAACCCGCGACCCTCGGATTGCGAAGCGCACTGGGCCAAGCCAGGCCCAGATTTAATTCTACGTTAAAAATAATTCCACGTGTCAAGGGTCACTGTTTTCTCACAACTGGCTGCAGACAGCGAAAGGCAGTTTGAGTTCAGGTCATTTTGGTTCAGGCATTCAACTGTTAACTCTAACTTCCCTTTAATTGCGCGATTTTTACATCGGTGTTCGGGTTTTGCCTTTTAGACAAAGTGCCGCTACCACACACAGTATCCATTATGACTTAAGAATGATGTCAGGCAATGAAAACAGAGGCATAATTTTGTACTTAAACTTTATTAAACTGGTTTTATTTAAATTAAACTCATTATAGTTTTATAATGCTGATATTAATTAACTGTGGACAATTAAATTAATACGTCGCACAGCATTAGCTATATCGATTCATTTATATTCTCATTTTTTCATATGGTCGTACCACGGTGTAATAACTCATTATGCATTCTTATCTAACGTGAATTACAGCAAAGAAAAAAATATACAATAAACATAAAGGTATTTACTTAAAGATGACTAGTAACTGTGTAGAATTGTTAATGATAAAGCATCCAACTCGATGATGCTAGCTTTCTTAATGGGCAATCTTTTTGATTAAGGTTAAGTTTTGAAATTCAACGTATTATACAAAACAGTTGGCAATACGTCAATAAATATGGAAGTTGTTACGCTATTATCTGGTATGTACGACGTAACTTATTATATTTCTACAAAGTTCCTTGATAAATTCGTGAAGTACCTTTTCCTTACAGAGTGTCAAGGTAAACACAGTACATGTGCATCTTAACTATAAGATACACATAACTATAAGTTACCCTGTTAGAAATCAACAGTCTTCACAATTTTAATATACTGTTAGAAAATGTACGTCCATAAAGGTACAGCCTTTCTATAAAGCACTTTACGGTAACGTTAGGAGGCATACTGTTAAAATGTACGAGGCGAAACAATGTGTAACAACGTTTATTTGCGTGTATGTAGCATTTAACAATGTGTAAAATTTAGGATATTTAATTTTTAACATGTTATACTTTAACACAGAGATGGTAACAGACGATAGTTCTGTTTCCTTTGTTACAGGTTCCTCTCGATCTGTTAAAGAACAAAAAATAAACATGTTTTGTGATTAGTAATCTATGTTTTAACTATCTTTGTACCTAAACGACGTTTAAAATGATTTATTGGATAACGTAAACTTTTTTTTTAAAGCGCAAACACATGTTTTTGGAACATAGCTAGAATTTCTCATATAAAGCACGATACATTCATTGTGGCCAAAATTTTAAGTCTAATGAATATAAAGAAAAAACATGCATTTTGCGTTGTTAGACTCAACCACTTATTTGAGTAGAGCTTCGAAAAAAAGACAATAAGAAAAGGGAAAATAAAAATAAAAACTTTTTTAGCATTATAATAGGGAAAATGTGAACGCTATGAAGTTAGCCTAAATACAAGCTGGTCAAAAGTTTAAGACCATACTGAAACAAAGTGCTAATCGGTAAACACGTAACGAAATTTAGTCATTTGTGTTCAAGCATTAGCGTTTTCAACATCTCTCACTGACATTTCCTGTGTTACATTGGGTAAAAACATTGCAAAGGCTAAAAAGTTGACAGAGTTTGAACGTGGCAGAATTGTCGAGCTGCAAAATCAAGGTCTCTTTAAACGTGCCATCGTTGGTGAGATTGGGCGTAGTGAAACTGCTGTTCCAAATTTCTTAAAAGACCCTGAGGGAAACGGAACAAGAATTTCAAGTGGTCGGCCCAAAAATATTTCGCCAGCATTGAGCAGGAGGATTCGACGGGTTGTCCAGCAAGACACCAGCCGATCGTTGAACAAGATTAAGGGTCTTACGGACGCATAATGCAGGTTAAGAACAATAAGACGGCATCCATGAGAGAAAAGCTTTAGAAACATTAAACGTCTTCAAAAACAACGCCTCCTTCTACACCACGAAACAGCTCGGTTAAACTTTGCTGAGACGCAATAAACATGGCACGTATAAAAATGGACAAAGATTTTGTTCTCCGATTAGAACAATTTAACCTGGATGGTCCAGATGGATTCCAACGTTACTGGTACGATAAGATATCCCACCGGAGATATTTTCTGCACGACACAGTGGAGGAGGTTCTATCATGATCTGGGGTGCTTTCTCCCTCAAAGGAACAATGGAGATTTAGGTTATACAGGGGCGTCAAACAGCCGCTGGCTACATTGTCATGTTGGAGAGAGCATTCTTATTGATTGAAAATCCTCGCTTGTGTGAAAATGACTTGATCTTTCAGCAGGACATCGCTGCAATCCACAATACCCGCAGGACAAAGGACTTTTTCATGGCAAATAATGTGATTCTTTTGGACCATACAGCGTGTTCGCACGAACTGAACCCTATTAAAATGTTTAGAGGTGGTTGGCAAGGGAAGTCTATGGAAATGGACGTCAATTTCAAACAGTGCATGATTTTCGTAAAGTCATCTTCACCACTTGGAACTACATTCCAGCCAGCGTTCTGTAAAACGCTTATATCGACCATGCCAAAGCAAATGTTTAAAGTTATTGGCAATAACGGCCGTGCAATTCACTATGACACCTCTTGCTGGGCATTTCCTACCCTGTTTAGGATTTCTTTTTGGTATGGTCTTAAACTTTTGACTAGCTTGTATTTAGGCTAATTTCATAGTGTTCACATTGTCCCTACTAAATGCTTATTTTCATCTGTTTAAATAAGTGGTTACGTTCACCAACGCAAAATCAATATTTTTTTCTTTATGTTTATTGGCCTTAAACGTTTGGCTAGCAGTGTATGAAATATTCATGTTAAGTTTGTCTGAACACATTTTTACATTGTTGTTGAATCGAAAACAGCTAATAAGGAGTACGCATGATACATGAATATACAAGTAAGTATAAAGAAGATACGAACCGCATGATTTTATTCACAATTGTCTTGCTTGAATTTATATCTACAGACAAAAAGTTTTCATGGCAATTGTTTATGTAGCATCACCGTTTACTAGTACATAGCTATCTTGATCATTGTGTCTTCAGCATCACCGTCTCTGTAGCCTCACATTGTAACGTTTCCATGGTTGAAAGGGGAACATGTTTGTTGGTAAGGATTCCTAGCCCTCAACCCATGCTGGGGTCAAAGAGCTTAAATTATTTGCTTTCGTAATAATTTGAAATACTCCATCTGTATCAAGTACGACAAAATATGCGTAACTCCCTACATTTTTCAGCAACTGAATTGTTGAACAATGACGTGTCAGCTCTGATTATTTCTGGATACTTAATACTGTAACTGTTGTCTCTCCGATATCCTTTAAAATCATTGACTGACACACACATGACTCTAAACAGTTATTCCTTTGTGTATCTACTGACAAAGGAAGGCAAGGTACTGTAAGGGACTTTTAAAATGCATGTCCATTTGTTTCAAATCATAGTTACCTATACCTAATTTTATAGATATATTGCACAAACCATAAAATAATTATACTTGCAAAGTCTCTAAAATCAAACTAATATTGTACTGTAAACATTTATTTCCATGTAAATAGCTTTACCGTATAATATTATGTATTTCAGAAACCGGTTTCAATTTTCTAAAACTCAAATAACTTGACGTCAATCAACATGCAAGCATGCTGAAATGCAACCAATTATAAATCAGCGTGTCTCACGCTGCAATATACTCAAATCAAACGTAAATTAATTTAGAAAGAACCACAAAGGGTGAGGATTGGTTCTCTGAAAAACCGTGAAATACTTCATATATTTCCCTCAGTTTAAACTGACCGTGGATAGCACGTGGGTGATATACTCCATGATTATATTCCCTTTCTCCTACAACTTCATCAAGGTTTAGATCCATTTGGACTGGGGAGGGTCACTTGTTAGACTACTATTTACCAACGAATAGTGGGATTGACCGTAACGTTAATACGCCCCAACGGCTGAAAGGGCGAGTATGTTTGGTTGAACGGGGGATTCGAAAAGCATAATTTACTGGTTTTAACGAATCTATGCCACTGAGAACGTCACTTCTGTTCAAAGAAATTTACCCTTTCGTGTGGAATCTCAGCTTCCTTTATGATATCTACTGTTAAGATTCGTGTGTCACAATACGCTTTGTACCTTAAAGATAAGATTCGTGTGCCACAATACGCTTTGTACCTTAATGATAAGATTCGTGTGTCACAATATGCTTTGTACCCAAAAGATAAGATTTATGTGCCACAATACGCTTTGTGTCTTAAAGACAGTAATAATAACTGTAGCAAAGAAAATTACATTAAAATAGTGATTTTTTTCCACTGATTTTCACAAGATTCAACTGTAACTTTCAAGACAACTCAGACGAATATAATAGCGTAGAGAACATTTTATGTGATTAGAATATCTCATGAACTATATTGTACTTAAGTTCTTACGTCCTTAAAATGCTTGATTAAATCTCATGACACGTAATTACAGATTTATCATCAAATCAGTTCTCATGACAGATGCGATTTCAATAAGATTTTAGTAGAAACAAAGAAACGAAAAATTCGTGAAAGCTAGTTAGTAACCTACCCATGAGGTAGAGACATGTAATGTTTTTGTGTGATTTATTAACTTTGTCAATATATTGTTATTCCATTAAAGTGACATGGTTCAGCGAAACGCATAGGGATGTGAAGGGCATAATAAATAGACTTATTCACTTGTGTTATCAGTTTTATATTAGATAAAACAATCAGTATATATAAACTGTTATATACACATAAAATAAAAGTATTCTTTAAATTCTTAATTTTTTAAATCAATCAGAATGTTAATTTTATAATTTATTAAAGTGTCATGTTTTTTTTTTACAATTTTATTAGTTTAAATTAATTGAACGATTCATTATCTTTTTTTACTTAAATAAAGTTCAGATACCACGGAAAAGCCCCTCGGTGGTACAGCTGTATGTCTGTGGATTTATAACGCCGGAAAGAAACCGGGTTTCGACCCTCGGAGTTTGTAGAGCACAGATAGTCCTTTGAGTAGCTTTGTGCTTAATAACAAATAACAAGAACCATGGAAAAAGCTGGAAAAATAAAGTTCGCCAGAAAAAAAACACCTAAATTTGTTGGTTAGGTTTTCAGTTCGTTGAAATTTATGCGTGGTATGTCCACAGGTTTATAACGTTTAAATCCTGATTTCGATATCTGCGGTAGGAGGTACAAAGATAACCCAAAAGAGTAGCTTTGTGCTTAGCACCACCAAAAACAAATCTTTAGTTTTTATGTTTGTTGCAACGGAGATTCGAACCCACGTCCCTCAGATTATGAGTCGAGCACCTTGATCACCTCATGTCAGTTAACCTGTCGTACCATAACGTACGTAATTTATTCTACTGTAATTGTTTACTTGACAGGAGAATTTTGAAAACCTGGCTTTCTTTGCTTGTTTGTTTTGAAATTCAGCACAAAGTCAGACAGTGGGATAACAGTGCTTTGTCCACCACGTGTATTGAAAGACGGTTTCTCGCGCAGACATTCTCTTGCGCCACTGGAGAACATACTATTTAGATACGTCATGTAAAAATCTCAACATCATTGGCTTGAAAGTTGAAAGCTGCTAAAGCAGTTAAAGTCATGAATGATATAAAATAAACACTTGAGTAGAAATGTATTTTTGTGTTGCAATAGTGTCTTTTTTTTCTGTCCCTTCATAAAACAGCGGCAACTATATGGAGTTACAATGCTAATATCAAGGGTTGACTTACTCGTGGGGTATGCGGCACTTGATATGATCTAAAACAAAGAAATAAATCTAATGTATTTTTAAGTGTGAGTTGACACTGAACAATAAAGACATTGAACAGACAGCTTCTTGTGTTCTAAAAAATACAGTTCATTCAGTTTCGGTTTATTTTCAGAATGATTGCATCGAATTGTTTTGAAATTCGCACAAAGCAGCTCGAGGGTTATCTGCGCTAGCCGTCGCTAATTTAGCAGAGTAAGACTAGAGGGAAGGCAGCTAGTCATCATCACCCACCGCCAACTCTTGGGCTACTCTTTTACCCACGAATAGTGGGATTGTCCGTCACATTTTAACGTCCTTACGGTTAAAAGGGTGAGCATGTTTGGCGCGACGGGGATGCGAACCCGCGATCCTCATATTACGACTCGCACGTCTTAACCCACTTGGCCATGCCGGGCCTTTGCCTTAAATGATACGCATGTGTTATATATCCGTGATTATGATACTAGCATTATCGAATAAGGTTTAGAGATTGATTCTACCAGAGCTACAGTTACTTTAATGTTCTGCATTAAAATACAATCTCTTTTTTTTTTATGGGGAAAAGTGAATTAGACCAAAAACGATTGAAAAATGTTTTGCATCGGTTATTAAGCCCTTATGAAAAATCATTGAAGCTTTGCTACAATAGCCAATGAGGCTTAATGAAAGATTTGTTAGATTAACTTGTGGTATAAGTTACGTTATAAATTATGCATTTGCTTCCAAACTACTTTTACTCAACTAATGTGCTAAGCCTAAAGGTTGTTGTGCCGTTATTGTAGCTGCAATGCTATAAAGATTTCGTGCACTGAGAAGTCGTTTGCAACCTTCGTTTCTTTTATCAGCAAATGATGGACAAAACAAAACATGGAATTTACAGAAATTCATTAAAAAAATTTCTAAAAGACCTTATGGAAAATTGCAAAAAGTAACTTTTCTTTCGACGACAAACGAGGCTTAAGTGCTTTAATGTTTGCTTACAAGTAAAACAGTTCACCAGAACCTTGCAACGTAAAGACCACACATTCCATCTGGACGACTCTTAGTTTTTATTTGGAACATCCCAGCACCACTACGTAACTCCTGACCCCAAACGAGCTGGAGAAAGACGTGAGTTACGATGTTACACGTTCAACACTGATGTTATTGATGTCCGTCAGATCTCAGGTGTCTTATGTTAAATAACATCTGATATATTTGACAGTTGTGGAAATCAGTCTGTGCAGACAATATAGAATTGGGTGATGATTAATATTAAAAAATACAGTCAGTACCTACAAATAACATTCTGCACACGGATGGTTGAATATTCAAACTTCCTTCAAACATGGCATAAATGGAGTTTCGAGCCATAAAATAAGCACTTTTGTGGATTTCTGAAAGCAGCAAACCACAAACAGACAATTCCTCGATCTGAAACTGACTGCCACGATCTATTTCACAAACATCACAGTGCTCACTCGTCCCAGATTCATGGAAAAACGCTAAGGGACTGCATGGAAATACCAACAACATCCGGTTCATTGTGTTACACCATGTAGGAGTAAGGCTAAACAAGAGAGTTAGCTGATAAGCTCGAACAAATCGACCTTTTCCGTACACAAAGAAGGCCTAAACTGACATTCTGAAGACATAAGATTGCTGGTAAATAAAGCACTATGCAGTGTTGATAGTAAAAACAAATATGAAGTAATGGAGCATTACTAGGAAAGTACATTGCCAGAAAGGCATTGCTGACACCAATAAGTGCAGTTTCTTTTACACCATGCAAGACAGAGATTGGAGTTGATGCATGTCAAAGACACTAATGGTTTTACGCCAAATCAACAACGAAATTTAACTATCTTCTGTGAATAATGGGTTAAATGTTCGTTGGCTGTAATATTAGTATCAAATATTCATTATTGCTTGTTTCGGTTATTTGGAAATTAAGTAAGCCCAAAGTTCGCAACTTGACGAAAGCAAATCAAATGTTCTAGCTTAGGGATGAAAATTTTTGAATCGTGTTTCAGGGCAACAACATATTGGGCTAACTTTTCTTTGCCCTTCACGGGTATCTACACCCGGTTTCTATCGTTGTAAGTCCGCAAATATACCAAGATTGTGTTGAAATAGTTGAAATTTTGTCCTTAATTCTAAAATCTTTGAGTTATTAGTTGAGGTTTGAAAGTAATTTTCACTTTAACTTTCGGATACTATTTTATTGGAGGTTTTCAAACTTTCCGTGTGTTTGAACTAGTCGAAACGGAAAAACGAATATCGGGAGAAAATTCTCTGAAGATGATTGGTTTGGTTTGTTTTGGAATTTCGCACAAAGCTCCTCGAGGGCTATTGTGCTAGCCGTTTCTAATTTAGCAGTGTAAGACTAGAGGGAAAGCAGCTAGTCATCACCACCCACCGCCAACTCTTGGGCTACTCTTTTACCAACGAATAGTGGGATCACATTATACACCCCCACGGCTGGGAGGGCGAGCATGTTTATTGCGACGCGGGCGCGAACCCGCGACCCTCGGATTGCGAAGCGCACTGGGCCAAGCCAGGCCCAGATTTAATTCTACGTTAAAAATAATTCCACGTGTCAAGGGTCACTGTTTTCTCACAACTGGCTGCAGACAGCGAAAGGCAGTTTGAGTTCAGGTCATTTTGGTTCAGGCATTCAAATTACGAGCGACCCTCAAATTACGAGCCACACGCCTTACGCGCTCGGCCATGCCAGGCCGCGCAAAGCTACACAAGAGTTATCTGCGCTACTTGTCTCCAATTTAGCAGTGTAAAACTAGAAAGAAGGCAGCTAGTAATCATCACCCACCGCGAGGTCTTGGGCTACTCTTTTACCTACGAATAGTGGGATTGACCGTCACATTATAACTCCATCATGATCGAAAGAGCAAGCATGTTTGGTGCAACGGGGACTCGAACCAGTGACCCTTGGATTACGAGTGGTGATGACTAGTTGTCTTTACTCTAGTTTTAAATTGCAGAATTAGACACGGCTAGCGCAGATAGCCCCCGTGTAGTTTTGTGCGAAACTAATAAACAATTACATAGCCGTGAGCTTTGGCTTTGAAATTGGAACAACTAATTTCAAAGAATATTTGGTTGTTTTTTTACATTGTTAATGAAATAAATACCATATTTTACACTTGATAAAATATTCCTTTAATTCGCCTTTGTATTGGATTTTACCCAAATGTACAACTATATATACATAATTTTATGGGGTAAAAGTTCTTTTAAGAAGCTATAGTTTAAAATGCTAAATAACTCTAAACGTTTATTTCTCATATAAACCTTACATGTATAAAGTTTAGATATTATAAGCACCCAAAGTTATCATTTGCAAACTAAAATACCCAATCAACCTGTATCGTTTGAATATGAACAATACATAAGAATAAACGAACCACAACCAAACCCCAATAGTATGCTTTTATTTTCTCAAAATCATTACTTCAAATTCTTCGAATTACATTGAATGCAATATCTTATAAATTTATCTATGTATTCCAACTTAAGTGAAACTTTTCGGATAAAAGCTGATTATTCTGTTTCTTTTGAAATTCGCGCAAAGCTACTCGAGGGCTATCTGTGCTAGGCGTCCCTAATTTAGGAGTTAAGACAGCTAGTCATCACCACCCACTGCCAACTCTTGGGCTACTCTTTTACCAACGAATAGTGGGATTGATTGAAATTTATAACGCCCGACGGCTGAAAAAGCAATCATGTTTGGTGCGCCAGGGATTCGAGCCCGTGATCCTTGAATTAGGAGCTGAACGCCTTAACACGCTTGGCCATGCCGGGCCAATTCTGTTAGAATGCGAGTATATTCCTTAACCATTTTTATCTGTCCTTTATCTCAACACATAGATATTTTTTAAACATCTTGGTTTGACTTTCGAGTTACAAGTTTACGGTTTTACCTACACAATGCCTAAACTTTTTAATGAGGTATTTTTACAATTTTGTTTATTTTACATCTGCTATAGCTCTTCTATACAGGTTTGTTTTCCTCACTTTTGTTAGGTCCGGCATGGCCAGGTGGATTAAGGTTTGCGACTCGTAATCTGAAGGTGACGGGTTCGCATCCCCGTTGCGCCAAACATCCTCGCCGTTTTTGCAGTGGGGGCGTTATAAAGTTACGGTCATTCCCACTATTCGTTGGTAAAAGAGTAGTCCAAAAGTTAGCGGTAAGTGGTGATGACTAGCTGCCTTCCCTCTAGTCTTACACTCCTAAATTAGGGACGGCTAGCACAGATAGCCCTCGAGTAGCTTTGCGAGAATTTCAAAATAAAAAAAACACTTTTGCTATGTGAGTGTTAACTTTCCTTCGTGAGCTGTATTTTCCTGTTACGCAAGACGTCAGAAATTCCTTGCTCCTCATTTGTGTATTCTGTGCAACACCAACAGTTGTTTTACCTTTACTTCTGAACTGCGTCAAATTTTTCCAAAATTATTATGTCGAATTAAAGTTCTTCATTCGCCATTTTTGCACTTATAAAAGTTTTTCCCCATCTAATAAACAACAAAATTGTAAGAACATTTTTACAAACGTAATAATCTCAGTTTTTTTTTCATATTACTTTTCTAAACCAACGTAACAACCAGCTAGTAAT
Organism: Carcinoscorpius rotundicauda; assembly: GCA_011833715.1. Taxonomy (NCBI): domain Eukaryota; kingdom Metazoa; phylum Arthropoda; class Merostomata; order Xiphosura; family Limulidae; genus Carcinoscorpius; species Carcinoscorpius rotundicauda. Next base: position 58,889,441 of record CM022400.1, on the reverse strand, counting down.
ATTTTGCGATAAAAAAATTACTGCATTATATCAAATTGAAATAAGGAAACATGTAAAGTACAGAGAATTGGCATCTTACAAAGTTGTTGTATCTCATGGAACAAAAGTGAAAATGAACAGTACGTCTTTTACGCTTCACTGTAATTCTGAGAATCTATATTTTGACTCACTTTTACTCCTGGGAATAATACGATTAACAAGTTGTTTGTTTTTTTTCTCCTTGCTAACGTGTTTATTCACTAGAGCCAAGTTCGATCGCTGACCAACCTATGACACAATTTGTGTTTGTAAGCGATGCAAGTAAATATTGTAAAGTCCCCTAATGACCTCATCAGATGTTGATTACGTACACTGCTTTTCGAAAGGTAAAACCTTGCTCACACAACTGGTCAACTACTCGTGTCTTTAAATTCAAAGCCAAAAGTTTATCAAGAAAAAAGGAAGTGTACCTCACTTCAGGCCATAATTTCTCTAGCAAAACATCATAAAAACACAAAAGTTGCCACACGAAAACGTAGGGTAATCAAGCCAGCCAATTCCAGGTAATGGATATAAACGCACACATATTTAATGGGTCGTTTTTATAGTAAGATAGTTAAAGAGCTACTAGGTTTGGAATATTGTTTGTTATTATTTTTATCCTGGGTGAGCTTTAGCAGTTTGAACACAGCTTTACAGTTAATGGCTTTTCTTACAGCATCAGATGTGCGAAAGAAGAAACCGGAACCTAGTACACTAACATTAGCACGAAACCCAAGGTAGCGTAGTAACGATTGGTGAGATTTTTGATTGACTCATATATTAAATACCCTCGAGTAAATCGCATCTATACACACACACACACACAGATGGACGCGTACATTCATACACACGTGTATAAATACACGTCTTTTTCTTCTTCTGTATGGAGCAGCTTCATTTTTGTAAGAATTCCTTATATCTAGGCAATAAATATGCCAAAGACATATCATTAAGATTTGTACATTTTCTTTTGGTTGCGTGAGATAACTTTCCACTCAAACATTTATAATCCATATAAACGATCTATGTGTCTAGTGTCACAAGAGTCTTTCTTCTGATTTGAAGAGAAGCTCTTCTCACATAATTTGTTATTCTGGATACATAATTACTTTTTTTCTCGGTCCGAGGGTCGCGGGTTCGAATCCCCGTCTCACCAAACATGCTCGCCCGTTCAGCCGTGAGGGAAATATAATGTGACGGTCAATCCCACTTCTCGTTGATAAAAGAGTAGCCTAAGAGTTGGTGGTGATGACTAGCTGCCTTCCCTCTAGTCTTACACTGCTAAATTAGGGACGACTAGCGCAGGTAGCCCTCGAATAGCTTTGTGCGAAATTCAAAAACAAACAAAGAACTAATTAATGTTTTAATAATATTCAATCGTATTCTAAAGAAGCTTTGAAATAACTTGCATTTTTGTAATAGAAGAAACTAAATAATTATGATGCAAAACATTTTCTCATCCTTTACATCAAATTCAAAATTCCTTTTTTGTTGTTGTCTGTCGTGGGTTATCCTCAGCTTTTTGGAACAGTCATGTTGTCGCAATTACTTTGATCACAAAAAGACAAAGCTATTTGAAGAAATCACACCCACCCCGACACCACAGTGCGTTTTGATCCTAACGAAACAGATAATCCGTTGTGTAACTTTGTGCTTATGAGCAAATAAAGATTGGTTTGCTTGGCATCTTTTTTTTTACGTTTACCGAATACGATATTTCGCACGTGACACTTTTCTTCACGAGTAAAAAATCCCGCAAAAGTTGTTGCATCAGAAACGTCGTGCCACACGAGAATAATGCATGAGTCATTAACTTTAAAATACCATTATATGTAGCTGGTTAGTTTGTTTCAGTGTAAGGCCACCTTTGCTTATTGGTTTTGAATTATTTTTTTTAATTCAAGTTCCGCGACGGGTAAAATTTATTTAAACTGATCAAAGTTCGTCTCATGATTAAGTTATTTTAATTAATAATAATAATTATTTGTTGCTTCACTTTAATGAAACAGCTTGTAACATCATTATTAAACCAGAAGGCTAGGCATGGGCAAGCGCGTTAAGGCGTGCGACTTGTAATCCGAGGGTCTCGGGTTCGCATCCCCGTCGCGCCAAACATGCTCGCGTTTTCAGCCGTGGGGGCGTTATAATATTACGATCAATCCCACTATTCGTGGGTAAAAGAGTAGCTGCCTTCCCTCTAGTCTTACACTGCAAAATTAGGGACGGCTAGCACAGATAGCCCTCGTGTAGCTTTGCGCGAAATTCAAAAACAAACAAACAAATTAAATCAAAAACGAGATAAACTACGAAAGTATATTATTAACTTAAAAATCAGAGGTATTGTCAGAGAATTATAAATTGGTGCGATTGTTAAATGAAATATAATATTCAAAGAATAAAAGGTTTTTTTTTTCAGTGTCTCTTTTCTTTGTGCTTAATTTCAGTATCTGGGCGTCACATGTCCTTGGGCAAGTCAAGTCATGCATCCAAACTTTGTGAACCGCGTCCAATTCAGACAGGTGAAATATATGCATTCGTTTCAAAGGGAAGAACCCCATTATTCTACACGTCAGAATTGTTCTCTTGGTTTCTGTTTGTTTGGTTAGACTGCCTACTTACAATGGTCCTACATAAAACGTCTTATCGCCACATATCATAAGGCGTTCCGGATTTATATTTTCTTCTTGTTGTTTGTCAGGAGGTGTTGGGAGTAGGGGGTAAATAGTCTTTTGTTTTAGTTGTTCTCCGTATGGAATTGAATTCGCTGTGACATGAATAGAGATGAAATAAAACATACCTAGTATTCACAGTAGTTCAGTATAATTTGTTTTTTTCTAGAAATATATTTATAAAAGTGCTAATAGTTGCAATGCTCACTAGAGACAGGATATAAAAAAAGTGTTTATTTTTTTGTGAAACAGTTCAATATTAATTAAAATTATTGAGAAACATTAGGAAATCGATTTCAGCTACTTAGATAATTATCCCAAATATTAAACAAAATGAGGATTTTTTTGTCTCAGAAATAATTATATGTTATATTAATATATATAATAATAATAAAATATAATAATAATGTATAATATAATGATAATAATTTTGCGTTTTATTTTACCAACGATTTTTATTATATCCATAATTTTGAATTACCAACCAGTAACCAGGCAGTCAATTGACGACACTTTATCTTGTACATCGACGGTAAATGATTAACTGTCACTCTTATTTCGCTTAAAGCTAAAGAAGTAGTTTCTGGTACTGTAGGAATTCGAACTAGATTTCTTAGCTCTCTGAACTTCAGGGATGTAAAGCAGACTCATTCCTTAAGTTATAGACTCATTATAACAGTATTAACACAGATTATAGCTGATTAATTAGCTCCACATATCTATTTATTAAAGCATTTCCTATCTTCATGTGGGTTACAGCGTGCTTAAAATATTATATTAAAGCCTACTGGCTGATCTTCAAACAAGGTTTTATATTACTTGAACCTCAAACTAGAATGTTATTTTCTTTTTCTTTAACGCAATACGCACCTACTGTTTACTTTGTTGTTGGATTGTTTAAGACAACAAGGATGTACTGTTTACTTTGTTGTTTGTTTGTTGTTCAGCACAAAGACATACCATAAGCCATCAGTTCCGTGCCTACCTCAAGAGAATGATTTTTAGCCATATAAGCAGACTTACAGCTGAGCCACTGTGGTACATTTACTGTCATAAGTTAAATTATCCAAAAAACTCGTACAAAATGTATTAGTCTAATATCAGTGGGCTAAATTTTCATTATATTCGCAGTTACATAGCTATCATGCAATAGCCAGGGTTGGTATTTCGAAAATATATGGGTACAATTATTGAAGAAACTGAGAAATGAAAGAACTCTTCAACGTTCACAATTTTCAATTCCTGAACCTCACCTCTTTAAGGGTCATTGGCCCCGAAAGTGTGCAGAAAACGACAATGTATTACCTTAAAACCTTTAACCTAATGTCTCAGCTGAACAATTATTTTTTACGTTGGTCCAAGCCTTCAAAGATATGTTTATCCGTTGTTAAACACAAAATAACACAATAAGTGTTACGTTTTTATGTGGACTGAACGCAACAGAAAGACACAGATAGCAGCTTGTATAATTTATTATAATTATCTACTTATGTGATAGACTCAAAATGAATGATCCAATGGCAATAACAGATATCCAATTTCAACCATCAAAACAACTTACAATACAAAAAAGTACTGGCCTGTGCTTAATAATATAATCCAGGATAAGTGTCCAAATCCGAAATCCAAAGTTCTAATCTAGGTGAATTTAGTCCCACGGAGAAATTTTCGAAGTTTGAATGGGTAATTTCAAACAAAAATTCACAGTCCAATTCCTATTGACTTTCGATATAATCCGTAATCCAACTGAATTGTAAAGATTGACGGAATAAAATTTTTCACCGCTTTAGTCGATCTAGTTCTATTCACAAATCCAGTTTAAACTTTCTCAAACAAGACAAACTTCCTGATCCGAGTAAAATGAATGACTTACTTCTTGACCCGAGTAAAAGGGGATGATTCCTTCTTAACCCGAGTAAAAGGGGATGATTTCTTCTCTCGCATCGCCATCTGTTTATATACTATATCGCGTAACCTCCCAGAATTCCACAGTACAAACACCAGGCCAATACAAGTGATCAATCTATTTAGTTTTAAAAATTTCTAAATGAATTTTAATTAATTCTAAAATGTTATTTTAAATTTCACCGATTTAAACCTCGAAACAATAATATAAATATAGAATTATAAATAATAAATATGGGAATTCAAATACGACATTACATTATATTTACACAACATTTGCATGATATTTACATGACACTCTCGACAACATTTACATGATATTTACATAACAATAAGTTACCTGTGTTCCTCACACCACAGGTATTGAAACAAGATTTTTAAACCTTTTTAGTAAAAATACACAGAAGTTATAGAAACACACCAGACAAAATAAAAAAAAGATTAAGCCATAAACATACGTTCTTGAACGTTAAATTCACAAAAACAGAAAGACAGTTAACAATAAATGATATCTTATTACATATATTATTCCAGAAATAAGCTTTATCGATATAGTCTAATTTCCGCTGGACTATTATAAAATTACGAAACAAGAAACTCGTAAAATTACATTTTTTATTTATAAATTTTTATCAGTAATCTTACAAAACCAATTTCAACCAGTGAACCTGGTCCAGTGGCTCACACGGAGAATTTTCAAACACACTCAAAAGCGGATGGAGGAATGATGGTCCTTGAAACCCTGTGATATTAAAAAACTTAAAAATAAATAAACTTTTAAAGTTTCAACCAAACGATCTTTATTGATTAAACATTAACTTACACATATTTGTTTTATAGGTGTATTTTCCTCTGTTGTGTTTATGTATTTTCTGCGAACCTTACCTAAAAATGTTATACCACAACCAGCATTTTAAACATTCCAAGTAGATTCGGCTGTCTCGGAATTAAAGTGTGCAAGTGTGTTGTTCAAAATAAGTCTAAGATGGATATTGTTTCAAATCTTGTATTTCCATCGATTATTTAATAAAATATAACACAGCGTTACCTTTCCTGATAAGGTCAACCGACCAGTAGCGAGTATTTTTGTATATATTAAATGTATATACTCCAAGTTTAACCTGTTGACTGCCAAGTATTTCAGCTGCTACAATACAAATCTAATGCTTCTTTATTAACTAATTTTTGGTCGCGCCATTTTGGATCGAAAGTGAAACAATTTGTAAGTAGGTCAAATGCATGTATGGTGCTGACATCTAGCATTGAAGTTAGGTATTATTGAAAACGAATTAACTCGCCCGATCGGCTTGGACGAGTTATCTCGTCTACGGCACTAAACAGGTTAATGAACTGATCGTTTCTTATTTCATTAACTTGTAACAATACTTTAACAAAAATATAAATTAAACTCACTCCTTATTTTTCCAGAATATCAACAATTCCTTTGCTAAATTCATCTAATGGTTAGACCTTCACTATAGTTGATAACAATTCATTTCATATGCTTGTTGTTTTTTTTGGTTTTTTTAATTCTCACAAAGCTATTCGAGGGCTATCTGTGCTAGCCGTCCTTTATTTTGCAGTGTAAGACTATAGGGAAGGCGGTTAGTCATTACCACCCACCGCCAACTCTGGGACTACTCTTTTATTAACGAATGGTAAGATTCACGCTCACGTTATTACGCCCCCACGGCTGGTAGGACGAGCAAATTTTGGCGCGAAGGGGATGCGAACCCTTGACCCTCAGATGACGAGTTGCACGCCTTAAAACGCTTGGCCATGCCGAGCCCATTTCATATGCTAATCATTATGTTGTAAACAAATAAAAATATTTGATAAACTTTAGCCTTACCTGTTTTTATTAAAACTTAAACTAGAGTTCTCTCGTCTCCAGAATTAAGCTCAAATGGGAACCAACATTACATCGATTTTTGTCAAATTAAACAACTTCATTTCTCACTTTTGTTTCTCAAAAGGGAGATGTTCCCCTAACCCCAGTAAAATACCCCATCTTCATCGTTATAAAGTATGTGAACATTTTATTTTGTATAAACAAAACAATGTAACACTAGATAATTAGTGATGTATATTTATTAAGTTGTATAAAGATGTCATTACTTCCGCGTAGTGTGATCAATATATCTATCTACACAACATAAACTGTGGTATTACTACTTTCATTATTACTGTCTGAATGGGTTTATGTGTGATGACCGTCACAAAGTTGAGATCAGGAGGGGAATCGAACTCCTGATTTTAGCGTTGTAAATCCATAGACTTACCATTGTACTAGCGGGGAGCTTGAGTAAGTATTAATTAATACTGAAAAATGTGGTCTACATTATCATATATTATCAGGAATTATTTTGCATCCATTTTCAACTTATCATTTCAGTAAAGTAATCGTTCTCCACTGACCTCCAAACAGTTGGACATAACCAAGAATTTCATGCCATAGGTAAACATTACTAATTTATCACTTACACACCTTCAATATCATTAATTTAAAGAGTAAATAACTGACCCTCAGACACACCACAGGCAAATGCACATCATTATGAAAGTACTCATAATTCCAAATGACCAATCTATTTCAACTCCAATAGACACACCATCAGCAACTGGACATCACTATTAAAATACTCATAATTCCAAATGACCAGTTTATTCCAACTCCAATAGGCACACCGTCAGCAACTGGACATCATTATTAAAATACTCATAATTCCAAATGACCAGTTTATTTCAACTCCAATAGGCACACCATCAGCAACTGGACATCACTATTAAAATACTCATAATTCCAAATGACCAGTCTATTCCAACTCCAATGGACACACCATCAGCAACCGGACATCATTATTATAAGCACACTTAGAACATTTCATTTATATAATACAGATAACATCTAGCATCATTAATAAAAGATAGGATATTAGTAAGTCAATAGTTACCTTTAATTGCTTCATTATTTCAGGATATCCTACTTCCCTAAATCATTTGGTAAAACGTTATCTATTAGCCTCTTACATTGTTCGTCCCTTTTTAACTTAATTAACTCATATATTACCAAGAACGACCATTATCATTAACGTACACCCTCGTCAATTTACAAATTGGACTGTGTTTTTCAGAGTCCAATCCTAAAGCACCTTCGTAATGCTCATTTACGTGACAAAACTGAAAAATACATAACTTTTAGCGTCTTTCAAACCTTTGAATGAAATATTTAATGATTCTTAGGGGTCGTACATTTTTTATCTCACTTTCTCTTATTATTTACCATTAAATGATTAATATATATATGATTTATATCAGTTCTAATATTTCTCGTTTAATGGGAAGTCCCAACTATTACTGACAATATCCCATTGAGAAAACAAACGAAAGATGTTTGTTTAGTGTTGAACAAACAAAAACATATCAAATGTGCTATGACCACCAAGGATATGGAAACCTCACTTTTAGTGTTATAATCCGCCAGACTTTCCGATGTGAATCTAAGCAGAAGAAAATGAAACATTTTAAGAACTTTGTACGTCTTCAAGAAATATTACAGTTTTTCTTTCGGGCCAAATCCCAATTTTAAAATTATCTTACCTTATCATAAAAACACCTTGCTGTCAGTTGAAAAACATTTATCAACCAGCTGTTACCCGTAAGCATTTGTTTGATTTCGATTTTTCTGTTGTTGTTGTTTTTTTCAACTATATACCTTCCCTAAAAATTCTAGCGCTCTAGTTGTCAGTCTAAAATCCTTATACTGTTTCTCAGTGATTTTCTTAATTTCCAACCTAAGCCGATTACGTTAAACCTTTCCTGTTAACACTTTTATTATAGGCCTGGCATGGCCAGGTGGGTTAAGGCGTGCAACTTGTAATCTGAGTTCTTTCAGCTGTGGGGGGCGTTATAATGTGACAATCAATCCTACTATTCGTTCGTAAAAGAGTAGTCTAAGAGTTGGTGGTGAGTAGTCTTCCCTCTAATCTTACACTGCTAAATTAGGGACAGGTGGCGAAAATAGCCCTCCAGTAGCTTTATGCGGAATTCCAAAAACAAAAGCCTCCCAGTGGCTCAGCAATATGTCTGCGGACTCACACGCTAAAATCCGGGTTTCGATACCCGTGGTAGGCAGAGCACAGAATGCCCATTGTGTTGCTTTGTGATTAATTCAAAACAACAACCAAAAACAAAAAAACAAAAAACTTTTATCCAATTTATTAATTCACCTGTTTTAAAATAAGAGCAATACGTTTGTAAAACATTTCAAAATCTGTCCCACTTTATCCTTCACCTCGTAAGTAAAACCCCAAAATGGCTCAGATTCGGTTTTCTGAATATAAGAAACGAGCATTCATTCTCTTTATCTCAATATATTAAAGTTAATTACTGGTTGTTTCTCTGTATGAACTTGTCGAGATAAAGCGAAAATACTGCACAAAAAATTCGGAGTTTTGACTTCTCAGGTAAGTTTCTAGAAGGATAATTACCCCAAACAAAAACGTGTTTTTTGAGATATTTTATTGTGTTAAATTAACAATACGCTTTCCCTGAAGAACAAACGTTCATTTGTTCGAAAGTGTTCGGGCCCCGGCACGGCCTGGCGCGTTAAGGCGTGCGCTTCATGATCTGAGGGTCGCGGGTTCGCGCCCGAGTCGTGCCAAACATGTTCGCCCTTTCAGCCGTGGGGGCGTTATAATGTGACGGTCAATCCCACTATTCGTTGGTAAAAGAGTAGCCCAAGAGTTAGCGGTGGGTGGTGATGACTAGCTGCCTTCCCTCTTGTCTTACACTGCTAAATTAGGGACGGCTAGCACAGATAGCCCTGGAATAACTTTGTGCGAAATTACAAAAAAACACAAAAAAAATCGAAAGCGTTCGTGTCATATTGTATCGTAATTGTTCAATAAATGTTTCAGTTCTCAGTTGCTCTTGATAAGTAAACTGTAATAAAATAGTATTCTAATCTTTAAATTGAAACAACCCTATTAAAGTACACATGCCTCACTCTCATATAACAAACTAAGGATTCATTTCTTTCATACCAAAGTATAAGAGAAACAAATATATACACAAATGGAAAGCATAAGTTTTTGCTAGTGAAAGTTAAAGATGCCATGTCGCTTCTTTGTTATCAAACAGCAAAGAACTGCATGATTTCAGTTCGAGAAAAATGTATTTGATTGGATATACCTGAGAGACGATTGTATAAGATTAGATACTCCTGTGGGGCGATTGTATTTTATTGGCTACTTTTGTGAGACGATTGTATTTCATTGGATACTTCTGTGAGACGATTGTATTTCATTGGATACTTTTCCGAGACAGTTATATTTGATTGGAGTCTTCTGTGGGACAATCGTATTTGATTGGATACTTCTGTGAGACAATTGTATTTGATTGGATATTTCTGTGCTCTGCATGTAACTTAAATTTTTGTTGTTATTGTTTCCAACTGTTTTTTTCACTTTTCCTTTTTTTTTTTGCTTCACACATTTCAAAATTCCACTTACTTAGCTCTCAAGTTCGAACGCGTTTCAGTGATATTTTTGGAACAACAAAACTACGTAATTTTGATGATCATAACAGCTCAATACATCGGCCAGAGATTCTTTAAGATGGACGTGTTCTGCAGAAAGTTCCGATCAAACAAGTCTTCACTTATTTCCACCCTTTACAGAACTACATTTCATTTTCAAAATTCATAAAGTATATTATTCTTTGCTTCAGATTACAATATGTACAAACCACGATCGATGTTCAGACACTCGAATTTAATTTTTTAAAACAATTATTTGAACGATCTTATACGAAAGAAAACAATCCATAATTGGTAATACTTCAATGCTTGCACAAACGTACTCGAACGTGCGTGTTTTCGCTTAGTGTTAAATTGAATATGAGCCATGAACAATAATTTGTGATATTTTATTCTACGTTAAAACACATATCTTTTTGTTAATTGTGTACATTTTATCCCAAACAAACCTTCACGATGAAATTAAGCATATCTCGTAATAATTTTGAACACTTTTCATCAATATGTATGTAAAAACGGCTCGTTTGGGTTGAGAACATTTCTTACGTAGAGGAGCGAACAACGTTTCGACCTTCGTCGGTCATCGTCAGGTTCACAAAATTTTTGTTATCATTTAATGTTTAAACAATGATCTGGTTGTTCCCCCAAAAATAACAAATGGATGAAAATATTGGTATCAGGTAATTACGAATAAATTATATCAAATTTAAAGCAGACGACAAAAGATAACAAAATGTGATTTAAAACCATGAATTATAACGCCCCCTTCTGGTTGTTTATTTCTCGAATACAGTTTATACTTTTGAGACAATAAAACAAATGGTGATCCAGTGAGACAAAATCTCTACATTATGTAAAACGTAGGAATAATTAGAAGAGAAACAGGTGGCAAAGAGGTAAAATTGGTATTGGTGTCGACTTGATGAAGTGTTTTTCATGTGTTCGTTTAATGAATATAATCACACATTTTTCAAGCTGTTTTTGAAAATTAATTTGATTGGTTCACGTGATTTTACAGAATATAAAATAACAGACTGCTTGATAGGTGGTTATTCTGATTATCAAAACCCATAATTGTGATAATAATAAAGACTGAATTGTTTTTTTTTGCTCTACCAAATATAATTTTCTTTTTTTTTTCTTTCATGCTTTCTATCAGCGCTTATTTTGTACGTGTACAGTAACATAATGGCTTTTAAACATTCCAAAAACGTTATATCATTAAGTTTTGTTAAAAAGACGTATAATCAAATCCAACAAATTACATTATTTAATTTTAAATGTAAATACTTAAATATTACTATATTTATATTAATGCGTCTTAAACCATCACTGAATTTTAACATCACTAACATGACAAATATGAAAAGGTAGCCCAAGCGTTGGCAGTGAAAGAAGATGTAGGGCTCGGTATGGCCTGGTGGTTAAGTCACTCGACTCGTAATCTGAGAATCACGGGTTCGAATCCCCTTCATACCAAACATGCTCGTCCTTTCAGCCATGGAGGCGTTATAATGTGACAGTTAATCCCATTATTCGTTGGTAAAAGAGTAGCCCGAGAGTTGGCGGTGGGTGGTGATGACCAGCTGCTTTCCCTCTAGTCTTACACTGCAAATTTAGGAACGGCTAGCGCAGATAGCTTTCGCGTAGCTTTGTGCGAAATTCAAAACAAACAAACAAGAAGATGTGTAGCTGTTTTCCATATGGTCTATCACTGTTAAGTTAGGGACGGATAGCTTTGACAGTACTAGTGTAGCCTTACCTATGGCTATCTTACCTATCCGTCCCTAACGGTTAACAAACTATAGTTTGTTAAAGAAATAATACTTCATACTGAATCAATATTTATCAATTTGAATATCATAATGAACCCTGTTTTTATGAAGACGTAAGAGAAAAACAAACTCATTAATTTCGCTTTTTGGAACAAGTTTTGTAGATATAGAAACATATGACGTAAAAACGAAACCTTCCAATCCCCTATTTTTGTTATGCGGCCCCGCATGGCCGAGTGCGTTAAGGCGTGCACTCGTAATCCGAGGGTCGCGGGTTCGCGCCAGCGTCGCGCTAAACATGTTCGCCCTCCCAGCCGTGGGGGTGTATAATGTGACGGTCAATCCTACTATTCGTTGGTAAAAGAGTAGCCCAAGAGTTGGCCGTGGGAGGTGATGACTAGCTGCCTTTCCTCTAGTCTCACACTGCTAAATTAGGAACGGCTAGGACAGATAGCCCTCGAGTAGCTTTGTGCGAAATTCCAAAACAAACAAACAAATCTTTGTTATAGTAAAAACATAAATATCCTTCGAGACGTGTGTTTTTCTGATAGCAAAGCCACAAAGGGCTATCTGCTCACCTTCTTCGAGACAGACAAGAACAGAGATTGAATAATTTCTCTTCATAGTGTGTACATTATGTACGAACTGTGCATAAGTGACTAAAATTTGGTTGCATTATTTGGTCTATTATGCTCTTCACAATAGGAATTAGATACATTTTTGGTACAACCCTAAAATAATGGGTTCGATTCCTCTCAGTGGACACAGCAGATGCATGATGCGGCTTTGTTAAAAGAAAAAACACACACACACACACACACGTTTTGTGAGGTGTTCTAATTTTTGATCTGAAGTGTAATGCACTGTTAAAAAGCGTTTATAAAATGCAATATTTTTGTTTTACTTTAAACGTCAGATGATTAGGTTAATAAAGTGTAAATCTTTTAACTTGCTATTATGCCAAAGAAACAAAAACGGGGTAGTGTTAGATGCATTGAGCCAGAAAAACAAAATAAAAATCCACATACTTTGCATTGTTGTATATTTTATCGAGGCCCGGCATGGCCGAGCGTGTTAAAGCATGCGCTCGTAATCTAAGGGTCGCGGTTTGCATCCGAGTCGCGCTCATGCACGCCTTCCAGCCGTGGGAGAGTTATAATGTTACGGTCAGTCCCACTTTTCGTTGGTTAAAGATTAGCCTGAGTTGGCGGTGGATGATGATGACTAGCTGCCTTCCTTCTAATCTTACACTACTTAGTTAGAGACGGCTAGCGCAGATAGCCCTCGAGTAACTTTGCGCGAAATTCAAAAACAAACAAACTTTTCTGGAAGTAACCTAGGTGATAGTGAAGAAAAAAATGACAGTGATAAAGAATTGGAAGACCAAGACTTTATCACTGTTATTTCTAAAAGAAACATGAAAAAAAACAACAAACAAACAACAAGTAATAGTACTATAACAAAAACAAGACCACCACAGTATGCAATTATTGTAGAAGGCATTCCAGGTCAATATAACCAACCCCTGCTTGCCACTGAAGTAAAGAGATGCAAACCAAATGTTAACATAGTTAACATTAAGCGTTTGCCTAGAGGCGGAGTACTGGTGCAAGGGCACGATGTAGTCGACTTTAACCGACTACTGAAAGAATGGCCAACAGATGCCTTTAATTCAGCAAACATTAAAATCCACCTACCGGGAAGTAAGCCGCAACCAAAATCGATAGTGGTAAGAGGGGTTCATCAGACGATTGACCTGGACCTTCTAAAGCAGGCACTTGACGAACAAAACATACCACACACCAGAACAGAAAGAATAATTTCAAAGAAAACACAAACACCTACGAACCTGATAAGAATTGACATTGATGACAGTTACAACACCCAAAATTTAATAAACAATTGAATATTGCTCTGGTATCAAAAATATCAAGTTGAGCAATTGAAAACACCGGCAATTGTTGTAACACAGTGTTACAACTGCCAAAGATATGGACATGTTTCAGCAGCCTGCTTAGCATCACCGAGGTGTTGCGGATGTGGCGGGGAACACCATATTAATCAATGTAAGAAAGAAAAGAAACGCCCAAATGTTGTAACTGTGGTCAAACCCACACAGCCAATTATAAAGGATGCGAGAAATATAAACAAATAAAGCAACGCATTTTTCAAATCAGAACACCAACAGAACAAAATCAATCGAAAACAAGTAGTTTACCTAAAACAGACACACCAACAGAACAGAATCAACCAAAATCAAGCAGCCAACCTGAAACAAGCACATCAACAGAACATACTAAAACAACAAAAACCACATATGCAGAAATGGTAAAAGGAAAAGAAACACATAAACAACAAGTACAGAAGACTAATACACAAAACAAGAACACATTAACACAAAAACCAAAAGAAAACAACACTACCATACAAGAAACTAATAGTAACACAACAGATAAAACAAGCCTGTTCTCAACAGTGTTTAAAAATGTAATAACAGAGTTTATAACAGAATACACCAAACCAAATCAAACAACTAATTTTATAGAACTACTGATCACAATTACGATAAAACACGTCACACCTCATATACCATACATAATAACTACACTAACAGGTTACATGCTCACAGCGCAATGTTCACAGTAGTGTATATCAACATCCAAGGTGCAATAGCTTCCAAGAAACATGAGATCGAAGACCTAATAGAAGAATTAAACCCCCAGATTATAATAATAAGTGAAACATTAACATATAATAATAATAGATTTAAAATACCTTATTACTCAATAATTAGAAAAGACAGGAAAAATAAAAATGATGAAAACAGAGGCATTATGCTGCTTCATAAAGTAGATTTATCTGTAGAAGAAATAGAATTAAACAGTAACAATGAACATGTTACTGTAGATATCCTCCAATCAAATAATACTAAAATAACAGTAGCAGGAATTTACTGCTCACCCAATAAACAACTAGATACAACTTTACTAAATAACATCTTTTCCCATAATCTAAACACCATAGTCATAGGAGATTTAAATAGTAAAAATGTTTCATTTGGATGCCGAAGCTCTAACTCAAATGGTAGAAAATTAATAAAATTTATTGATGATAATAACATAGCTCTATTAAACGATACTACCCCAACACATACATCCTATTCTACTAACTCTAGTGACATACTAGATCTGTGTATGTGTACATATAATTTAAGCCAGAAATTAGTAAAATTTCAAGTGGGAAAAGATGTAGATAGTGATCATCTCCCAATTTTTTGCGTCTTCGATCTCACCCCCTATAAAAATATAACATATAGGAAAGAAAAATTTAATTACAGAAAAGCAAATTGGCAATGCTATAAACAAGAATTAGATAATCTATTACCAAATGAAATTATTAAAGAAGTTAAAACGCAAGTCGAAATGGAGAACTATTGTCAAACAATTACGGATTGCCTACAGAAAGCAGCCAAAGAAACAATACCAAAACAACACCACAAAACAACAATCAACTCATGGAAACCAACCACAGAAATAATCAACCTAATAAAAAAGCGCAGACAACTAAGAAGACAGTACATGATTACAAGAAACAGAGAAACTAAAACACAAATAAACAACATTAGAAATCACATCAGAACTCAAATAAAACAACAAAAGCAAAATAAATGGGACAATTACTGTAATAAACTAAACGACATAACTGACCCGAAAAAATTCTGGTCACGTCTTAAAAGATTCACAAGTGAAAACACAAACACAAAGAAATATCCTCCACTTGAACATAATAACACCATTGCACGTACAAATAAAGAAATAGCCGAAGCTTTCAAGGATCAACTCCAAAATACATTTAAAACTCACACAGATCCAGAAATGAATACACACTTCTACAATAAAGTCACTAATCACATAGCAAACAATAAACATCAATATGAACCAATATTTCCAGTAAACATAACTGATACAAATACAAGTTCTAACACTGATTTTGAAAGCACATTACTAATAAAGGAAATATCCCTACATGAAATACTAGAAGCAATAAAAAACACCAAAAACAAAGCGCCAGGAGAAGACGAAATACAAGCTATTCTCCTAAAAAACGGCACTCCGAAACTGTTTGACCATCTAAATTCTCTATTTAACTTATCGCTATCCTCAGGATATATCCCAGTTTCTTGGAAGCTAGCAAATATTTTAATGTTCCATAAGGAAGGAAAACCAGCGAATAAACCAAATAGCTATCGACCAATCAGTCTCACCAGCTGTGTAGGCAAAATTCTCGAAAGAATAACAAGTAATAGACTCTCCACATTCCTGGAGGTAACATCAAAATTACCAGAAGAACAGAATGGATTCAGAAAATTTAGACAAACGACAGATCATTTAATAAGATTAACCGAAACCATTATAGATAGTTTCAACAAAAAAGAATGTACAGTCGCTTGTTTCCTCGATATCGAGAAAGCATTCGACACCGTTTGGCACGATGGTCTAAGGTTCCGAATGAATGAAATGGAACTACCGCGAGGAATTATTCGCTGGTTATCTAACTTTCTGGAAAACAGAAAATGTAGAGTAAATGTAGAAGGAACTTTTTCCGAATACTTTACTCCACTAGCTGGTGTCCCGCAGGGAGGGGTGGTTAGCCCTATACTCTTCATCATGTATGTTAACAATATGCCATTGAAGGATCCAAATCATGGATTCTCATCACAGTTCGCAGATGATGTGGCAATCTGGAAAAGTGCTGCAACACCCACGATAGCAGCTACAAACATACAACCACAATTAAATAGAATTAGTGAATACTGTGAAAAATATAGAATTAAAATAAACACAGCAAAAACTCAGCTCGTACTCTTTACGAAATCGCCAAAACACAGAAAACAACAGTTAGAAATATATATGAATGGCACGCTGCTCCAGATTGCCCAATCAGCAAAATTTTTAGGTCTGACTTATGATTCAAAATTAACTTGGATCAAACATGTCAACGAAATTAAAAATAAAATTTGGCGAAGAACCAACTATGTTAGGAGTCTAACTGGTAAACACAGTGGAGCATCCACAGATAATATTTTGAAAATATACAAAACATATATTAGACCAGTAATAGACTATGCAGCTCCAGCATGGGTAACTGTAAGTAATGTAACAATCAAAACCAAACTACAAAAAATACAAAATGCACTTCTCACAACAGCATACAGAGTTCCGAGAGCAACATCATCTAAATTCATCCATAATTACTCGAACATACCAATAATATCAGATAGACTCCTAAATATTACAATTAGGTATTTTAACAAAAATTGGAAGAAAAATGATTTGTTATGCGAACTAGATAGGTACCTTATACATGATGAAGATATTCCTAAATACCTCTCCCCAATTAACATATATATTAAATATAAAGAAAAAAATAAATAAATTAAATTAAAATATGTATGTGTATAAATTTTAAATCTTGTATTTATAATTTACATACTTATGTATTTTAAAATAATAATAAGATTAAAAAAAAAAAAATGCCACCAGCAAGCTTGACTACTGTGAATAAGAGACTATAAATGGACATTGCCCTGAAAAGGACCTAACATAACATCACGAGTTAGGGAAAATATGTTAAGGAAGGAGGAAGAGGTCAAAGGAAACCTGACCCTCCAGGGCAAATACCCAAACACCATCGGGAAGAAGTAACCTAGGCCTGGCATGGCCGAGCGCGTTAAGACGTGCACTCGTAATCTGAGGGTCGCGGGTTTGCGCCCGCGTCGCGCTAAACATGCTCGCCAATTCAGCTGTGAAGACGTTATAATGTGAAGGCCAATCTCACTATTTGTTGGTAAAAGAGTAGCCCAAGAGTTGGCGGTGGGTGGTGAAGACTAGCTGCCTTCCCTCTAGTCTTACACTGCTAAATTAGGGACGGCTAGCACAGATAGCCCTCGAGTAGCTTTGTGCAAAATTTCAAAACAAACAAACAAACTGGAAGAAACCGATTAAAAAAGAACATATATGACCATTATTTTTCAAAAAAATTGGAAAAACGTTTGAATTTGTAATTAATCTAAATCCTTTTGGCTATCAGTGCCTGATCAAATATATTTGGGCATAATACTGGAGATATCGTTCAATATAAATATTTGGAGCTGTTTATTTAGGTTTAGCTTTCAGACATGCTAATTCGTACAGTTAAATATTCCGAGTCATTTACTATTTTTCAATGTTCCTGATTGTTTTACACTATTTGAATTCTGATCTCTATAGTAAGAATATTTTGATTAAACGTTTTTTTGTCACAAGGTGAAACAAATGTAGCTTTACGTACTTATAACGTTAAAATACAGGGTTCGATTTCCAGACAAACAAAATTTCCTAATGGTTGATTTAGAACTGCAGTACGAGAATATATGGTGACAGGAACAAGTTATCCATTCTAACCCAGATGTGCATGTAGAATGAGGGCCTATACTGAAAACAGTGTAATAGCAGCGTTTTTCTAGTCTATCAAAACAGTGAAAGTTAGCAAGGCCAAACTTCTTTGTTTTTGAAGTCATTAGCTAGTTGAAAAGATTGGGCCTTTTAAAATGGAAATATAACTGCAGAAACTTGTTTGGCCGAATTTTCTGTTGTTTTTTGTTATTGAGCACAAATAGTTCTTTACGTAGGATTTTGTATCAAAATCGTTTTGACACTTTATAAATATATTCTACAAAACAATTTCGATACAAAATTCTAAGAAAAGATCGATTTGTGCTTTTTAAATAAAAAAACAGCAACAACAACAGAAAATACGACCAAATATACTTAGTTTAGGGGAAAAATATTACTTTATTAAATAAGCATTCTTTTTTACTGAATAATGCTAGTCTAAGTTTGCTTAAAATAAGGTTTAATTTGAACTCAGTAGTTTGTTGTCTGTCAGTCAGTTAGTAGACACCAGAAAGGACATCATATGAGGGACGTCTAACGTTGCAACTTGCACTGTTGTGACATCAGTGAAACTGTCGTATCCCAGGAATAATAAAAATTATTCACTCTGTAGGCTACAGCAAAGCATTACACATAAGCTTCGAAAGCAACTTACTCGAAAAAGAACCTCTTTCAGGACCTTGCGGAAGTACGTGTAGGTTATACATCTCTTGTTTCTTCAATGTTTATTTGCGAAATCTAACAGTTTTTCTTTCTAGATAGTTTGACATCGCATTACGTGACAATACTGATTAAACAGTTTTTTTGATTTTTATGGATTTCATGTCTTTCTGAACGCGTCAATTAAACATTGGTTTCGTTTTGAAAGATTTCTTAGAACGTCTCAAAAACTACAAAAGGGCGTGTCTTAAATTGTTGTCCAAACTCACATAGTTTTCACGTGAAGTTATTTATTTGGAAATTACTCTGAAAAAGTACTGTGTATAAAGTAGATAGAATAATTGTGATTAGATCTATTTTCTGTTAAAGTTTCTTCAACAAAAAATGAACGTTGTGAAATAAAAAAAAATCTCTAACCTCTAAGTTCGGTTATTACCGATGTAAGACGATTCATCCCGTGTTAAGTATTCCTGTTTTCGGTGCAAGCGCCCCCCAGTGGTTCAGCAGTATATCTGCGGACTTACAACTCTAAAACCCGGGTTTCGATACCCGTGGTGGGCAGAGCACAGATAGCCCATTGTGTAGCTTTGTGGTTAATTCCCCACAATCAGCCCCCCAGTGGCTCACCGGTACATCTGCGGACTGACAACGCTAAAAACTGGGTTTCGATACCCGTGGTGGGCAGAGCACAGATAGCCCATTGTGTAGCTTTGGGCTTAATTCAAAACAACAACAACAACTTCAGTGCAAGTGAAACAGTTTCTTATTGTCCCCCGCTAGTACAACGTCTACGGATTTACAGCTTTAAAACCTGGGGTTCAGTTCCCCTCGGTGGTCTCCACTCAGCAGACAGGTCGATGTGACTTTGCTGTAGGAAAACCTAACCTAACTATCAGTTAAAGTTAATTTTAATGATATTCCTAACTTGGAACAGAAAACTTTACGGATCCATATTTGCCACATAGAAGCAGCTTAAGATGGGGGATGTTTCACAAACTGTAAAGCGTTGAATACTGAGATGAAGAATCGGTTTAAGCCTCATATAAAACTACATGTTGCTCCCTTACATGTTTATAGGAAATACTGAATTTATTGAAAAATATATTCCATATCGATCATCCAAGACACCAACTACGTAAACCAAAAAATTTTACTTACATGTGTGTGTGTGTGTGTGTTTTCTTTATAGCAAAGCCACATCGGGGCTATCTGCTGAGTCCAGCGAGGGGAATCGAACCTCTGATTTTAGCGTTGTAAATCCAGAGACTTACTGCTGTACTTGCGGGGGGCGTACTTACATTTTCTTTCGACGTGATAACACTTCAACAGTTTCATATATGCATTTAAGTATGGATGTTACATTGAGTTAAATCTATACAATAAGTTCTTTAACAAAGATCATAGACATATCAACCTGATGGTTAAGGAATATAACTGAAATTTTCTTTCTAAACTATAAGTTTAATCGAGGACAAAATATTCAGAACATTATTGGAAATTATTAACAACGCCGGTTCCGACTTTACCGAACAGAAAGTTTTGTACAGACAGATTAAAGATTTACTGGTGTATTAATACGTAACATTGGTTTGTTTGTTTTTCATCACAGAAGATACTGTCAAACAAAATTGTCATTTCTTTCTAAGGACTGATTAAACTGAACGCCCCCTGCTAGTACAGCGGTATGTCTACGGATTTACGACGCTAAAATCAGGGGTTCGATTCCCCTCGGTGGGCTCAGCAGATAGCCCGATGAGGCTTTGCTGTAAGAAAATACACACATTAAACTGAATCAACGATTACTTTCCGATCATTTTCGATACGTAAGAGAAGTTTGTATGTTCGTAAGAGCAATTCTATAAGCCTTTTTCGACTGAGGCTACTTTTATCAGCGTGTCATTGGTTCACGTTGTCAGATTGCAAGATAGTCTCTATTGCAAAGTTTCCCATGTATATGTAGCAATCAATTAACTGTAAAGCAGATGGACATTAAATGTCAAAGATTTCACTGATCAAAGTCCAGCTAACATTTTAATTTCAACGCTAACAATCACAATGAATAAAATTAAACAGCACTTTCTAGGATCTCCGAAGTGAATCATGGTTAAATGTGGTGGTTTATAACACTAAACTCGAGTTTCGATACTCACGGATGACAGAGCACAGAGCGTAGCTTTGCGCTGCAAGACAAACCAATGTTTGAGGCTACTCTATGTGTAGCTTATATGCTCTTGTAATCTGATTCAGTATACCTTTCGTATAATAACCCAACCTTCGGGGAGTTCTTAGACATGCACGGATGTTTCAAAACACGTGGCGCTTGGTAAGCATGTAGAGATAGAAATAGACATAATGTTCACACGTTTCGTTTCATGCATGTATATCTACTTAATTAGCAGAGATAATTATAATTTTAAACGAGACTAATAAAAGTCCCACGACGTTTTGTTGATTTCTGTATCGAGACTCAGAGGATGAACTGTATTTCTATTTATTTCTCGAGTGTGTGCAATATTTAAGTTACGACAGGGTGTTTCTTTTTTTCAAAGGTTTTACACATATGTATGGTTTCACGTATTTACCGCTAACCTCCACCCCTCCTTCACGTGTTTATTTTGCATCAACATCCAAAATTGTGGATCGATTGAGCCTTCATCTGTGCCTAATTATATGATCTAGGCCTAACTCGGCGAGATGTTTCTGAGTTTACAGTTACAAACACGTGAGTAACGAAGTTAGTTAACTGGTTGTATATTTAGTTTCAACACGTGTTTGCTGTGTATGTGTGGTGGATGAATACATAACTAGTGATGTGTAAGAATGTTCGTACGCTTGAGAAATCGTGAGCATCCCATTAGTGACACTAATTTACGGTATCTCAAACTTGAAACAGTTTTGAGTACAGAGTATTAATAGGTCCATTATTGTGAGATTTCTCTTTTAAAATTAGTATTTTATCTAGGTAAAAAAAAGAGAACAAGACAACACATTCGGACGTGTGAGGAAGCCCATTATTAAACAATATACAATGATTGGTCAAACATACCACCCATGTCTTGTTAAACGTTGTGCTTGAAAATGTGAGTTAACAAAAATGTATACAATAAGCTAGAGATTGTGAGCTAATTTGGTGAATATGTTTGTTTGTTTTTTGGAATTTCGCACAAAGCTACTCGAGGGCTATCTGTGCTAGCCGTCCCTAATTTAGCAGTGTAAGACTAGAGGGAAGGCAGCTAATCATCACCACCAACCGCCAACTCTTGGGCTACTCTTTTACCAACAAATAATGCGATTGACCGTTATATTATAACGCCCCCACGGCTGGGAGGGCAAGCATGTTTGGCGCGACTCTCAGATTAGGAAGCGCTAATGGAGTAGCTTTGCGCGAAATTCTAAACAATCAATCGAACCCCGATTTTTAACGTTGCACATCTGTAAAAGTAACGTTGACACACTAAGGGATTTAATTAAACAGACATAATACAAAAAAAAATTAATTACTTTATTTACGTGGAGTGAAATATTTGGTGTTTACATGTATTCAAAATAATTCAGTCACTTTTAATCCATCAGGGAAATATTTGAGGTTTTGTAAAACAGATATTTTCTTTGTCTTAAACAATTAAATTATAATGAGTGAAAGCAATTGTATTTTAAAGAACTTTTTAATGCACCATTATAATTAACATTATATTTAAATACTGAATACGTTGAGTCGACCAAAGAGTTCAACATATACTCTTATTCATCGGTATAATACCGACGTTGTCTCTTTTCATTGTAAATAGAACAATGAGCGTATTTGTAATGGATAACACTATGGTGACTGCATTATAAAGAGAAATATATGTAAATAGACATAGTTTGAATTTCAAACACGTCGGTGTGTCATGCGTCATGATTGGAGTTTCTGACAGTTTTGGCGCTTCTCAGGTTTCTCCAAATGAGCTTTTAGATTTTATAAGGCCATTAATTACTGACCAAACAATTTTAAAGCAGTAGAAGGCTGAGGGTTTATTAGAAGATGACTTCTCTTTCTGGTGACATTGGTAATAAACATATATCGGTGATTGAAATTTGACAGTAGAACTTTGCAAAAAAATAAACTTATAGCCAAATTAAGCTATTAAAGAAAATACATATTTTTTCAAGATAAGCGCGATGTTACTCTGGTTTTTAACTTTGAAAAGAGGACAACTCGTTCAACTCACATAACGTGTAAGTACTTATAGGCGGAACGAACAAAATTATATAATTCTTATTTTTTAACGTCCAATGCGTGAAAATTATGACTTCAAAAAGAGACTGAATGTTCATACACCTAACTGATTTTTGTTCACCTTACACAGGTATTTAATAAAACTTATTATTGTTTATATTCGGTATTATACTGAACTATTTGGGTCGTTTGTTTGTTTGTTTAGAATTAAGCACAAAGCTACTCAATGGGCTATCTGTGCTCTGCCCACCACGGATATCGAAACCCGGTTTTTAGTGTGCAAGTCCGCAGACATACCACTGTGCCACTGGGGGGCTTGTGTCGTTTGAAATAAATAAATAACGGGTAATTAAATATTTCAACAACAACACTGCGATCCAAACAAATTAAATTTTCACTTATTGTGCTAACTAACAGAGTTTCTCTTACGTTGTGCTAATTACTGTCATCGTAAAAAATTAACCCCATTACTCAGCAAAAACTACGTTGCACGAAAAGTTACCCAAACTACCCAGAATCGATGCCCGAATATACACGTAAACGTCTTAAGAGTAACATAATCTAAAGTAATATCCGTTGATAAGACTTGCAGGCCAATTTACATAGATTGGATTCTTCTTATGAGAAGGCCGTAACAGATTTAGACAAGAAGTGATTAATCAGAGTGGATAATGTTCAGGAAGTCTGATTAAACCTATACTTACCGTCTAATTTTTACAGTAGAGGGCATCGTGTTGAACCTTGTTGAATAATTATATGTTTTTTGCCTGTAAGTAGACTTAACGAAATCAGTAATTTTCTTACGTAAGACACTCCAACAGTAATTAGGAAGATTACGTACGTTATCAATAGTGTTTTCATACAACTTAAAAATGTTGTTAGGGACCTTTACGCTGTATCCCAACCAAGTTATGAACCCACAAGTAATTTTAAGTTTAAATTTTTGAAAGATAAATGTGTCTATAGTGAGGATATAAAACTCCTCTGCAGTCTTAGGGTTAAGAGTAATATATTTGTCTGCAAGAATACCACCAATACGTTAAAATACACGACAATACAGAAAATTAAGGCAGTTCCAGAGAAACGTGCGAAATATGACTTTTCTATACATAACCAATCACGATAACAACATTCATATATAATAGTGATTTACAAGAACCAGAACAAAAAGTATATATGAACAACATACGTTGTGCTTTTATTGTATTTTATATGGAAAAAAACAGCTCGTTTGGGTTGAGAAAATATTTTAAATAGAAGAGCGAACAACGTTTCGACCTTCTTCGGTCATCGTCAGGTTCACAAAGAAAGAGGTAACTGACCGGAATCTGACCACAAGGGGTTGTGTAACTGAGTGTCGCACATCACTGATTTATTTTTATTGTATTTGTTTTTGCTACGTCATATTTTCCACAGGTGACAAAAACAAATTATAAACTCGTTAGAAAAAATCAATTCTTAAAATCGGAATATTTTAAAAATAATGGAATGTTGTCAGTCTTACATTAACAACAACATAAATACGACAGCCAGGTTAGTTACTCTTTTGTTTTGTCAACACAATACACTTTTGGACACGTAATATTTAAGGTCTACTTACTTGCTTGTTCTCCAGAAGAAAGTGCAAAACCGTGGTAGGTAATAAGATAAACACTGATAAACTGATGAATCGTATGTATATTCATGCTTATGAACGACTTTCTTACGTAGATGTTTATTATGATATGTACTTCGTAAGAACTTCTATTATGTAGGCTTTAGTCCATTGTTTGAAAGCTCAAACACACGCGCTATGTCAAGTTGAGATAGTTTATTACAATTCAATGAGCACAGAGATTTAAGGGCCTTCACATAATTTATACCACACTTTGTTTGAATTGGGTATCCCTTGTTTGGATATTTTTTGTTCGACTCCAACTGTTTTATTATAACAAATTGCTACCTCTTTTCTACCCTCAGAAACTGTTTTTCTTCGAAATATTTTCTAATCTAACATCGTAACCCAAGAAGTCAAATTCCTGTTCAAGCTTCCATATCCGTAATTACACCCACATAGTGTGCAGTCACGTTCGCCAATGTTTCAAACAGAACGGAACGAGCAGATAGGCAACACAGTTTTTCGAATATGAAAAGTTCCGAAAGTGCGATGAGCAATGCCATCTAGTGATGAAATAATCAAACACGCTAAGAGATGTACCTGTACTGAAAAAAAAACTTTTTTTTTTACCTTTGGGATTTTTATGCACTTTACCGAAACGAGGAAAATATTCAACATATTTCACTGTCTTGCTGAGTAAGATTACATAGAGATAACATTCGGGAATGAATATATGTTTTTATTAGCATTTTTAAAACAATGGGATAGCAAAATACACTCACTACAAACGACTTCACTTTATCAACTAACCCCCCAAGTACAGCAGTAAGTATTATGTGGGTAGTAATATATAAGTATGTTAATGAGTCAATTACTCAATTAATTTGTTTTAAACGTCCTCTCAAGGACGGATTAATTAATTATAAATTATTTTGTGTTAAACATTCTTTTAAAAACGATTTAAATAATTATTTACCGACAAGATAGGACATGGCAGCCGAGAAATACGCTCTCTGTTTTGTGATACTATTATGTATTCGTCCATTATGTCAGTCTGTTTGGTATCAAAATATAAGTTAAGCCCTCCATACGTTTAGTTGTGCCCTCTGGTGACACTTCGTTGAACACACTCGTCATTAACCAGTTGAACTGGATATGTTTGTAAAGTTTTACAGAATTATTATTGATTTCTTGTCATTACAGTTTGATCAATTCGAAAACAGTTTGCTTTACATGTTTTTAGTGAAACGCAAACCCACTGAAGCATATCGGAAACAATAACCTTGTGAGGAAAGGTTTGTGTTTTCTTGTATCAAAGCCACATCGAGCGATCTGTAGAGACCACCATGAGGAATCGAACCTCTCATTGTAGCGTTGTAAATCAGGTGACATACCGCTGTACCAGCGGGGGGCAGAATTCAATATTTGTGCGTGTGTGTGTGTGTGTTTTCTACTAGCAAAGTCACATCAGGCTATCTGCTCAGCCCACCGAGGTGAATCGGACCTCTGATTTTAGCGTTGTAAGTCCGTAGAATTACCGTTGTACCTGCGGGTACAGTTTGCTTATTTGTTTGTGTGGAAATATGTTGAATTAGGCAGGAAAATTGTTTGTCAGTTTTGTTTCATAACCTTCTGCCAACACAATTCTGCGAATTTAAACTTGAAAAAAAAAATTTTGGTTTTTATAACGGATTTTTCATAACTCAGCTACGTAGATTTCGAAAACAATATTTATTTTTCTTTCGATTTTGTAATGATTTTTATAATTCAAGAAAAAAAACCTCTTATACTAATCAAATTTTTGTACGCTAAAATCAGGGGTTCGATTCCCCTCGGTGGGCTGAGCAGATTGCCCGGTGTGGCTTTGCTATAAGAAAAACACACAAACACATGCAAATTTTTATATCATTTACCACAATGAAAAAAAATTCACAAAAAGACAAACTGAAGTATTTTTGTTTGTTTAAAATTTCTCGCCAAACTACACGAGGGCTATCTGCGCTAGCCGTCCCTAATTTAGCAGTGTAAAACTAGAAGAAGGCAGCTAGTCATCATCACCCACCGCCACCTCTTAGGCTACTCTTTTACTAACGAATAATGGGATTGAACGTAACATCATAACGCCCCCGCGGCTGAAAGGGCAAGCATGTTTGGTGCGACCGGGATTCGAACCCGCGACCCTCGGATTACGACTTGAACGCCTTAACACCCTTGGCCATGTCAGGCCCAACAGAAGTTTAGGAAGAACATTGACGTCAAACACATATTTATTCTCATTAATTTGTGAAATATTCGTCTTTAGTCTCAGAACTACGTGTTCCGTCTTTACCATCTTGTTTCAATGACCAGCCATCATATTGACGACCATCTTCTATAATTCATCTTCCCAGCTTCCCTGATGTCTTGATGAAATATTTTCCCTTTGTTCTTCGCTGATGACACCGAATTTTTCAAGAAACAGTCAATACAACACGTGAATGTAATAAATGATCTTTCAAGCTCATATTGCTACCAAACTCTGCATTAATCAAGCATGTTATTCACAATAGTTTTGTAGTTTGTTTCTTGGTTGTTTCCCTAAATATCTTTAAAAATCACCCACGCTTCTTTCTCATATTTGTTTCGAACTGTCGAAGGCAATTTTCTCTTCTGAGGCCCAAGAAAAAAATTACCACAAATGTTACAGAATATCTCTGGGTTATTCATCTAACCTGTTACCACAGCGACGTATAAGTAATATTGTGATGTGGCCTGTTTGCAGTTTATATTTACGCGATAAGACTCTCGCGTCGCGATTTGTCTAAAGAAATCTAGAGCCAGAGGTTGGCGAAATCAAGAATAACAAAATATGACCCGATTTCAATGGAAATGATTCTCTTGTGTACAAGTATGTTTTGTGAAATATCTGTACGTTATATAGAAGTAGGGATATTATTTTCGGATTCAACGTACAGACATTATTATAGAACCTGTATAAAATTCAAGACAATAAAACCATCGCAGATCTGTGTAATTAAGATATGTAAACTAAGGATTGTATAATTTATCTCTGTTGTTATTTATTTCCATATAGTTACGTAGTATTCTGAACAGAAAGTTTTAGCTAATAAGAAAAATACTCTAATATTTTACATTGAAGAATCGTTTCTACTGTTCTTGTATAAAATTTATTTCGGAAAATGTATACATTTCAAACGATTTGATGACTTTTTATGACATTCATATAATTAGGATAATTTAATGACATTGTATGACATTCATGTAATTAGTGTAGTTTTTCATATTAAGTAAAGGTTTTAATTTACACCTCTCAGAAGAATTATGTGAAGGTCTTGCGCCCGGCATGGCCAAGTGTGTTAAGACGTGCGACTCGTAATCTGAGAGTTGCGGGTTCGCATCCCCGTCGCGCCAAACATGCTCGCCTTTCAGCCGTGGGTGCGTTATAATGTGACGGTCAATCCAATTATTCGTTGGTAAAAGAGTAGCCCAAGAGTTGGCGGTGGGTGGTGATGACTAGCTGCCTTCCCTCTAGTCTTACACTGCTAAATTACGGACGGCTAGCGCAGATAGCCTTCGAGTTCTTTGCACGAAATTCAAAACAAACAAACAATCTAGAATGTAAATAGTTCTATGGATCTGGATTGTGGAGTGAATGAAAAAGATAAGAACCTCAGTGAACCAGCAGCGACAGATATGTGTTGGAAAACAGAATTAAAATTTTTGAGTAAAAAGCCAAGAAAAATACCAAGGGGCTCTTGTAGGTTTACACAAGTGACGACCAAACAGGAACTCGAATTAATGGAAAAGATCAAAACTGACTCATACAAGTTTTTTCCTTAAATAATACATGATTACCATAAGTTTCGAGGAATATTTTCATGTCTGCTTCATGCAACTTTAAACCAAAATTATCAGTTTCAACGTCTATCACAGTAACAAGTGTAAGTTAGTAAGACAATGTAAGTTAGTAAGACAATGTAAGTTAGTAAGACAATGTAAGTTAGTAAGACAATGTAAGTTAGTAAGACAATGCGATGTAAGTTTTCATAATGGAAACAACATTTGTAACCCATTGAGTATGTTTAATTTTGGTAGAATATTTTACGAATAGCCCCTAAATTTGCTCCAAAGTGATTGGGTTCTAAAATAGTTTTAAGACATTGATCGATTGAATATAACATTACGAGAAACTTTAACATTCCTAAAAGTATTTGCAAAGTTATGTCACACCATTCTGTACCAATGAAAGCTTATTTTAAGAGACATTCAATAGAACCGTGTTTATTTTCCAACCGAAATATGCTTTTTATAATGTATCACTTTTCAAACCCGAGTTCGAAACTGTCAAACAGTTAAGGTAGGAAACAAGAGGGTTAGACTTCGAAACGTAAAGTTATTCTCAGGATTCGTCTCGGCAAGGATGCGAGTGACAACCACGTATAACAGGAAAGCCTAGAAACAAATCCACATTTCTTATTACGTTTACAGGTAAAGTTTTGTAATCTTTGTTCACGAACATTTAGTATAACCCAAATACTGCATAATAACAGACAAAAGTCACCGTCACAGTTTAGTAGTAGAACCTTTTCTGGTCGATCACTGACCACCCACCCCCCATGGCCTGGTTGTATGTCTTCTGACTTACAGCAGTATAAACCGAGTTCCGATATCTTTGCGCTTAGTTAGAGATTTTTCGAATAATTATACGAAAAATGAAACAGTTGTCGTTTCTAATCTTCTTAAGTTCTGACAAAAATATTGGAATAATATGACTTGATGTCTCACTGTATTAAAACAGTTGTTCACAGATACTATAGGTCTCGTTGTCACGTGGGGCCCTAACATTCCGTAAGAAGAAAACAGTAGCCTAAGATAACATGTACCCTATTATTAAATTGAAGGTAAAAACCTGTTTCACAAGTTTTGTTCGATGTTATTATCAGTTCCAGCAGCCTTTGTTCAAATAACCTTTAGTTTTTGGTTGCTTTATTTTACGTGCTGTTAAAGAATACTTCGGAATGTATATTTTTAAAATTATCAACACATTTTTAATGCTCAGAACAACCATGAATTTTTAGCACTTTTTTATTGTAACGCTACAATATAAAATTAATAGCCTTTTATCTGATGGTGCCTAACAGGTGTTTCAGTTATTTAAAATGTCATCTGGCGCTGACATGCATCAAAAGCACAGAACAAACTTAATCGTTGAAATAAAGAAAAACGGTTCTGTTGCTGACTGGGGGAAGGTTAATTGGGTATTATCATAAAATCAAAATATCATTATACTAGCAAGCACGTAGATTAAAATAACGACAGAGTTTTAATGAAGTTTCATGCTATACAAAGTTTCTTTTATGTTGTAAAAACTTTCTTTATGGTAAAGTGCTTCCGTTCATGATAATGGTAAGAGAATAGTTGAGTGTGAAGACTATTAAACAGTGATTTTTACAAAACACGCAAAAAAAGGCTTAAATTAAACGCGTGTAAAATCAATTTATGATTATCGAAGATACTTAATATGAAACTAAATCATAAACCTGCAGAGCGAAACATGGTAATCACAAAGGTTCGCAGCATTTGAATCTCTGTAGGTTTCGTATACTGTTCGATATGTTTAGTATTATTACAATTCAAATCTTCCTATGTTTCGTATAATGTTTGATATGTTTTAGTATTTTTATAATCTAAATCTTCGTACGTTTGGGGCCCGGCATGGCCAGATGGGTTCAGGCGTGCGACTCGTTATCTGAGGGTCGCGGGTTCGTATCAAACATGCTCGTCTTTTCAGCTGTGGGGTGTTATAATGTGACGGTCAATCCCATTATTCGTTGGTAAAAGAGTAGCCCAAGTGTTGGCGGTCTGTGGTGACAACTAGCTGCCTTCCCTCTAGTCTTACACTGCTAAATTAGGGACGGCTATCACAGATAGCCCTCGTGTAGCTTTGCTCAAAATTCAAAACAAGCAAACGAATCCAATTTAAAATGGGATTATGTGAAATCTAACCTGATCCTAATAGCAAAGTAAACTTCAATCAAAAGCATATAGTTGATTCAGGTACGCGTATAGTGTGGGTTTAAAACAATTTAAGAATGTCGATATGTTTGTACAGTAACTGAAAAACAGAAACAATATGTATCAGGATGGTTAACCAGTTAAAAACGTTCCTATATAAAGCATTAAATAATAGAACAAAAACTTGGAGTGTGAGATGATTATAAACATTATTAAAATAAACGCAATAAAACCAGAAGAATTTACGGCACTTAAATCACGTCGGTCAGTTTAAAAGCGGATATAAGATGTGCGAACTTCATTATTTAAATACCATGAAATAGCCGTCACTATTCGTGCTCAGATTAACCGTGTAATTGTTAATTCTAATTCGTACAATTATATGTTACGCTTAGGAACGCAAACTGTCGTTGGTTAGTGAACAAAATTAACGCTTCAAGGCTGTTAAAGTTTAACTGCAGAGTTGGCGCGGCTGACTTGATGGAGATCTGTAGAATTTCCATGTCTATAGAAGTGAATTCAGGCGTTTATTTCTCGCTGATACATGATTACTATTGTGTAACCCTGGAGTTTCAAGCCGTCAGAAGTCCGACTTGGAGGCAAACAGCAGTACATTCCATGTATTGTAGTCATTCGTGTGTGTTAACACAAGATATACACGCTATTGTTCAGTGTGCATAAATTACGACTTCAAGAAAACCAGAGATGTCGTTCCATGTAAAGTTATAAAAATAACACCACCGTACAGACAGAGAACTTCTATAATTGAGAAATTCATATTCACATTGAATTTGCTCAGTGACTTATTACCATGGTAGTCAGGAGTGGGATTATTTTATGGTAAAAAGCATTTTTTATTTAGTTTGCGGGACCTCCAGATTCAAAAGACAATTCGATCGATTTATACTTGTTATATTTATCAGTTAATCCTAATTTTCGTGTCACGATTTTAAATTTATTTCTATAAATAAATTACAGCAGGGTTAATAATTTCAAATACTTACAATTATATGAAAAAAATTAAATACGTAAGTAACTTAAGTTTTCGTCCTCTGCGCTTAGTTTATGTATTGGACCAATAATACACAACAGTTCGTAGCAAATTACATGTATTCCTTTCAACGTTTCTCACACACCAGTTCGTAGCAAATTACATGTATTCCTTTAACGTTTCTCACACACCAGTCTGTAGTGTATTATATGATGTATTCCTTTCAACGTTTCTCACACAGAGTCTGTAGTAAACTATATTATGTATTCCTTTCAACGTTTCTCACACACCAGTCTGTAATGAACTATATTATGTATTCCTTACAACGTTTCGTTACAAGAATCTGACAGTTTTGACGTTACCAATTTCGGAAAGAGAAAGAAGTGGAAAATGAGTGTTCTTTCTTGGGCCTTACACACTAAATGTCCATTTTGGATTGTTCTTAAATTAGGAGTTTTTCTTTGGGTTAGAAAAGTGAAGAATATAGACCAAAATAGCTTGTTTTGTGGACCTGACATTCCTGAGTCCTGGAACAAGAAATAATATTTTTGACTCATCTCAGATGTCAACGAAAGCGGTTTGTATCTGTATGTATCGAAATGAGAGATATCCTTACACTTGACTAATGAGACACGAATGTTGACGACATTTTTGAGGAAAGATTTTTTCATTACAGGTTGTTAATTTCTCACACCAGTGCAACACATTTAAGTTAATTGAATCGAAACAGAAACGTTTGAAAAATATTCCACACAACGACTATTATTCTGACTTTAATTTGAATACCTCACAAAGAGTTCAGTTAAAAACAAAAACAGCTACAGTAAAAGCATAGTTGTTAGTTACACTGTTTCTGTTAAAATGCGAACACACATTGAGGTATATATATATATATATATATATTACGGTTTATTCCAAGTTACATCATTAAAAACTTATAATCGAATTCAGTCATCCAAAAGTGGTTACTACGCATTGCCGTTAGGTTTGGAAGTCTCATAAAAGTCCCAAACAATCAATGACATCAACAATAGAACTAAAGTAGTGTTTATTGACCCTATAACTTTGACGAAATCCAGTGATATCGAGAAAACCCACTTGTAGAGAAAAATAGAGGGATTCGTGATACTTTGTGAACATAACATACCGTTAGAGGTCGCTACGTGTTTCACTGACTTTCCATAACTTAGTGTGTGATGTTTACTTACAAGGTAAATTTCAGTACCAATCTCACCACCAAACTAGATGCACCAACTGTAGTTCTCACTTTTGTTTAAGTTTCCAATATTCCAACAACTCTTCCAGTTTGATTGCGTGAAAGAAAACAACTTTTCCACAAGATTGCGTATGAAATCACATAGACAAATAACGAAACAACAGCTGAACTTGTATTGGCTACTAGCACAGCAAGCCATATAACAAAACAACAGTTAAATTTCAAGTGGCTACTAACAGAACAAGCCATATAACGAAACAACAGTTAAACTTCAAGTGGCTACTAACAGAGCAAGCCACCAAACAAAACGAGAGAATTATTTTCGTAGTAGTTAACACGAGCAAAATACCTTACTTTTAAAATAATAAATTCTTTGGACTTACTTTGCTAGAATCCAAGTTTCAACATCTACGATTTATAGAGCAAAGATAAGCCCCTTGTGTATTTTTGTACTAAATTACAAATAACATAACAGTGCTAATATAGAGTTCTGTTCTCAGATAATAATTTTCGTACTGCGTTCGGTTTTCATATTCCAGATCGCATTAAATATTTTCACTTTCAATTACTTATGTGAATGCACGGCCAAGTGTGTTAAGGCGTTCGACTAGTAATACAAGGGTCGCGGGTTCGAATCCCAAACATGCTCGTCCTTTCAGCCGTGGGAGCGTTATAAGGTGACGGTTAATACTACTATTCGTTGGTAAAAAAGTAGCCCATGAGTTGGTGGTGGGTGGTGATGACTAGCTGCCTTCCGTTTAGTCTTACACTGCTAAATTAGGGACGACTAGCACAGATAGCCCTTGAGTAGCTTTGTGCGAAACTCAAAACAAAATGTGAATGCACCTCAGAGAGTTTCGTTGTCACGAACATTCTATCAAGAGACGACAACTGTCTGCTTCACCTTCAATGTTATACATACCTCATTTAGGATTATTTGTTTCAAGTTTAATTAGCTTACTCATTACTTTTAATCTGTTTTACTTCTTATTTGTAATTTTCAATTAATATACTGATCTAAATTTATAAAACATATTTCGTAGTATTATAACAGGTTTTTCTTATAACGTAAATAACAACTATAATATTTTTATTCTTCTTCAAAATTCAACATGACACTTTATAAAGTGCTCTAGGGTATGAAACAAATTAAACAATCTTGGAATTACAAAAAAAAACAAACACCAGTAGAATATATCATCAGAAAACTGTTGTGAAGGTTAACATAATCAACCAAAAGTGCTGAAGACAAGCTATATCACTGACGTTTATCACACACACAGCAATCTAGTAATAAATGTTCCTTAAAGCAACTTCCTAAAGCAAAAAATTATAATCAGAAGTCGGGTTAGCAATTTTTCTTGCAACAATTCCACATGTTTCTGATCTATCTGTGTGATTAAATGATACATAAAGATCCGTTAATATTTAGAAACGTATAGTGGGATTTACCGTCACTTTATAACGCCCCCACGACTATAAAATCACGAGTTACACGCCGTAACTCATTTGGTCATGCTTGGGCTTTTCTTTTACCCACAATTTAAATCATAAACCGTTACGTAACATGATGTTAATAGCTTTTTAGTCTAGAAACAATTGAAAGCATATACCATTACGTCATACAATACACTATGCAACACTAGTTTTTTTCCTAGATAGTATGTGTTTTCTTTTCAAAAGGGAGGCAAACCCTCAGGTCTTTGATCCTGTATGGTTATTGCATGGCCGCACTCAACCTTTGAATATTAGTAGTATTTTAATCTACAGTTATACAAAATATAACTCACCCTTTTATGAGTTCATACTTCAATCGAAGTTGGTTAATTTTAACAGAAGTTTTTCGACAACTCATTATTTGTTTTAACTACAATTTATTCATTTAACTTGTGACTTTTTAACATTCTGAATTATCATTTCTTTCAGAACCAAATAATTTACAATTAATAAGTGTTTAAAGTGACTCCCAAGCGGCTCAGTGCTAAGACTTACAACACCAAAAACTGGGTTTCGATAGCCGTGGTGGGCAGAGTACAACTAGCCCATTGAGTAGCTTTGTGCTTAATTCAACAACAACTGTTTAAAGTAACAAAATGATATAAGTTAATAAAATGAAATAGATCTAAAATATTTTACTTTATAAAGAAAACGAATATTGAAATGAACAACAAACGAACATTTATATTATGTTTTAAACCTTCCATCAATACGGTTAATAAAGATGATTTTTCTTGTGAAATACGTCGCAAATATTTCACACAAAACTTCTATAACTAAATATTCACAAATAACCGAATAAAATATCAACTCTTTAGATATAAAAACAGTCTTTTCCTATAATTCTTATATCATGGTTGATCGACTGTAGTTTACGCTTCTGATAGAGATATATGATGTTTAAACATTTGTATCAGAAAACATTGTGAAAGTGACGTCACTTAGCTGCGATAGAAAGTCTGTGTTGGCAGATGTTTGACAATGTGAGATAGTTGTGCCCATTGTGAGAATCAAACACCGGATTTTAGTGTTGTAAATCCGAAGGCTTATTGCTTCAACATCAGTGACCTTTGTAATAACTAGAAACAGTCAGGTGTAATTCATTCCATTTACACACATTATGGCTGGCGATCCTTATGACAGTACGGCCATTGTAAGAGACTATTTAATGAAATACCTTATATCTTATAATGATGTACAGCGACTAGCTGTATATCATCGTAAGATGTCTTTAAGAAAATGGAAGGTAGAGAATGAAGTTAAATATTATCGATTATTATAATAAACAAAAACCAAACGACAATTGAAGGAATTCATATCTTGTTTCCCCATCTTCGAAACTTTAATAAATTTGAATACATATATTTATAGGCCCGAAATTTCCAAGCGTGTTAAGGCGTTCGACTCGTAATCCGAAGTGTTAAGTCGAAAGACATAACACGCTTGACCATGCCCAGTAATTTTATATTCAAACTAGATCACTTAGATTCTTCACGATTCTTCTAGTTTGGTCTCTAAAGTTATTTTAAAATAGATAAATAATGTTATAAATTAATCAGTAAAAGTAGGACTATAGATGTCTTCTGCGTAAGGGACTCAAAGTCATTCATGGATTTCGTCGAGTTCCCTTGAACTAAGTCTTTGCACTTACATTAACGTGTTGATCAGTTGGATGTCCAGTTAACTGTGTCTTTATATTTACATTAACGTGTTGATCAGTTGGATGTCCAGTTAACTGTGTCTTTATATTTACATTAACGTGTTGATCAGTTGGATGTCCAGTTAGCTGTGTCTTTATATTTACATTAACGTGTTGATCAGTTGGATGTCCAGTTAACTGTGTCTTTATATTTACATTAACGTGTTGATCAGTTGGATGTCCAGTTAGCTGTGTCTTTATATTTACATTAACGTGTTGATCAGTTGGATGTCCAGTTAACTGTGTCTTTATATTTACATTAACGTGTTGATCAGTTGGATGTCCAGTTAACTGTGTCTTTATATTTACATTAACGTGTTGATCAGTTGGATGTCCAGCTAACTGTGTCTTTATATTTACATTAACGTGTTGATCAGTTGGATGTCCAGCTAACTGTGTCTTTATATTTACATTAACGTGTTGATCAGTTGGAAGTCCGGTTAACTGTGTCTTTATATTTACATTAACGTGTTGATCAGTTGGATGTCCAGTTAAAACTGTGTCTTTATATTTACATTAACGTGTTGATCAGTTGGATGTCCAGTTAAAACTGTGTCTTTATATTTACATTAACGTGTTGATCAGTTGGATGTCCAGTTAACTGTGTCTTTATATTTACATTGATTTATTGATTAGATGTATGTTTAGTTTCGCTATTTACTTTCATTAGAGTATTTCGCTTCGCTTATTTTACGTGTCATAGTGTGATATTTCGACTGTGATCCACAAATGACACTCGGAACAAAGATGTCCCAGGTGGACCTGGTATTTTTTGTTTTTTACATACAACTGTAAAAGGTCGTAATTCAACTGGAAAATATAACCGATTTGAATATTTTCGCACCATTTCTGTCTTTAGACACCCTTTCACATCATTGAGATTATTCTGATGACTTCATTGTTCTTCAACCAAAGAGTAAAATATTTAGACATATCCCGACAGTCATCAGTCATGGCACATTTCAGTTTTTTGTTATGTTTCAACGAAAAGTTGCTTTTTACCAAAACTCTTTGTTACGGCATCGCTAAAATTCACTAACTATTTTGCATATATATCGCTGAGTGTTGTCAAGTATAGAAAATCGATAGATCACTTTCAATAATACTGGTTTTAGCCAATTGTTCATGCTGTTTGCCCATATGATGCCAATCATAATTGCGACAGCTCTATTTTCAATGTTCATGATGCAACTGTATCTTTTTCACTGCAACTGATAAAGTTAATATAATATTTTCTATTTGTATCGTATTCTCGTGTGTGTTTTCTTATAGCAAAGCCATACCGGGCTTTCTGCTGAACCCACCGAGGGAAATCGAACCCCTGATTTTAGCGTCGTAAATCCGTTGACTTACCACCGTACTAGCAGAAAACATCGTGTTCGTTATGAAGCGCAAATGACCCATTCTGTTACAGTTGATGTTTATTTCACCAGCATAGCATTATTTTACCACTGTTAAGTTAAGCCTCATTGAAGTTTTTCATCCTCGAAGAATATGTCAACAACATTCCGTTTTTTAAACAAAATGTTTTCAAACATTCGCTGCATTTATCGTGAAAAAGAATTTAATAGCTTCATTACTTTTTCCACCATTGGAATGAAGAAGTGATATTTACACAAGAAAATGTTGTTGAATTAAGCCCAAAGCTACACAATGGGCTGTCAGTGCTCTGCCCACCACGAGTATCGAAACCCGGTTTTTAGCATTGTAAGTCCGTATCAGGCCCGACTTAACCAAGCGTGTTAAGGCGTTCGACTCGTAATCCAAGGGTCGCGGGTTCGAATCCCGATCGCACCAAACATGCTCGTCCTTTCAGTCGTATGGGCGTTATAATGTGACGGTCAATCCCACTATTCGTTGGTAAAAGAGTAGCCCAAGAGTTGGCAGTGGGTGGTGATGACTAGCTGTCTTCCCTACTTATAGTCTTATACTACTAAATTAAAGACGGCTAGCGCGGATAGTCCTTGTGTAGCTTTCCTGTGAAACAATGTAATTGTTATTTTGACCTCTTTCACTTGGATAATAACACAGTGCTCAAGATAACGTTTATTACAAAATTTAAAAAAAATACTGTTTATCTCGTTAACATTGAAAACAATTTTGCCTTATTGTGCATTACTTTAATTAACAGTTATTCATCAGTGTGTTTACCTTATTATCGTGGAACTACCAGTGGCGACAGATCTTGTTTCCAGATCAAAGTTTACCTTATTATTGTCGAACTACCAGTGGCGACAGATCTTGTTTCCAGATCAAAGTTTACCTTATTATTGTCGAACTACCAGTGGCGACAGATCTTGTTTCCAGATCAAAGTTTTCGACTTACTATGCCCTTGGCTTGCTACAAACGTCCTAGTTATTTTGGAACTGAACTATTAAGCCTTTCAAAGTAAGTGTGTGAAGGCTTATATCTCTTATGACCGAGCTTCGATATCCACGGTGAACAAAGAACAGTTAGAAAATTATAAAAGGATATCAATGCGCTCATGTTATTTATAGAGATAGTAAAACTCTCTACATATTTATTGGTATTACAGTGCTCGTGAAATTACTGTTGGGTAAAAATAGTACAATATTTAATTTATTGGGGCCCCTGTACATGCCCCGAATTTACCAAGAACGCTTTGAATTGTTTTTCACTTAGTGAGTGAGCAATAACTTTGTGCACTTTATCATTATAATCCGAATTCGAAACCAACAGAACAAAGCACAAATATTTCACTGAGTAGCTTTGTGTGCTTTGTTTTGTTGGTTTCGAATTTCGCGCAAAACTACTCGAGGGCTATCTGCGTTAGCCGTCCCTAATTGAGTAGAGTTAGACTAGAAGGAAGGCAGCTAGTCATCACCACCCATCGCCAAATCTTGGGCTACTCTTTTACCAACAAATAGTGTGATTAACTGTTACATTATAACGCTCTTACGGCTTAAAGGGTGAGCATGTTTAGTGTGACGGGAA
Source organism: Carcinoscorpius rotundicauda (assembly GCA_011833715.1). NCBI lineage: Eukaryota > Metazoa > Arthropoda > Merostomata > Xiphosura > Limulidae > Carcinoscorpius > Carcinoscorpius rotundicauda. Next base: position 58,850,248 of record CM022400.1, on the reverse strand, counting down.
TTTAAACCAGCGAATTACGAGTCGAGTGCCTTAACCACCTGGCCATACTGGGCCTAGCTTTGTATGTAACGACGAACAAAATGTGTGTGTCTCCAGTGGGTCAGCGGTAATTTTGTGAATTTCAACGCTTACATTATGAGCTCAAATCCCCGCATTGAATAAACTGATTGAAAATACTTGAAACAGTTACGCATGTGGTATATTTCATAAGTTGTAAGTCATTGATACAGTCTGTTTGAAATTTATGATAACTCTGTGTTTGAGGTTAAGATACCGATAAATTAACGTAGATAGGATTGGATGGAAGACAAAATTAAACCCACCTACTATGTGTAACAGAAATATGACCTCATTTTTCATCCGTGAGGTCGTTGTTATGTCACAATCAATCTCACTATTTGTTTGTAAAAAAGTAGCCAAGAGTTGGCTCACCTCTAGTCTTAAACTGTTAAATTAGAAACGGCTAGCGCAGATAGCCCTCTTGCGCGAAGTTAAAAAAAACTACCGAAAACAATTGTTGTTTTGAATTAATGCGCTCTGCCCACGACGGGTATCGAAACCCGGTTTCTAGCGTTATGAGTCCGCAGACATTCCTCTGAGCCATTAGGTGGCGACGAAAACAAGCGTGGTTTTGGACTTAACAAGAAATAGCATTTCGTATGGTTAGAATGTTGGAACCGCGATTGCAGTGAAGTATTAATTAATTAATTAATCAAAGTTATGTTATTGCTAAAACATGATGGATATGTAGTATTCTTTCTTGGAGATTAAAAAAGGATTCTTATAAGTTATTTTTGGGCCTGGCATGGCCAAGCGCGTAAGGCGTACGACTCGTAATCCGAGGGTCGCGGGTTCGCGCCAAACATGCTCGCCCTCCCAGCCGTGGGGTGTATAATGTGACGGTCAGTCCCACTATTCGTTGGTAAAAGAGTAATCCAAGAGTTGACGGTGGGTGGTGATGACTAGCTGCCTTCCCTTACACTGCTAAATTAGGGACGGCAAGCACAGATACCCCTCGAGTAGCTTTGTGCGAAATTCCAAAACAAACAAACAAACAATAGGTTATTTTTTATTGCATGTTGAGGAAAGAAAACAAATAACCTATAACTGAACTAATTCAAATAAAATAAACTCACTGTTATCAGTTATAAGACGTAATGTGTAATAATACAGAATAATAATAATAATGATATTTTATTAATAATAGTAAAGTTTCAGGACGCAACTGGAGATTTCGAGTTAGTCAATTTTGTCAAACGGAGAAAGATATTTTTGTGTTTTTTATCCAGGACTTAGCAAAATTTGGAAATTATGATAAACAATACATCATTATTTTAAAATAGATTTTTTGTGATAAAAAAATGTGTTATTTTCTAAATTATTGTGTCGCTGTTAGTTTGTAAATGTGTCACCAGTTTTCTTCATGTATTAGTTCTGTAATCAAACTATGTGAAGAAATTAACTGTTTTTTTCTAAGTTTCAAAATGTTCATTCCTCATCATAAAGTGCGCGTAGTTACAAAAAAAGCACGTTTACGATACACAAAATATCATACAAAATAAATAGAATATGTAATATCATTCCAACGGAAAAGGCATACCGTAATATCTTAAAGTAGAGAGATTTTTATTGAAATCTCCCAAAGGATACGTTGCGGTAATTTACGTTCTGGAATCAGCTTGATGTTGAAGAGGGTTTAAATATCTATCTTTTTAACATAGGTGGCTTTTCTACTAAGACACATGCAGGCAACCTAGTCAATTTCATGAGATCCTTATGAATTATACGATTTTCTCCAGTAACTTTGACAAAATGTTAGAGTATGTAGCCAAAACATTATTCACACCAGTGATTTTTTATTTTCGCAATTTCTTTGGCTAAATCGACAACTGGTGAACGTATATAATTTTCAGTTTTACACAATATTTAATGAACATTGCACTGGAAGCGAAAAACATTGACACGTTGCTGATTAAACATTCTTTTTAATGCTCAGTTTCTTGAAATATTTTGTTTGTTTATTAAATATAAATATATTTACACTATTATAAGCACACGGTTCTAGTTGTGCTAAAATAATTTTCTTCAATCAGAATTATTTCCTGTCAGAAACTTAAGAGTGATTCATAGAAAGGGAACAGAAAAAAAAATATCACATGACTTCTGACAACGATCCCCATTCGTTAACGTGATCAGAGTTTAATCTGAAACCAATAAATGAACGTCAGTGAATAGCAGTATATTTCGTCATCTTGTTTTTTTCCAGAATGGATTGTTCTTATCAATATTATACTGCTGAATTTCACATGTAGCTAAAACAGGATTTGTAGTTCTAGCTAAATAGTTTCATCTCGTAGGAAGACAACGATAATACCATCAATAAACAAACTTTATGCGCCAAATCCCAGAAATGACAAAAAAAATCTGTATCATGGACAGAAGCGCAATAAATTAAGTAGTGCCATCTGTTGGTATTTTTTCGAAACAATATTATATTTGATAAACAAGGCCTATGAATAATTAATTTTTTAAAAATTTGTTATAAGTTTCTATAGCTAAATTTAATGGTGTGTTTTTTATCTTTAGAAAATATGTAATGCTTGATAAAATAAATATAAATTTTAATATAAATTTAATTTAATATAACCTTATGAATAAAAGAAAGCGTAATTTGAACTGTAAGGGCATGGAATTTTATTATTTTTGATTATGTAAAAATGTCTAAGAAAATTAGCTGGTATAAAATGCGTGTATTAAAACACCATTAGAGTTCTCTATCCAGGGCAAAAATGAAAAAAACAGTAAAACTGAATGATTTTCTGCCCTTACTTAATTCAAACGACAACCGCTGGTTGTTTAGGTCGGCCTAAATTTGTTTGTTTGTTGTTACGTTTTTTTATGTGAACTGAACGCAACAGAAAGACACAGAAAACAGTTTATATATTTTATTACAATAAACTATTATATATGTATCAGATATAACATAAATTATATAATAATAATAACTGATATTCATTTTCAACCTTCAAAATTAATTACAATACAAAATGGTATTGGCCTGTGTCCAATATAATGATCTAGAATGAAAGTCCAAAAAGTCTAGATCAGAAATCCAAAATTCCAGTCTAGGGGGTGAATTTGGTCCTACGAAGAAATTTCGAAGTTTGCTCTGGTCTCCCCTAAACAGTCTTGTACATGTTGACTTTCAGTATAACCACTAATTCGAATGAATCGTAAAAATTGACGAAATAAAATCACAGCTTTCGTAGATCTAGCTCCAGTCACAAATCCAAGTTGAATAAACACACAGCAAACGTTGAAAATTTCTCAAACGAAGATACATCTATTTAATCGAATAAAAACGAATGAATGACTGATTTCTTCTTTCGCATCACCGTCTGTTTTTATACCAGTAGGCTTACTGTGTCCTCGAACAATCGCGTAACTTCCAAAGAATTCCAGAGCAATCCGCGCATGTCTGTTTTTGCACGATACTCGTCGTCTAGACAACAGGCCGACATACATTCATTTTATAAACATATGATTGATCTACCTAATTTTAGAAATTTCTAAATGTTATTTTAAATGAATAAGAACATATTTTATTGGTTTGAACTTCGAAATCATAATATAAATATGGAAATATAAATAATAGATATGGAAATTCAAACACGACATGACATGGTTGTCGTTTACATAACATTTGTTTTGAATTAAACACATAGCTATACAATGGGTTATCTGTAATGTACTCGCCACGGGTATCGAAACGCGGTTCTTAATGTGGAAGTCCGCAGACATACCACTGTGCCACTGGAGGGCATTGGTTTAAGTAAAATGGTTATGTTTAATCGTATATTACTCTGAAGACTGACAGGATTTTTTCTGATTGTTACATTTTTTTTTAGCTTTTTACAGAGGTGAACAAAGTTTAGACTGTTCATTGTACAGCTTTGTACTTTAAAACAAATGAACACACGTTGCTCATCCACAGACTTTTTCCACGGGTTAGTCGTGACGTTAACATTAAAGTTGCACTGAGAGTTCAGTTTAGGCTTAAGGATGCTAAATTTCATAAAAGCGAATATTTCAACTACAGATGCACTCAGCCAGACTAGATCTGCCTATTATCACCTTTGCTCGTATTTTAGAATCTCATATTGCCTGTTACCTCCCCAGAAGCAATGACGATCTTACATATAATTTTATTTCAGTTGACATTTGAATGAACACCGAACAAATTCAATATCCAGTGATAATTTACTAAAAAAATTTTCTGTGGCGAATATATAGAAAAATAATCAAATCGATTAATTTTCAGATTGGTTTGTTTGAGTTAAAATTATCTGATGAAAGGCTACGGCAAGAAAAGAGACTTCTAATCGTTTCCAAGGACTGAAAATAAAATAGAAATAAACGAAGTCACTTGCAAATTCCTTAACCCTATTTCACAGTTTGAACACGTTCCTGGAGCAAGTACTAAAGTGATAATGAATAGTCGCATCAATCAACAACTAATATAACCTCATTACTTCCCTTTTCTTGTGAGTTATCTCAACACTGTCATCACTGCTCCACCTACCTTTCTTTTTGTGAACCACACATGATCCTCAAATGAGTTTCAGAATCGTACATACATACAACTCAGTTTGATTAATCATTATTCAACTTCGTAACATTAAGCGATGAAACATTGCTTCAGACCATTAAGCCTAGATTAATGAAATAGATTATCAAAGTGAATTACTAATAAAACACAGTTTCGTTCAAGTGCGTCCTCAAAATAATCTCACGTTGAAGTGATCGTACAAACAAATCGGCCTTCTTTTCATCACTTCAGAGACAATCATTCATTTACGAGTTTGCACTGAAGTCTATACAGTAAGATCCAAAGTCTGTGTGTCTCGTGACTCTTTCTAAACCGCTAATTGCAGCGAAGTTTAAATGATACCTCGCGGTCAAATGGAATTGACACAAACGGAAATGTTTGCAACTGACTCTTTGGGAAAACTTGGGATTTCTCGAAGATCCCTTCACCTAAAGTATCGAACTCACCAACTTCTAAATTTTTTCAGACGAATCGTCTCGATTGCGAGGCTTAAACAGAGGTCAGCCCTTTCACTTAGCGAACACGGACACTTCATGAAGACACGTTTACGGAAGCCTTTCCACTGATTTATCATACAATGCCTACGAACCACTTTCAACTTAAGATGTTCACATGTGGCTCGGCAGTAATTCTGAAAATGTGGGGTTTTTACAGTTGTGAGAACTTTGTATGGACTCACAATCGGTTATAAATAATAAAACTTGGTGTTTCTAAGTACTGAGGTCTATAAGAATACTTTAAGGTAAAGACTTTATAATCATGACATTACGCTATTTGATTATAAGCCTATTTCAATTCGCAAATTTTATTTCAAATCATTTCACGATTCTTTAAATAAAAAAATATAGCATACGTCTAAAGAACGTTCAATAGTTTATATTTCCTGGCTTATATATACTTGTTCGAGACAAATTGCACAGATATATTTAAATTATTTTTCTAAGAGATGAAGAAAGTCTTTGGAATTATCCAAAACTTTATAACATGAACAAATCCTGAAATTTAGCTTTTAACAAATATATTAGATAGAAGTTAGCTGTACCAAGTGACATAGCATGGCCAAGGGTGTTAAGACGTTTGACTCGTAATCTGAAGGTTGCTGGTTCGAATCGTGGTCGCAACAAACATACTCGCTCTTTCAGCAATGGGGGCGTTATAATGTCACGGTCAACCCCACCATTCGTTGGTAAAAGAGTAGCCCAAGAGTTGGCGACGGGTGGTGATGACTAGCTGCCTTCCCTCCACTTTTACACTGCTAAATTAGGGACGACTAGCGCAGATAGCCCTCGAGTAGCTTTGCACGAAATTCAAAACAAACAAACAAACCAAGTGACACGAAATTCATGAAACAATCACTGAGCTAGACTTGAATTACTTGAAGCAGGAGAATAAAAAACAGAAAAGTGTTTGTTTCTTTTGGGATTAAATATTTTAAAATATTTATATGAGGTTTAAATTATCATTTATCTGTCTCTCTCAACAGAACAATTCTAAATAAACTATAATTTATAGAATATCTTATCCAACGTGTGAAAAATGTTCAGTTCCATTATGTGCTTTTAATATCGATGTTAGTTGAAACAACGAAGTAGTAACCGACATCTTGCTATTTAATGTAAAATTGATTTTAAATAATCAAAAGTTGTCTTCTTGTTTATTTGTTGAAGTTTCCTTGAAGCAAACAGCCTATAAGAAACAATCAAAGCATTGTGGATATCAGGAGAATATTACTATGGAAAGACAAAACCACTTTCCTTGTGGTTAATTTGTAAGTGAATTGGGCATCTCACGATCTGTTATCTCAGATGCAAATTACTGGCCATTTAGGATTCATTCATAAATGAAGTAAAGGGGGGGGAGGTTTGAATTTATACCGTTTATGGCTTTTGACTCCATTACGGATAACGGTCGTTACGAACAGTAATGATAGTTATTTACTATTCGTTGGTTAAAGAGTAGCCAAAGATTTGGTGGTGAATGGTGATGACTAGCTTCCTTCCCTCTAGTTTTGCACTGTTAAATTAGTGACGGCTAGGGCTGATAGCCCTCGTGTAGCTTTGCACGAGATTCAAAACAATCAGACAAACCAATGACACTACTGCTTCTTTGGCGAATAATTTTGAGACGACTTCATTGCGTAATGAAAAACATTATTATAAACGTATGGTGTTTTATCAAGATTTTGTCATTCTGAGGTACAAGTATTTTATAGAACAAATGGATCGCATAACAAAATATCTTTTTCACAGTCAAATATAAGTATATTAGTTACCCGGCGTGTTGATTTAACGTTGGGCTGATTTCTTCAGTTAAAATAGCTTTTTATATTTATGTTACTTTTTTTGTTTAATATTATAGGATTTTTTATGTTGTACTTGGCAAGTAAAAGAGAAAGTAGTTTTTGGTTTCTTCGATCAAAAATTCTGGAGAATTATTGCATGTTATTTTATATATAAAGTTGAAATTCTGTGTTAATATGTAATTTTTATGTATTAAAGATTTTGGTACCAGGCTTTTGAATCAGTGATGTCGACAGCAATTATACATTTGGTGGCAAGTTTCTCCAAGTGTTAACTATTTTAGAAATGAACTCAAGGATAAAAGTGAAATGTAATGTAATGTCCTGTTGTTGTTTGGTGTGTTAGTGTTAATTTTGTTTGTGAATTGTTCAAGTGTTTTTAAGTACCTTTCTATAGAAGTTGTTGTTATTGTTTTGAATTAAGCACAGAGCTACACAATGGGCTATCTGTGCTCTGCCCACCACGGGTATCGAAACCCGGATTTTAGCGTGTAAGTCCGCAGACATACCGCTGAGCCAGTGGGGGCCTTTTCGATAGAAAAGATGTTACTTAGTACCTTGTGACAGAAAAGATGTTTCTAAGTACTTTGTGATAAAAAAGGTGTTACTAAGTATCTTGTGATAAAAAAGTTGTTACTAAGTATCTTGTGATAAAAAACGGTGTTTCTAACTACCTTGTGATAAAAAAGGTGTTATTAAACGCTTTGTAATAGAAAAGGTTTGTTTGTTTGTGTGTTTTGAATTTCGCACAAAGCTACTCGAGGGCTATATATGCTAGCCGTCCCTAGTTTAGCAGTGTAAGACTAGAAGGAAGGCAGCTAGTTATCACCACCCACCGCCAACTCTTGGGTTACCTTTTTACCAACAAATAGTGGGATTGACCGTTACATTATAACGCCCCCAAAACTAAAAGGCCAAGCATGTTTGGTGCAACCGGGATTCGGACCCGCGACCCTTGGATTATGAGTCGCACGCTTTAACACGCTTGGCCATGCCGGGCCTTTTAAAATGAAATATTGGTTTTGTTAGTTATTTTAGTTATAAACGTATCTTATATATAAATATTATATTTGAGATTATGTTTATAACCTTCTCTGCCATTCGTGCTCATGAAACAGAAGTGTCCCTATCACTGTAGCAGTCTGAGTCAGATGTAACGGTTTCAGTCATACATTTATTTTAATATCAACATTTGATTCAGTTTAATGCATGTAACGTATATTGTTGGATGTGTATTGCGCAAGTACAACCTGTTCTCGAGAGTAAGAATCAATAATGTTTATTTTGCGAAATCACTAGCGTATTGTTGAGTAAGTTAAATTTTCGAGAATTTTGCCTAAGGTATAGAAGGAAACAATAATGGAATATTGTTTGGTCGCTACAATTAGTTTACTGTAAACTTCGGTAGGTATAATCGTGACAAATGATTATTAATCGGAAAACTACAGATATTTGATCAGGAATATTTATATATTTTGATCATTATAGTACTTCTACAAGGGCATTTAAAACTGTAGTCGGGAAAAAAAGTGTGAAAAATAGAGCTAGCTCGCATTCCCATCATGTTTAATGTATCCGTGTATCAAAGTTAAATTGATTCGCTCATCGTGAACCGTCGATAAAATATTCAGTTCCAGACCAGATAGAAAAAATCATTATTATTTATAAATTTTTAAAAATCTTGTGTATAAATCATTATTTGTAATAGTCGTTATTATAAGAAGTATTCTAATTTGTATAATGAAATATATTTGTGTTAAGAAAGAAAATTATGTGTAACAATACTAATGGAAAAAAATAGCATAAATTTGATAAATATTGACACGAAATTAACTTTTAAATTCAAATTTCCAGTTTCCAGTTGTTTGAAACTTTAATACATGTACAGCCTAAAATATAAACCGGAGACTCTTCTGGGGTAGCTTATAACACCTAATACAAGTTTATGATTTAAAGCAGTAGATAAATGTGTCTGTTAGAAGTACGCTATACCTCAAATAACACATATACTGCAATGAGATTGCATCTACTGCTCAAAGACATATGTTCACACAAGGTGGATGCTGCAAAGAATTTGCACTCACAGTAAACCAGTTTTCATGGACTCGGCGATACTTACTGGCAAGCCAATACGAGAAATACCATGTACTGTTAAATGGTAAAATCAAGAGCTTGACAGAGCCTGTTGACCTGGAAAGCTGAAACAGGGTCTCGTTGCTAACAAAATCAAATGAATACTTATTATTTTAGACGATCGTTTTTCATGGTTCTTGTCACCAAACCTGTAGGAATTAAAAAATATATAACATTTTAGAGGCATCCTTTGTCCATTAAAAGTCATTGCTTCGCAGGTTTTTAATGCAATACCAATGTATCCTTTCGGAAAACGATAATTCTGCTACAACGCTAAAATATGGGGCTCTATTCCCCGCAGTATACACAGCAGATAGCCCAATTTGGCTTTGCTGTAAAATACAGATAAACAGTAAATAGAAAAATTTATCAACTGGATAATTTCTGCGATAGCTAAATACAACTTTAATATAAAACTGACTTTCAGTTTTTGACGAAGTGACCTCTCTTAGTTGTGTTTTAGTGGATTGGTATTTGGGTGAAATACTTTAACATTTCAATTATTATAAATTATATATGTTCATAAGTTATTACTTTTTCACAAATAAGGTCTTAAAGCTATTTTGGAAAATTGAAGAAGAGTAAATAAATAATAGAAACTAACAATTATTTCTTCTAGCTACAATCTCTGTACTCGGTTGATACTTGTCGTGGTTTGTTTGTTTGTTTGTTTTGGAATTTCGCACAAAGCTACTCGAGAGCTCTCTGCTCTAGCCGTCTCTAATTTAGCAGTGTAAGACCAGAGGAAAGGCAGCTAGTCATCACCACCTACCGCCAACTCTCGGGTTACTCTTTTACAAGGAATAGTGGGATTGGCCGTCACATCATAACGCCCCCACGGCTGAAAGGGTGAGCATGTTTGGCGCGACCGGAATTTGAACCTGCGACCCTCAGATTACGAGTCGCACGCCTCAACACGCTTGGCCATGCCGGAACTTGTCGTGGCTTGCTAATCTTAAGAAATTTCGGATGTGGAGCATATGAAATGAAATATTTTTATGGTTTTATACACATTTAAATAACAACAAAATGATAAATAACTTTAACAATATCACAAAATTCTATTACAATTCATTTAAATTTATTATTAAGACGTATTTGTTTGGAAAAAAATATGAAATCTCGATCAGGCTAAAAGACAGCTTACAAACACAAAGATTTGACTTGACAAAAGATGGGGCGCTGTTATATTTCTTGCCCCCTCAGTGGCTCAGCGGCATGTCTGCGGACTTGCACGGTAAAATCCAGGTTTCGATAGCCGTGGTGGGTAGAGCACAGATAGCCCATTGTGTAGCTTTGTGCTTAATTTAAAACAACAATCAAACAAAAGTTATATTTCTAAATATAGTAACAGCTCAGCAAATATAAAAGATGAATATTTTTATTTTATATTCTAGCTTGTAACTCGGGTTTCTAATCATATAAAACTATAAACTTAGCAGTTTAGCACCACAAACATCTAATTTGAACCAGTGCTGCATTAACTATACCACGTGACACAAAAATTCGACGTTCCAGTGCGTTTGTTTGGTGCTTCCTTTTAAATTAAAAAAGTTAAATAACGTATCATGTGAAAATTGTAATTATAATCTACAGTTTTATATCACACTTAAGGAGATAAATTCATAAAATAATACTTCAATAACGTTTTCAATGCGAGTCAACAAAAGCTCTGACCTTTGACCCGTGACCAGTGCGATAGCGTTAATAGTGAACATTTTTAAAAATGTTTTGAAATGTTTTGATTTCCTTTAAATCAAACTTTAGAGCAGTTAATTCGATTTTAAACAAATCCTGATTAATAAAATTAACATTTTCACCAACTGTTAACACTAATGTCAACAAAGATGGCCATCTCAGGGTTAGTGTGGTAAGAGATTTCTTTCGCTTATAATGGGTCTAACACAACTTCAAAATACGAAACTCGACGTCTTGCTAAGCAGGGGAATTCTGATACACGAAAGACGTTCTCAGTTCTTCTTACTTCAGCTGAGTTGAAGAAAATTGCCTTTAACTCCAGCACGATGAATTAAACGCAGACGTGTTTCGTAAATGAAAGCAACCAGAGAGTTATGCTGCCCGAGGCGCGTAATTTTCCACTCAGTTCCTCTGCCTAACTGATCTCTTGCGATTTTAATGTTATTTTTGCTGCATTCTTTAGATCACAGACTCATCAATATTACATTAAGTGCATTCAACTGGGACCTATTCTTTTCAGATACAAAGGCAAACCTGATATTAAGCCATTGCAAATATGATTTATAGTTCTGTGTTGCGTAAAGAAACGTGCGAATATATATATATGTATATTTTGCATAACTCCAGAACAACTTCATTGATACGCGACTTTTGTAATCAGGGAACTTCATGCACAATAGACAGAAAAAAAAGTCAAATACTACGGTAAATTATCCAAAACATAACTATATCTTAATAACAACTCTGAACACATTTAGAAATAATAACTCTGAACACATTTGGTAATAACAACTCTGAACACATTTAGAAATAATAACTCTGAACACATTTGGTAATAACAACTCTGAACACAGTTGGTAATAACAACTCTAAACACACCCATTTAATAATAATAACTCTGAACACATTTAGTAATAACAACTCTGAACACACCCATTTAGTTATAATAACTCTGAATACACCCATTTAATACTAATAACTCTGAACACACCCATAATAATACTGAACACATTTAGTAATAACAACTCTGAACACACCCATTTAGTTATAATAACTCTGAATACACCCATTTAATACTAATAACTCTAAACACACCCATTTAATAATAATAACTCTGAACACATTTAGTAATAACAACTCTGAACACACCCATTTAGTTATAATAACTCTGAATACACCCATTTAATACTAATAACTCTAAACACACCCATTTAATAATAATAACTCTGAACACATTTAGTAATAACAACTCTGAACACACCCATTTAGCTATAATAACGCAGTCAAACGTGTTCATTTGCCATAAATTTGAAATATTTGTGTTTGAATTAAAAAATCAATCGTTAATGAAATTTAATGAGGAGACTAAGCACAATTCTGAACAAATAACGACTTACAATAGATCAGATATTTACAACAGATCGGATATTTACAATATTTACAACAGATCGGATATTTACAATAGATCAGATATTTACAATATTTACAACAGATCGGATATTTACGATATATACAATAGATTAGATTTTTACAAGAGATCGGATATTTACAATATATAAAATAGCTCAGATGTATTCAATAAATCAGATATTTACAATATTTACAATAGATCAAATATTTACAATATTTACAACAGATCGGATATTTACAATATTTAATTATTCTGTGTGAACAAGAAATTAAAAGTTATTGGTTTTGAATTATTATTAAATGTGAGCCAATACTGAGCTACACAGTAAATAATTACAAGTGTTATTTTAAAAACATTGAGGAGAAAGCTGCACAATGGGATATCTGTGCTCTGTCCACTACAGGTATCGAAACACACTTTCATGCGTTATAAGTACGGAGACATACCATAGTACCACTGGGAGACAAATTGTATGATATGGTATATTAAGTCTGTGACATCAAATGTTCTTTGATATTGTCTAACTTGTATTTGATACATGGAAAATCTATTTCAAGATGTATAAGACATCTTTTGTTGGTACGCTAAAATAATTTGATCACGAGCTTGGTCGTTAAAAACGCTCCATTCTCAATATTTCGGTCTGTCTTTGACGTATTTTGAAATATTTTAAAAAGATAAATGTCATAAGAGTAGTGCATTGATCAAATGTGAAAAGTCTGAGCTGAAATAAAAAACTCATTACCTAAAGAGCTAAAAGCCTTCTATTTGTTAGTGTGTGCCCGCACATTGAGGTTTTATTGAAATAAAAAAATACATTACCTCTACTGTGGCTGGTACCTGTGTCCCCTAATCACTTAGTGGTCAATATGACGGTTTATAACGTTAAAATACGAGTTTCGATACTCCATTATCTATTGTTCCTACTCTTTTGTTTCGATAGTCTATTGTGTATGTTTGTGCTGAATAATAAATAAACAGGTGTTATTTGGTTAAATACAAACAGCCTACTAGTTCAAAATTATTGTTTATCAAAAGATAAAGACAGATTTTAATCAGAGATGAGAGAGGAATTACTAAACAATAGAAATATTGCACCTTATAACTTATATACAAGTTACACAATATTGTATACAATAAGTACAATATTTTACACAATATACACAATAGTACATACAATATACACAATATTAAATATAATACTTTGTTCATTCAAGTATAAACGTTAAACCAGCACGACCAAACAATATTGGTAAACAGAATATAAACCTGTAACTCGAGCTATTCTATCGCAACGTTTTAAGACTATCTCTTTTTATCAAATCATGAACGTTTTTAACAGTAATCTAAATATTAAATATATATATATATATCTTCTGGTTACTTATATTTAAATGAAACAATTGGGTAAAACACATACGAAAAGCAGATAACACACTTTACGTACGGTCGCTATACAAAAGTACGTTTACAACAATATTAACCATTTATATGTAAATATATATACATAAGAAACTGAAAAAACCCGACAGTTTTCGTCTTAAAACTACAAACACAATATATTAACAGCAATAAAATGTACACTTTCTGCAGTAGACACTACACTTATAAACACAATACATTAACAGTAACAAAATGTACACTTTCTGCAGTGGACACTACACTTATTTATATATACAACATGTTTGACACATCCAGTGTTTAGTGACTCTTATTTATCTATCTTTACTATCATCTGGAACTCAAACAACAAAATACTTTTAAAATTAGACAAATTTTGACACTAGTCTGCTCAAATATTAGAATAAAACAAATCGCAAAACTTACACATTTATATTATAATGAACGTTTTAGTAATGCCAGTACTAGTTAACTACGACATTAGGTGATGATATGTTAATCAAACAGTGATAACGTAATACGTGTTAACGTTATTCGTGAACAAATCATACCAACGTTATCATTAAAGAAATTATAATGGTATGATACGCAAGGTTCAGTGGACTGTTAAAACTGTCTAATATTTTTCGAATATTTGCGCATAGCTGAAAGAGCTATCTTTGTTAGCCGCATTAATTCTCAACAGACTAATAGGAAGACATTTATTTAACAGTAAAATCATTTCTGGAGATACTCTAAATAAATAGTGGGATTTGACCGTCACTCTTATAACGCACTGAAGGCCAAAATGTTCGGAATTCGATTTTGCAGTAATGGGACGGTAACCTTGGACTATCGAAGTGACTGTCTGGCATGCAAAGTACTGGCCACGAGAGAGTGTTTAAAGATGGTGATTTATTTCTAATAAAAATGGAGTGTATTTGGCATTTTCAACTTGTTTCACTATATCTGTATGACACATGAGAAAATCACTCTTGTCAGAGACCACATAACTCAGGCATAGCCGTTCCTACCTTAAGCTGCTGACCAGATGAAGAACAAGTTACACTCGCTTTATATGTAGTTGTTCGTAACCAGTTTGTGAGATTAACTGCTAGAATTATAACACCCCAAAAACATAAAGTGTTGTATGTGTTAAGTGGCGTGTTTTTCCTATTATAACCTTCCACCTCCCAACATGTGTCCCATAGTATTAAGAAACACTGCGACTCAAAAGTCCTGGTTTATAATAACGGATATTTACCGAAGAATTACTCATAGGAAACTAGTTTTGTGACACATTTCAAACTTATGCTTTAATTAAAATAATATCATGTAGTCCCCCGATGGGAATGAGTTAAACCTATGGAATCACAATGATAAAATCAAGGATTCCTTTCCCCTTTGGGGGAGACACAACGGAAAGCCCGACGGATGTGGCTTTTCTATAAAAACACACACACAGTATCATATATTTCTGCTCATTTAATAATTTAATCTTAACACAGTAACTTTTAAACATTACGATTACTGTAATATAGCTAAGGAATAGTTCGATAAACCACATTTTCAATGTACTTAAACATAAAATTAAGCTATTATTTTGAGATCCTTTACATTTGTTAAATGCGTTTTAACTTTTGTTGCAACCAATATCAAATGAAAGACAATTGCAAAGAAAGGAAAGTAAGCTCAAAATGTGCAAATTTTGTAGATTTTATGGTCTGAAATAGGCTTTGTTTAGGGCATTAGACTATGTTTCACGGTCCGAGAATTGAAACCCACCCCAAACATTCTTGTCTTAAGGGTGTTATAATGAAATATCCGATTTCATTATTCATCTGCAAAGAGCAGCTTAACTGTTGATAGTGGGTATTGTAGACAAAGTGCCCTTTCTCTGGACTATCACTTAAAAATTAGGGATGTCTAGCGAAGATAGCTCTTGGGTAGCTTTAGTGTGATTTAACAAACGAAACAATTCGATTATTTTACGGACGATATTCTACAAGTTCTAACATCTTTGATTTGTCATATTTTTTATTGTAATAATTGTAACACGTGCGATCAAATAAATACAACAGCAATCTTTGAAGAAAGACCAATCTTCAGAAACCGTTCAGACAATGGTGTTTTAATTAATTTCTGTGATCACCGTATGTTTATAAACCAATAATAATACAAAAGTTAATGTATGTTTATAAACCAACAAAAATACGGAAATTAATGTATGTTTATAAAAAATAACAATACTGAAGTTAATGTGTGTTTATAAACAAATATTAATAATGAAGTTAATGAATGTTTATAAATCAATAATAATACTGAAGTTAATGTATGTTTATAAACAATAATAAGTACTGAAATTAATGTATGTTTGTTAACAATAATAATACTGAAGTTAATGTATGTTTATAAACCAACAAAAATACTCAAGTTAATGTATGTTTCTGAACAACAATAATACTGACGTTAATGTATATTTACAAAAAATTACAACACTGAAGTTAATATATGTTAATAAACAATAATAATTATTGAAGTTAATATTTGTTCATAAACAAAAATAATACTGAAGTTAATGTATGTTTATAAACAAATAATAATACTGAAGTTAATATATGTTTATAAACAAATAATAATACTGAAGTTAATATATGTTTATAAATTGTTACGTATTTTTTAAGTTTTAAGTTCTTCGTAGACTAAACGCAACAGAAAAACGCAGATAACAGCTTGTATAATTTATTACACTAAACTATTAACAAATATAACATGAATTATATAATAATAGTGACAGATATTAAGTTACAACATTCGAAATTAATTACAAAACAAAATAATATTAGTTTCAAACTTCACAATTAATCACAATACAAAACGGTACTGGCCTGTATCTAATACAATGATCTAAAATGAAAGTCTCAAATTCCGGTCTAAGGTGTGAATTTGGTCCCACGAAGTAATTCCGAAACAGTTCACAGTTCAATGATATCGCCGTCTCTCAGCACAAGCAGTAATTCAGATGTATCGTAGAGATTGACGAAATAAAATCACAACTTCCGGAGATCTAACTTCAATCACAAATCCAAGTTGAATATTCACAGCAAACACTTAATCTTTCTCAAATAACTAAAACTGATGCCTGAATCTCACTCTTATTCTTCGAATAAAACTAATGACTGAATCTATCTTCTTTTTTCGAATAAAAACTGATGACTGAATCTCTATCTTTTTCTTCGAATAAAAACTGATGACTCAATCTCTCTCTTTTTCTTCGAATAAAAATTGATGACTGAATCTCTCTCTTTTTCTTCGAATAAAAACTGATGATTCAATCTATCTCTCGTCACCGTCTTTTATACCGATAGGCCTATTTCTCGAACAATCTCGCAATTTCCATACAACTCCAGAGCTATCCATGCATATCCGTTCTTGCACGAGACTACACGTTGAGACAGGAAGTCCCCAGCACTCATTTACAAACATATTATTGGCCTACTTAATTCGAGAAAGTTCTAAAATGTTACCCTGAATGAATAACAAAATATTAGTTTAAACTTCGAAACAATAATATCAATATGGAAAAAATGAATAATACAAATGAAAATTCAAACACGATACGACATGTTGTCGTTTACAAAATATTTACACATATACATAACAAAATCAATAATAATACTGAAGTTAATGAATGTTTATAAACCTATAATAATACTGAAATTAATATATCTTTATAAATCAACAATAATACTGAAGTTAATATATCTTTATAAATCAAAAACAATACTGAAGTTAACATATGTTTATAAACAATAATTACTGAAGTTAATGTATGTTTGTTAACAATAATAATTACTGAAGTTAATGTGTGTTTATAAACCAATAATAATACTGAAGTTAATGCATGTTTATAAACAATAATAGTACTGAAGTTAATATATGTTTATAAACAATAATAATTATTGAAGTTAATGTATGTTTGTTAACAATAATAATACTGAAGTTAATAAATGTTAATAAACTTATAATAATCCTGAAGTTAATATATCTGTATAAATCAATAAAAATTCTGAAGTTAATGTGTGTTTGTTGACAATAATAACACTGAAGTTAATGTATGTTTGTTAACAATAATAATTACTGAAGTTAATGTATGTTTATAAACAAATAATAATACTGAAGTTAATGTATGTTTATAAATCAATAATAATACTGAAGTTAATGTATGTTTATAAACAATAATAATTACTGAAGTTAATGTATGTTTATAAACAAATAATAATACTGAAGTTAATGTATGTTTATAAATCAATAATAATACTGAAATTAATTTATGTTTGTTAATAATAATTACTGAAGTTAACATATGTTTATAAACCAATAATAATTACTGAAGTTAACATATGATTATAAACCAATAATAATTACTGAAGTCAATGTATGTTTAAAAAACCAATAATAATACTGAAGTTAACATATGTTTATAAACAATATTAATTACTGAAGTTAATGTATATTTGTTAACAATAATAATTACTGAAGTTAATGTATCTTTATAAAGCAATAATAATACTGAAGTTAATGTATGTTTGTTAATAATAATTACTGAAGTTAACATATGTTTATAAACCAATAATAATTACTGAAGTTAATGTATGTTTAAAAAACCAATAATAATACTGAAGTTAACATATATTTATAAACAATATTAATTACTGAAGTTAATGTATGTTTATAAACGAATAATAATAGTGAAGTTAATGTATGTTTATAAACAAATAATAATACTGAAGTTGATGTATGTTTATAAATCAATAATAATACTGAAGTTATGTACGTTTATAAACAATAATAATTACTGAAGTTAATGTATGTTTATAAACCAATAATAATACTGAAGTTAATGTATGTTTGTTAACAATAATAATTACTGAAGTTAATGTATGTTTATAAACCAATAATAATACTGAAGTTAATGTATGTTTGTTAACAATAATAATTACTGAAGTTAATGTATGTTTATAAACCAATAATAATTATTGAAGTTAATGTATGTTTATAAACCAATAATAATACTGAAATTAATGTATGTGTATAAACAATAATAATACTGAAGTTAATATATGTTTATAAATCAATAATAATACTGAAATTAATATGTGTTTATAAACAATAATAATTACTGAAGTTAATGTATGTTTATAAACCAATAATAATTATTGAAGTTAATGTATGTTTATAAACCAATAATAATATTGAAATTAATGTATGTGTATAAACAATAATAATACTGAAGTTAATATATGTTTATGAATCAATAATAATACTGAAGTTAATATGTGTTTATAAACAATAATAATTACTGAAGTTAATGTATGTTTGTTAACAATAATAACTACTGAAGTTAATGTATGATTATAAACCAATAATAATACTGAAGTTAACATATGTTTATAAACAATAATAATTACTGAAGTTAATGTATGTTTGTTAACAATAATATTTACTGAAGTTAATGTATGTTTGTTAACAATAATATTTACTGAAGTTAATGTATGTTTATAAACCAGTTATAATACTGAAGTTAATGTATGTTTATAAACAATAATAGTACTGAAGTTAATATATGTTTATAAACAAAAATAATTATTGAACTAAATGTATGTTTATAAACAAATAATTATACTGAAGTTAATATATCTTTATAAATCAATAATAATTCTGAAGTTAATATATGTTTATAAACAAAAATAATTATTGAACTAAATGTATGTTTATAAACAAATAATTATACTGAAGTTAATATATCTTTATCAATTAATAATAATTCTGAAGTAATATATGTTTATAAAGAATAATAATTACTGAAGTTAATGTATGTTTATAAAAAAATAATAATGCTTAAGTTAATATATATTTATAAACAATAATAATTACTGAAGTTAATGTGTGTTTGTTGACAATAATAACACTGAAGTTAATGTGTGTTTGTTGACAATAATAACACTGAAGTTAATGTATGTTTGTTAACAATAATAATTACTGAAGTTAATGTATGTTTATAAACAAATAATAATACTGAAGTTAATGTATGTTTATAAACAAATAATAATACTGAAGTTAATGTATGTTTGTTAACAATAATAATTACTGAAGTTAACATATGTTTATAAACCAATAATAATTACTGAAGTTAATGTATGTTTATAAACCAATAATAATATTGAAATCAATGTATGATTATAAAGAATAATAATACTGAAGTTAATATATGTTTGTTAACAATAATAATTACTGAAGTTAATGTATGTTTATAAACAAATAATAATACTGAAGTTAATGTATGTTTATAAACAAATAATAATACTGAAGTTAATGTATGTTCATAAATCAATAATAATACTGAAGTTAATGTATGTTTATAAACAACAATAATTACTGAAGTTAATGTATGTTTATAAACCAATAATAATACTGAAGTTAATGTATGTTTGTTAACAACAATAATTACTGAAGTTAACATATGTTTATAAACCAATAATAATTACTGAAGTTAATGTATGTTTATAAACCAATAATAATTATTGAAGTTAATGTATGTTTATAAACCAATAATAATTACTGAAGTTAATGTATGTTTATAAACCAATAATAATATTGAAATCAATGTATGATTATAAAGAAGAATAATACTGAAGTTAATATATGTTTGTTAACAATAATAATACTGAAGTTAATACGTGTTTGTTAACAACAATAATTTCAGAGGTTAACGACAGTATTGGTATTCCAACTCAAATTGAGAAAACTGTAAAAATATAAAACAGGTTTTGGTATCTTAAACCACACGTTTTGATAATTAAATTTTAAATTTAAATTTATAATTAAAAATTGAAACAGTACGGTAAAATGAAGTTACGTTTCAACACGAAACGTTATATTTATTTTAAAAATGCAAAACAAAATATTCGTACAATAGAAGTATTGATATTTTATTTCAACAAAATATTTGCAAAGATTAAATTATGTTTTTCTTAAATAAACATCTTACATATTTGGGGTTTGATGTTTTCTTAATTGGTTATGTACGTTAAGCTTTGTAGCCATTTTTACTTTCGGTAATTTAAGTCAATTTAAGATAATATTAGTTTTATCGGAGAATAACTTATTTCGCCAGTAGATGGTGCCATTTGCAAGATGGATTAAGTAATATTGAAAATGGCATGCTAATATGCTTTTTGATATATTACGTTAATATATTTAAATTCATAGGAATTATTTCATTCACGAGCTTTCTTGATAAAAATAAATATGTTTTATTTTATAAGATTCATCATAAAATAATGTATTTGATTTTACAATCTGCCAAATTTGAGTAATCAATATTACATTAGACTTAACGATACAAAAACAGGGTTTCAGTACAAGTGGTGGCCCGGTATGGCCAAGCGTGTTAAGGCGTTAGACTCGTAATCCGAGGGCCACGGGTTCAAATCCCGGTTGCACCAAACTTGTTCGCCCTCCTATCCGCGAGGGACTTAGAATGTGATGATCTATCCCACTATTCGTTGGTAAAAGGGTCGCCCAAGAGTTGGCGGTGGGTGGTGATGACTAGTTGCGTTCCCTCTAGTCTTACACTGCAAAATTTGGGACGGCTTGCGCAGATAGCCCTCGTGTAAGGAAGGGGAAAAAGTTCGGTACCATCGGAAATCGAACGCCACGAATTATAAGTCGAAAGACTTAACACGCTTGACCATGCCCAGTAATTTTATATTCAAACTAGATCACTTAGATTCTTCACGATTCTTCTAGTTTGGTCTCTAAAGTTATTTTAAAATAGATAAATAATGTTATAAATTAATCAGTAAAAGTAGGACTATAGATGTCTTCTGCGTAAGGGACTCAAAGTCATTCATGGATTTCGTCGAGTTCCCTTGAACTAAGTCTTTGCACTTACATTAACGTGTTGATCAGTTGGATGTCCAGTTAACTGTGTCTTTATATTTACATTAACGTGTTGATCAGTTGGATGTCCAGTTAACTGTGTCTTTATATTTACATTAACGTGTTGATTAGTTGGATGTCCAGTTAGCTGTGTCGTTATATTTACATTAACGTGTTGATCAGTTGGATGTCCAGTTAACTGTGTCTTTATATTTACATTAACGTGTTGATCAGTTGGATGTCCAGCTAACTGTGTCTTTATATTTACATTAACGTGTTGATCAGTTGGATGTCCAGTTAAAACTGTGTCTTTATATTTACATTAACGTGTTGATCAGTTGGATGTCCAGTTAACTGTGTCTTTATATTTACATTAACGTGTTGATCAGTTGGAAGTCCGGTTAACTGTGTCTTTATATTTACATTAACGTGTTGATCAGTTGGATGTCCAGCTAACTGTGTCTTTATATTTACATTAACGTGTTGATCAGTTGGATGTCCAGTTAAAACTGTGTCTTTATATTTACATTAACGTGTTGATCAGTTGGATGTCCAGTTAACTGTGTCTTTATATTTACATTGATTTATTGATTAGATGTATGTTTAGTTTCGCTATTTACTTTCATTAGAGTATTTCGCTTCGCTTATTTTACGTGTCATAGTGTGATATTTCGACTGTGATCCACAAATGACACTCGGAACAAAGATGTCCCAGGTGGACCTGGTATTTTTTGTTTTTTACATACAACTGTAAAAGGTCGTAATTCAACTGGAAAATATAACCGATTTGAATATTTTCGCACCATTTCTGTTTTTAGACACCCTTTCACATCATTGAGATTATTCTGATGACTTCATTGTTCTTCAACCAAAGAGTAAAATATTTAGACATATCCCGACAGTCATCAGTCATGGCACATTTCAGTTTTTTGTTATGTTTCAACGAAAAGTTGCTTTTTACCAAAACTCTTTGTTACGGCATCGCTAAAATTCACTAACTATTTTGCATATATATCGCTGAGTGTTGTCAAGTACAGAAAATCGATAGATCACTTTCAATAATACTGGTTTTAGCCAATTGTTCATGCTGTTTGCCCATATGATGCCAATCATAATTGCGACAGCTCTATTTTCAATGTTCATGATGCAACTGTATCTTTTTCACTGCAACTGATAAAGTTAATATAATATTTTCTATTTGTATCGTATTCTCGTGTGTGTTTTCTTATAGCAAAGCCATACCGGGCTTTCTGCTGAACCCACCGAGGGAAATCGAACCCCTGATTTTAGCGTCGTAAATCCGTAGACTTACCACCGTACTAGCAGAAAACATCGTGTTCGTTATGAAGCGCAAACGACCCATTCTGTTACAGTTGATGTTTATTTAACCAGCATAGCATTATTTTACCACTGTTAAGTTAAGCCTCATTGAAGTTTTTCATCCTCGAAGAATATGTCAACAACATTCCGTTTTTTAAACAAAATGTTTTCAAACATTCACTGCATTTATCGTGAAAAAGAATTTAATAGCTTCATTACTTTTTCCACCATTGGAATGAAGAAGTGATATTTACACAAGAAAATGTTGTTGAATTAAGCCCAAAGCTACACAATGGGCTGTCAGTGCTCTGCCCACCACGAGTATCGAAACCCGGTTTTTAGCATTGTAAGTCCGTATCAGGCCCGACTTAACCAAGCGTGTTAAGGCGTTCGACTCGTAATCCAAGGGTCGCGGGTTCGAATCCCGATCGCACCAAACATGCTCGTCCTTTCAGTCGTATGGGCGTTATAATGTGACGGTCAATCCCACTATTCGTTGGTAAAAGAGTAGCCCAAGAGTTGGCAGTGGGTGGTGATGACTAGCTGTCTTCCCTACTTATAGTCTTATACTACTAAATTAGGGACGGCTAGCGCAGATAGTCTCCGAGTAGATTTGCGCGATAATTCCAAACAAACAAATAAACATACACACAAGTCCGCAGACACACCGCTGAGCCACTAGAGGGCTAAATAAGAAGAACATGCTTCATCTCTGAGGCAAAATACACATTAGCGTCTTTGTACGTATCAAAGAAAATGTTTTAATTCGAGCTCCATTCGAAAGGTGTAATATTACAGATCGAATATCTAGTTTCTTTACACTCGTTAAACACCTTTAGATTCTAAACAAATTACCCACCTTCTAATACAGACAAAATTACTATGTTCTTGGGCGATTATTTTATAAGCAAACAGTGGGATTGATCGTAACATTATAACGCTCCCTAGGCTGAAAGGGTGAGTACGTTTGGTATAACTGTGATTCGAACCCGCGACCTTCAGATTGCTAGTCGAGCGCATTAAGCACCTGGCTATGCCGGACTGCTCAATTCTTATCGTACCAGCAGTAAAGAAAACATATTACAATGCAGAAGACTCACAAAGGAATAGTTAATGTCCATTGTAATTCTCCTGTTCGTCAAACGATGCGTACATAACACAGACGTGACAGGTTAGCTCTTTTTATTTTGAAGATGTCGTATAGTCTGACTTCTGTAGTAACTTCCGAGCTCCGCGTCATAATTTACAACAGTTAACACCTTCATTTGTCTTATTGCACATTTAATTTTGTTAGGTTGATTTATGACACGCTATATAGCACCACAAAATTTGTTCTTCAATGGCGAATGAACTCGTGAAGTTAAAAGAACTTTAGTATAAAGCTGATTATCGCCAGTTTGAAACTAGCACGACAAATGCCACTGCGTCATTACCGGTCTGCTACAGTTCATGACGTTAGCATTTCACGAGCATTGTAATTGAAAGCTGAGAATCCACCTACAGCGTAACGGAAAGATAAAGTCTTCAAGTGAAAACTCTACGCACGGTGTAATATAATGCTAAGATTTGTTAAGGTAACATTTCACGTGGAATATAATGAAATATCACTTTTAGCGCTCGGTAAAAGGAAATATACCTTGGAGCTAGAAATACATATATATTTAAACATCTCATTTAGGAAGTTGTGTATATAACTTTATTACATTTTCCAACAAGATACTGATGTGAAAAAAGTGTCTTCCTTCGACCGCCCGAGACAAGATTTATCATCGACTTCTTAAATGTCTTATGGAATCAATAGAACCAATAATAGAACATAATATATCGATACATCACATAGTAAACTTAAATATTCTTTGATTTTGGACTACAAATAGAAAAGTGCCATGTTTACAGTTTTGAAATAAAGTTAATTAAATTTACATTTCCAAATCAGAAAGTTGAACATAACTAGCATGGCTGTATGTTAGAGTTTAACAAAGGTCTTTTTTATCATGATTCTTTTATATTATATTCAGCTTATGCAAGTAGTTTGCTGGAACATTGACGCAAAGAATGCATTAAGAGTCGATTATGTGAGAAGATGACACGTAACAGTTGATTATGTGAGAAGATGACACGTAACAGTTGATTAAGTGAGAAGATGACACGTATCAGTTGATTAAGTGAGAAGATGACACGTAACAGTTGATTAAGTGAGAAGATGACAGGTAACAGTTGATTATGTAAAAAGATGACACGTATCAGTTGATTAAGTGAGAAGATGACAGGTAACAGTTGATTAAGTGAGAAGATGACAGGTAACAGTTGATTATGTAAAAAGATGACACGTATCAGTTGATTAAGTGAGAAGATGACACGTAACAGTTGATTAAGTGAGAAGATGACAGGTAACAGTTGATTATGTAAAAAGATGACACGTATCAGTTGATTAAGTGAGAAGATGACACGTAACAGTTGATTAAGTGAGAAGATGACAGGTAACAGTTGATTATGTAAAAAGATGACACGTATCAGTTGATTAAGTGAGAAGATGACACGTAACAGTTGATTAAGTGAGAAGATGACAGGTAACAGTTGATTATGTGGGAAGATGACACGTAACAGTTGATTATGTGAGAAGATGACACGTAACAGTTGATTATGTGAGAAGATGATACGTAACAATTGATTATGTGAGAAGATGACAGGTAACAGTTGATTAAATGAGAGAATGGATCAAACTCTGAACGTTAACATTTTAAGCTCTCAAAATTACCACTGAATGATCAGGTTACATGATTAATAATAAAATTTATTTTAATACAGTTTATAAATGTTTTGTACTGTTTATTTTTTTTTCTTAAATACTCAGCTCAGTGTTGTATCTTTTAATTTTTCATTACTGTTTAATATTGTTATGGGCCTTTTAATGTAACAGTCAATCCCATTATTCGTTTATAATTCGTTTTTCTCTTGAATTTTGCACAAAGCTACTCGAGGGCTATCTGTGCTAGCCGTCCCTAATTTAGCAGTGTAAGATTAGAGGGAAGGCAGCTAGTCATTACCACCCACCGCCAACTCTTGGGCTACTCTTTTATCAACGAATAGTGGGATTGACCATCACATTATAACGCCCTCAAGGTTGGGAAGGTGAGCATGTTTGGTGCGACCGAAGTTCGAACCCGCGACCCTCGTATTTCGAGTCGAACGCCTTAACACGCTTGACCATGCCGGGCGAATTTAGAATGAAACAAACATTACTTGTTTTGTTAACCAATGATTTGAAAGTTAAAATTAAAATGCATTTACATTTACTCGTTTGAGGATTTATAACGTATTTTTCCTGAAATAATTCATGAATTATGTAACATTTCTGAAAAATAAAGTTAGTATCAAACTTTACATTTTAAATCCAGAATTACTAACGACACTTGACATCTCTTTTACTTTCCCAACCCAGAACAAATAAGGAAATAACTCTTAGAAGATTGATCATACGTTCGTGGATCACAGAAAGTTTACCGTCGGAAGTGCTCATTCGTATTACTTAGTTATGTGTTGGAATTTGAGTTGTAAGTTATGAATAATATATAAGACAACTGAAAGAAATCGTCTACATACTATAATCCTAGTTGTCATTTCTTTAAAATAATAATGATTTATGAATGGAAGATAGTGTTATCCTTGATGGCTAACAACCAAAAGATATATTTCCGAGGTTTCTTCAGTAATACCTTCTTTTGTTATATCATTTTATACAACACAAGATTTGAACTTTGTTTTTCGTATTTTGCCAATAAGTTAATCACACAATTGATGTTGTATGTTCTTGTAAAGGTAGCTACAAATACCGTCCAAGGAAACAGATGACTTTCCAGTTTGATGTCGAGACATTTGAATTTCCTATTAGTTTATGAACTTTTCGTTTAAGCGTGCAAAATTTCGTTTGAGGGACATTTTAAGAGAGGGGAATTACGTTTGTCGATACAAGCTTTTTCTTTTATTAAAAGTGGCGTATATCCCCCAGTAGATTAGCTGTAACCAGGAGGACTTACAGTTCTAAAGTTCTTAGTTTGGATTGCATGGAGAAAACAAAGCACAGATGTTTCATTTGGTAGATCTGTTCTTAAAACAAAGTAACAAAATCAGTGATGTCGAGAAACTCACTTGTTGAGAAATTTATATGCAAAAACGGCTCGTTTCGGTTGAGAAAATATTTTAAATAGAAGAGCGAACAACGTTTCGACCTTCTTCGGTCATCGTCAGGTGAACCTGGATATAAAAAGTAACAAAATAACTAATAAATAACTTTTGCCATCCGCAGTCTATAATACGTTAGGCCTAACTTTTGTCAACAGCGATCTAAAATATGTTAGGCCTAACTTTTGTCATCCGCAGTCTACATTACGTTATGCCTAACTTTCGCCATCCAAAGTCGAAAAACCAAACACAAACAAATTCCGTAGAGCGACCTGAAAAACGTTTGTCTTCTGAGCCATATTTCTGTTAATTAACAATCAATTTGTTGTTATAAATCACAAAAATCTCTGTCTTTGATTAGGGCACACGAATCGTAAGACGAATAATGCGGGTTAGAATCACATCACCGAATATGACTGCTCCTCTCAGCCGCCAGGGTGACATAATGTGTCGGTCAATTCTACTATTTCTTGGTAAGAAGTAGTCCTTATTTGACACAACAAACAAATAATCCATGTTTTAATTGGTCTCTAAAAACTTTAGATATTCCACGTAACAAGAAGGTTTCAAACTATATGAGTGTCTTGTCAGCATAATGATATATTTCACCTTTTATGAAAGTTATAAATCTGAATAAGTTACCTAACAAGATTTCCAAATTTCTTTGTAGTAAGTGCGTTTCGATAACGTGGACCGGAAGTTGTATATATCTTTTTTGAAAAATTATGTAAGACCGTGTCACATTGTTTTGGGTATAAATAAATAGTTTTGTTTTGTTTTAAGTTAATTAAGCACAAAGCTACACAATGGGCTATCTGTGCTCTGCCCACCACGGGTATCGAAACCCGGATTTTAGCGTGTAAGTCCGTAGACATACCGCTGAGCCACTTGGGGCAAATAAAGAGTTAAAATTCTTCAACAAACATTGATATATTATTAGCTTTCTATGCAAAACATTTAAGAGCTTTGCTAAAAACCGTTTAAAACATCAATGCATAACGGTTGTACATTGATAGCTTATTTTTATAACCATAAAATAAATACGTCATAAAGCCACAAACATCAATAGAGCATAAACTTTACTACAAGCCGTTTGTGATTATGAGTATGTGCTATCTGCGCTACCCGTCCCTAATTTAGCAGTGTAAGACAAGAGGGAAGGCAGCTTGTCATCATCACCCATCGCCAACTTTGGAACTACTCTTTCACCAACGAATAGTGGGATTGACCGTAACATTATAACGTCCCCACAGTTAAAAGGGGCGAGAATGTTTGGTGCAAACGGGATTCGAACCCGTGACCCTCGGTTTACGAGTCGAACGCCTTAACACACTTAGCTATGCCGGCCCTATGTTCATCTGACACCAAACATTGACTTAAGTAAATATCAGTAAAATATCGGTGATTGACAAATTACGAACTGAAAATGTAAGCAGTGCCGTAGTTTATAAATTAGTTGAAAGTTTTCAAAGTTGGCCTAAAACTAATCTTCGATTACTGCGCTTTACCGTAAACGTAAAATACAGTTTCGCTCACCGAAATTTTGAGCAGTATTCTGTTTTTTTTAATATTTTTAATTTCATGCGAAGCTACACAGGGGCTATCTACACTAGCGGTCCATAATTTAGTGATGTAAAACTACAGAATTATGTATGTGTGTTTTTATTTTGGAAAGCTACATTGGGCTATCTGCCGAATCCACCGAGAAGGAATCGAGCTCCTAATTTCAGTGTTGTAAATCCGTAGACTTACCGCTATACCAGTGGGGGACAAGACTACAGCAAAGGCAGCTAGATATCACCACCCACCGTCAACTATTTGGCTTCTCTTTTAACAACAAATTGTGCGATTGATCGTAACTTCACGACACCCACACAGCTGAAAGAGTGAGGATTTTTGTGTGACGAGAAATCGAATACGCAATCCTGAGATTGCTTGAATTAAAGAAGATTTTTGACTTTGTTCGATTTTAATGCTATGTATTATTTATTTATTAATTTAGAATTATAGACAAATTTGAAGAAAACAGTGTCTGGTTCCTCTTAATAAAAATCACCACTTACCATTAAAAGATTTACAGATTAAACTATGGTTGATATGAAATATTATTAGTTGTTATGTATATATGTAAATATTTTGTTAACGACAACATGTCGTGTTGTGTTTAAATTTTCATTTCTATTATTCATTTTTCCATATTGATATTATTGTTTCGAAGTTTAAACTAATATTTTGTTATTTATTTAGGGTAACATTGTAGAATTTTCTAGAATTAGGTAGATCAAATATATGACTATAAATGGAAATGTTTGGCCTAGCGTCTAGACGTAGAGTCTCGTGCAAAAACATACATGCGCAGATTACTCTGTCGAATTTTCGGTGAATGTTCGAGAAAAAGAGTCCTAATAATATATATAAACAGACGGAGATAAGAAGAGAGAGAGAGTCAGTCATTAGTTTTATTCGAAGAACAAGTGAGAGATTCAGTCATCAGTTTTTATTCAAAAAAAGAAGATAGATTCAGTCATTAGTTTTTATTCGAAGACAAAGAGTGAGATTCAGACACCAGTTTCATTTCAAAAGAAGAGAGTTAGTTATTTGAGAAAGATTAAGTATTTGCTGTGAATATTCAACTTGGTTTTGTGATTGAAGTTAGATCTACGGAAGCTGTGATTTTATTCCGTCAATCTCTACGATACATCTGAATTACTGGTTGTGCTGAGAGACGGCGAATTTATTGAACTGTGAACTGTTTCGGAATTTCTTCGTGGGACCAAATTCACACCTTAGACCGGAATTTGAGACTTGAATTTTAGATCATTACATTAGATACAGGCCAGTACCGTTTTGTATTGTGATTTATTCTGAAGTTTGAAACTAATATTATTTTGTTTTGTAATTAATTTCGAATGTTGTAACTTAATATCTGTCACTGTTATACAATTTATGTCATATCTGTTATACTTGTTAATAGTTTAGTGTAATAAATTATACAAGCTGTTATCTGTGTTTTTCTGTTGCGTTTAATCTACGAAGAAGTTAAAACATAAAAAAATACGTAACATTAGTGTTTATACTGATACATTAACTTAAGTTAACGACATATTCCGCCTGACCTAAAGGGACAGAAAGAAGCTAAAGAAATATGTTTTCATGCATTTGTCCAATAATTCATAGTTTTATAACAGAGATTCGTCCCTTGTGGAAATGTCTCTAGTTTCTGTACATTTGTCTTGTGGAAACACATTTATATATATTTTTTTTATGTTTGCATTATTTACAAAGATCTGTAATGTTTCAAGTTATTTAAGTTATTATTTCAAGTTATGAAGGTCACCGATTTTTCGTGTAACTGACTGTTTTGATTTTGTTGTCAGAAAGGAGATATGTTGTAGTTTTCTTAAATCACGTCTATTCTAGGCAATGTGAGCATTTTGTCCATCATGGGGAACTGAAACTGGGAGTTCATTTCTCCAAATTTTTATTCAACTTACCGCTGCGCGCCTGACTCACAATCTAAAGATTGCAGGTTCCAATCCCTGTCCCACTAAACCTGCCTGTTCTTTTAGCTGGGACCCGGCATGGCCAAGCGTGTTAAGGCGTTTGACTCTTAATCCGAGGGTCGCAGGTTCGAATCCCGGTCGCACAAAACATGCTCGTCCTCTCAGCCGTGGGGGCGTTATAATTAGGAACGGCTAACACAGATAGTCCTCGAGTAGCTTTGCGCGAAATTCAAAAACAAACAAACAAACAATTTTTTTAACTGTGGTAATGTCACAATGTGGTGGTCAATCCCGCTATTCGTTGGTAAAAAGTAACTTAAGTTGTTGTTGTTTTGAATTAAGCACAAAGCTACACAATGGGCTATCTGTGCTCTGCCCACCACGGGTATCGAAACCCGGATTTTAGTGTGTAAGTCCGCAGACATACCGCTGAGCCACCGGAGGGCAGTAACTTAAGTATTGGCGGTGGGTGGTGATGACTAGCTTCTTCCTATTAGTCTTTCACTGCTAAATTAGGGACGACTAGCGTGTATAGTCCTCGTGTAGGTTTGCGCGAAATTCGAAACGAACTAAACCAAACCTACCTCTGACCAGTCCTGGGACACAGAAACGTGTCTGTTATCGATAGCACTAAATTATGAATTTAGCCATCAATACAAATACAACTTGATATAGGGTTCACTTCATTCTCCATTGTTGTAGTTAAATTTTAAAATTAATAAATATATTGCTAAATTATTTTCATGAAAATATCAACAAAATGAAAAAAAATTCAAACTCAAAACGCAGCCGATGAACATTTTTAATAGCCTATAGCGGTTTAAGTTTTAATATATTTTATTCGATTAATTTCAGTACTTGTATAAATAACAGAAAGCCTGCCAATTCTTTAAACTAAGATTTAATCGATATCCCCCAAAACATTTTGTAGTCTTAAATAAAAGACAAAAACGTGTTTATATCATATTATTATTTTAATGTGTTAAATAGCATCAAGTAAAAACATTTTGTTTTCAATGTCTTAATGATTGTAACAGATAATCCCCTGCACTGTTTTTCTCCATTTTGAATTTTTTGAGTTACTACAGAATTTACGAAATTACTCAAATATTCAGCATCTAGGTTTTGCTGGTTGCTATTGAGTGAATAAGCTAAATATAAGAAAAACACAAATACAAGCTCTGCATGTTACTTATTGCTGACCTAAGATATAAAAGAAAAGTCAGTACTTCCCACCTTGATGACTCAGCGATAACTCTAATAGTTATGACACTAAAATTCAGGCTACGATCCTTTAGGTGAGAAGAGCATAATAAAGAACCATTATGTATTTGGCATAAGAACAAAAGAATCTTGAAATATATATGTCTTTGTTTGTTTCCTTGAATTTCGTGCAAAGCTACTCAAGGGCTATCTGCGCTACCCGTCCCTAATTTAGCAGTGTAAGACTAGAGGAAGACAGCGAGTCATAGGCAAGTATGTTTAGTCCGAGTGGGATTCGAACTCGCGACCCTCAGATTATGAATCGAACGCCCTAACACACTTGGTCATGCCGGTCCTATATATATTTGGATTCTTGTATTTACAATGGACGTGCTGCTAATTCGACATTTCCTAGAAATAAAAGTATGAAAAAAATATATATATTAAGTTTTATAGTTAAAGTAATGTTTAGCGAAAACAATATTCACGAGCCACAGAAGAAAATTAAATACCTTGTTTTTTGTTTTTTTTCTGTTTTACTCATCAGATCAAAGAATGGATACCGTAAAGGATGTCCTTTAACCACTGAGTGACGTGAATAAAAATTCATTTATTTCATCCTTAATGAAAAAAGTTGTCCGAAATCGTTCTGAGAACAGATAAGGCTAAGTTCGAGTATAACACGCCTTGTTTTCTATTGTCAATAGCGTGACGTTCATTTCCCTTAAGGCTTTCGAACCAGCTCTTGAGGATTGGGGAAATGATAAAGCTAGTAACATTGATGTGGAAAAGCAGGAGCACGTGGTAGCTTGTAACGTAGAACATTAGAACTAAAACCAGCTGTGTGTAGTTTTTATATGCCCACAGCTTATTTCTTCAGAGTCGAACGGTGGCTCGTGAGTGCTTAGCGTATTGTTGTAACTACATTCCTTAAAGCGACTGAAACCCACAACTCTTAGATAAAATTAGAAAAAAAAATCTCTGGCTGGGGGCAATCGGCAGCTGATGCACTAGGCGATTTATCCAACACCAGAACGTTATCTTATCGAAATGTGTTTGGATATTATTTGTATGTGAAGAGTTGAACTGGCTGCTAAATCCACGGGGATCTTGGTGGAGCTGTACTGAAACGGTATACATGATTGGTGAACACTTCCGTCACTCATATCGTTTTATTTCATTTTCTTAGTTCAAAGAGAGGGCCCACCAATGCTCCAGAAGCATGTCTTGGAACATACGTTGTAGCTTTGCGCTTGAAGTACAAAATAGTTCAGAAAGTGTTTGAATCCGATCTCTAATGCTGAATTCTGATTTTTATAAAAACGCAAATAAATTACACAATATTCATGTAGATATTTAATTACTGATGTCACACGATGTTACAACATCCGTGCCTAATATATGTAATGGAAGTGTTAAAATATTATTGAACTTAAATAGATAATGTTTTAAGTTAAAAGGTTTACACAATAGTCGTTCAACTTCACATTATAAATACATTTAGGCTTAACTTATTCATTGTAAACTTGAATTGATACGGTAAAGCTTGGAACTTAGTTTGAAATATCAGACCTTTGGGTTACTTTTCGTTTTTATGTTTTTTTCTTTGTTTATAAAAATCAAATTAATTTGTATCCTATGTAATGTATTTCCATACCATAGGTTCCCCAGTGGCTCATCAGTATGTCTGGCAGCTTACAACGTTAAAAACCTGGTTTCGATACCCGTAGTGGGCAGAGCACAGATATCTCATTGTGTAGCTTTGTGCTTAATTCAAAAAACAGCAACAACCATACCATAATTTGAAATAGTACTTACATTTGCTATCTAATTTTGTTTCATTTAAATTGAAATACGTTTGTAAATTTAGGAAGAATCATTCGTGTCCTATTTTCTCAGCTGACGCTGTTATAGTTTTAAGGGAGGGGATAATATTCATGTGCCTTAGCTTTACCCAACGTATTTGTTTGTATATTAATGATGATGTCATAACGTAACTCGAGGCATACCTTTCGTATTAAAGCCTCATTTCTTTCATAACTGTTATTCATACCAGCTCAAAAGATAAACAACATTGCTTGTTAACTAAAGATTATTTAAACATTAGATAACATTTCAAAAGGAAATCATAAGCATATTAGGAATGATTACATAAATTTCAAAATAAAATATGTCAGGCCTAACTTTTGTCATCAACAGGCTAAAATATTTTAGGCTTAACTTTTATCATCCGCACTCTATAATACGTTAGGCCTAGCTTTTGTCATCCGCAGTCCAAAATAGGTTAGGCTTAACTTTTGTCATCCGCAGTCTATAATACATTTGGCCTAACTTTGGTTATCCGCAGTCGAAAATATGTTAGGCTTACCTTATGCCATCCAAATTCGGGATAAAAGATGTGGCTAAAAATATATAAATAAGATGGAGACATCCATCAGAACTTTTAATGACAGATTTCTTAACGTGGAGACTGTTGCTTAGTCCTCCTTGTAGAAATTAATTTAAAGAAGTGAAACGTAATTAGAATATGAACAGTTATTGGCTTGTTAGTATTTTTTTGGCAGAGACATTAGCGCTGCTGTATTCTTTCTACACCCCTGCTTCATGTCGTTGGTCGACAGTTTTTAATTACATGATATGGACAGTTAATAGTCCAATATTCAATCAAACAGCTGTTTTTGCTCTCATCTATGTACAGCTAGTTGTACATCTAATAAACATATTAATGCGTTTATCGATCATTCTCACACATGGAATTATTGCTTGAAACTACAGTGAATTTCAAAACCTATCATTCTAAATGGCCTATTTGAATACATGCTACAACCACGAACGCAGGTGGAAACAAATGGGAAAAATGAGCTAAATAGTTATAAGCGAATAGGATGGTTTTGTAAAGCAGAAGATACTGAAAGAGCCAGTCAAGAAATAGCTTTGAACACACTTATCGTATGAAGGTGGGTGGGATTTGGACGACATCTATGGAAATAAATGATGGTGTTACGTTATTAGTTGTGAAAGGGAAGCAATACCAAAAGTAAACCGGTGAGATTAAGAATGAAATGAATGGTTGGATAAGTTCTGTAATATGGAGTACATATAAATAATATAATAGCTGTGGGTTAATATCAGTTTAACATTTTGATGACCCACGAAAACTTCTTTTTATCGCCTTATTTTAGTTCCAGCAAGTTATACTGCAAAAATAAAACTCTATTATGTTTTCACTTTCGAAATATCGCATTAAATACATTATATAAAGGTGTCACAATCACATAATTTTTTTTTTGAATTTCGCGCAAAGCTGCTCGAGGGCTATCTGCGCTAACCGTCCCTAATTTAGCAGTGTAAGACCAGAGACAAGGCAGCTAGTTATCACCACCCACCGCTGACTCTTGGGCTACTCTTTTACCAAAGAATAGTGGGATTATTCGTAACATTATAACGCCCCCACGGCTGAAAGGGCAAGCATGTTTGGCGCGACGGGGATTCGAACTCGCGACCTTCGGCTTATTAGTTCACAGTTTTGTCTTAATAACGTAATAAGTGGCTATATTACTAAAAACATACGGTTACCCACAAACAAAAGTGTTCTTTTATTTATTGCATGTATTAATATCTGAGTTAACGTGTTCAGTAAAAACATTATTTTTGTTACATTACGAGAAAAAGTCTTGATATAAAGGGAAAAGATATATAACATGAAGTATTGTTCTAAACCACTGCTTCTTACTCCTTACCAGAAGAATAGACATCTGAGGAAAGAGTTATGGAAAATGTATTTAGAGCAATAGAGTTAATCCACGTCAAATAAAACCCTTTCATGGCCAAGTGGTTTGGACGCTCGACTCGTAATTTGAGGGTCGCGGTATTGAAACCCTGTCAAACAAAACATGCTCACTCTGAGCTGTGGAGGTATTATAAAGTTACGATCAATCCCACTATTCCTTAGTAAAATGAAGCCCAAGAGCTGGCGGTGGATGGTGATGACGACTAGCTGTCTTCCATCTTGCCTTAAACTGCTAAATTAGGGACAGTTAGCGTAGATAGCCCGCGTATAGCTTTGGGCTAAATTCTAAACAAACAAAAACAAAATATAATTTGGTAAGTTCTTTAAAGAAAATTAGCCTTCTAAAATGTGGTTAAGGTTATGGAAATGACACAAACCTAGACGACAAGATATGTTTCACTGCAGGACATATAGTTCATTGTGAAGAGGGAGACATAAAGTAGTTTGAATGACAGGTTGTTAAAATACACGTTTGTATTTAAACTGATTCAAAGACCTCTCTCTTCCGGCCTGGCATGGCCGAGCGCGTTAAGGCATGCGCTCGTAATCTGAAGGTAGCGGGTTCGTATCCGAGTCGCGCTGAACATGCTTGCCCTCCCAGCCGTGGGGGCGTTATAATGTGACGGTCAATCCCACTTTTCGTTGGTAAAAGAATAGCCCAAAAGTTGGCGGTGGGTGGTGATGACTTGCTGCCTTCCCTCTTGTCTTACACTGCTAAATTAGAGACGGCTAGCGCAGATAACCCTCGAGTAGCTTTGTGCGAAATTCTAAAACAAACAGACCGCCCTCTTCAACTTAAGTAATTGGTTTGATAATTGTGATAACAATTATTAGTTTTCCAATATACTAAAATAATAAACTGAATAACTGAACAATAATTGCGTGCTATTATTCGCTTTTATGCCTTCGTATTTCAAACGACAATACACGCATAGGAAAGCACTTCAGAGAACGAGCCAAGTGCTTTAGAAAAAGTGTTGTACATCATGAAGAAATAGTGGTAAGGCTGTAAGATTTCTTATAAATCACTCAGTAATAGCTCAACTCATGAATAGCTTTACACCAAACATGCAAATTACATTCATTGCTTTCTTTGGAGGTCAAAATGGGTGACTTCTAAGTTTATAGTATAGTTACAATAGAAAGTGTTCGTATTGTTGCGTCTCGAGTGGTTTTTGGCTCATAATTTAAAATGTAACACGAGTAGGGTAATAGAAGCATAGTATATTACAAATATTATACTAACACACATGTACATAAATGTGTATGCAAATTAAACGACAAATAAACAATTTATAAACAGATAACACTGGGGAACACTCTTTCAGTAACTTTGAGTTGTATTGGATATTTTAACTGATTCTGAAGGAGTTTTAGGCGCTGATTTCAAATCTGAAATTAGTTTTTCTCTACAAGCTCTAGTTTGTATGCAATTTTGAGGTTAATGAATTGTACAAATGTGAACTTGCGTAAACCATGTATAAGCATTTTCACGTCCATATATATAGATAGCTTCTAATATTTTGATCATTCTTCTTTTGTTTCAGATCAAACATGGCTTCCAAAAATAGATATCATTGCAGAAACAAGCCTGATGCCTTCTGCTACATATGTGGATGCTACACACTCAATCGTCAGAGACGTAACATATCCTCGTTCGTCAAGCGTGCCTACAAGGCATATTTTGAAGTTCATCTTGGTGATCAAGACAAGCAATGGGTCCTCATGTTGTGTGCCACAATTGTGAGGAAATGCTTCGAGACTGGACCAAAGGAAAACGCAATGGTCTGCCTTTTGGTGTTCCAATGATTTGGCGCGAACCCACCAACCATGTAACTGACTTATTTCTGCATGATAAACACAACGGGTGTTGGGAAGATAAACCGACATAAGATTACGTATCCGAACATTCCGTCAGCTATTCGGCCTGCCCCGCACTCTGAAGAAGTTCCTATTCCAGTTTTCAAAGGCTTGCCTTCATTGGACGATAAAGACATTGGACATGATACAAGCGAACAAAACAGTTGTGACAGTGAATTGTCAGAAAAGTGTACACAATCGGAGAACTGTTCTTCAGACACTGAACCTTTCCCCGTCCCCAAGCCTCTTCCCCAGGCTGAACTGAATGATTTAGTGCGGGATTTAGGTCTTTCAAAAAAAGCAGCAGAGCTTTTGGCATCAAGATTACAAGGCAGAAATCTTGTTGATCACTCTGTTAAAGTATCATATTTCAGAAAGCGTGACCAGCTTTTTATGACCTTCTTTTCAGAAGACAGACAGTTTGTTTACTACCATAACATCCAAGGGCTTCTCAAAGCCCTTACTATAGTCCTGCTGAATGGAGACTCTTTTTAGACAGTTCAAAACGCAGTCTAAAGTGTGTTCTTTTACATAATGGGAATGTTTATGGAGCAGTACCTGTCGGTCACTCAGTGCATTTGCGGGAAGACTATGATGATATGAGAATGGTCATGGACTTATTAAAATATCATGAGCACAATTGACTCATTTGTGTAGACTTAAAGATGGTCAACTTTCTTCTTGGACAACAGAAAGGTTTCACCAAGTTTCCATGTTTCCTCTGTATGTGGGACAGCCGAGCACGAGACAGACATTGGGTCCAGAAGGACTGGCCTATTCGTGACACCCTTGAAACAGGCATGCCAAATATCATACAAGACCCAATTGTAAGCAGAGATAAGATCATCTTTCCTCCTCTTCACATCAAATTAGGTTTGATGAAGCAATTTGTCAAGACACTGGAAACTGAAGGTGAATGTTTCCAACACATCATCACAGCTTTACCAGGGTTATCATTTGAGAAGATCAAAGCAGGCGTGTTTGATGGCCCACAGATTCGAACCCTAATTCGTGATGATCAGTTTGTTACTAAGATGACCGCTTTAGAAAAGGCAGCATGGTTATCCTTTGTGGCAGTCGTTCAGAACTTCCTTGGAAACAATAAGGCGGAGAACTACAGTGAACTTGTGAACAGAATGCTCCTCGCTTTTCGTGATCTCGGGTGCAACATGAGCATCAAGCTTCATTTTTTGAACAGCCACCTTGATAAGTTCCCTGACAACCTGGGGGCTGTGAGTGACGAACAAGGAGAACGATTCCACCAAGACCTAAAGGTCATGGAAAAACGCTACCAAGGGCGCTGGGACAAAAGTATGTTGGCTGACTACTGCTGAAGCATTAAACGAGATTGTCCAGATGAAGTGTACAAACGCAAATTCCTACCTGAATAAAATACACAAACAAATTGATAAGCTATTCCTATAATTTCCTATAATAACGAAAAATTAAAAAATAAATAAAAATGTCAAATTGCATAAAACCTGTAGCTTGCAGACAAAAACCGACTTCAGATTTGAAATCAACACACTCAAATTGACCATTGAAAGGTCTTTTTTAAATGCAACAAAATGAGTGTTCCACAGTGTAATCAAAAACAAGCAGAAAGTGTTCGTACAGTTCAGAACGTGTGAAAAAACTGATATTCCCGTAAAAATTTTGTTTAGTTTGGCAAATAAAGTGCATTATACCATTCCAGAACTAGACACTGGGTTCATAATTATTGGAATTTAGCCAGCAAAAATTGCACTTCCGTCAATTTAGCGCCGTCTCCGTCATTATCTGCTTGGTCATCATGGCAAACAGAAAACAACTGTCCAGCGATTTAAAAAACCTTATTATTGTAAAATACAAGTCTCGTGCGTCTCTTTCCGGTATTGCTACACAACGTAATGTGCCGAAATCCACTGTTCAAAGCAAAATTTTCCAAGTTTAAGCTCACAGGATCAACTGCTAACCTCCCTCGTTCCGGACGCCACATTGAAATTCCAGATAGAACCAAGAGAAAGGTTCTCAGAGAAGTTAGTAGGAACCCTCGTTTAACACGTAATGATATACAGAAACTGGTAAGGGAAACTGGGATTGAAGTGAGCACCTCTACAGTTACGAACATGTTACGCTCTTCTGGGTTCAATGCATGCTGTCCTCGTAGAACTCCATATT
Source organism: Carcinoscorpius rotundicauda (assembly GCA_011833715.1). Taxonomy (NCBI): domain Eukaryota; kingdom Metazoa; phylum Arthropoda; class Merostomata; order Xiphosura; family Limulidae; genus Carcinoscorpius; species Carcinoscorpius rotundicauda. Next base: position 58,810,756 of record CM022400.1, on the reverse strand, counting down.
TAAAATCTGTTCATTTAGAAGCACGATTAAGGTATGCAAGAAAGCATGTAGATAAACCCTTTACCTATTGGAAAAGTATTCGTTGGTCAGACGAGACTAAAATCGAGCTTTTCCGCCACAATGATGTTCGCTTTATTTTCCGTAAGAAGGGGGAACAAAATCTTCCAAAGAACACCGTCTCTACAGTTAAACACGGAGGTGGCTCGATCATGCTATGGGGTTCCTTCAGCTCTTCTGGTGTAGACAGCCTTCACCGCGTCAACGGAATCATGAAAAAAGAAGAGAACGTTGATATATTAGACACTTATATCAAGAATGACGATCGGAACTTGCGCTTGGGCGTCGTTGGATCTTCCATCAAGACAATGACCCAAAGTACACATCAAACTATGTGCAATCCTGGTTGCAGAGGAACCATATAAGCGTTCTGGAGTGGCCATCGTAGTCATCCGATCTCAGTCCAATTGAAAACGTTTGGCATGAGTTGAAGACCAGGGTTCATCAGCGTAATTCGAAAAATTTGCAAGAGTTGGAGGTCATCTGTAAAGAAGAATGGAAGAAAATACCAGTCGAGTACTGTCAAACGATCATGAAGGGCTATGAGGAGAGATTGCGCCAAGTAATTCACCTGAAAAGCTACACAACTGACCATTAAAGTAGACGCACGAACACTTTCTGCTCCTCCTATGTTTGGTTATTTGTTTATAAACAGTTTATTTGTCGTTTAATTTACATAAAACTTTATGTAGATGTGTGTTAGTATATAAAATACTATATTTTCATTATTCTAATCGTGATACTTTTCAAGTTATGAAGAAACAACTACTCACGACGCAGGAATACGAACACTTTCTGTCGTTACTGTATGTTAATAATTCTCTATAAATATCTGCAGTTTTTATTTAAGGCTTATATTCTCTTACATGGGCTTTCAACATACATACTTAACAATTGACAAAACTGGAATTATGCGGTTTATACCATAGAAAATTTTGCAAAGATAATAGAAATAAGTTTAATTATTGCTTGTGACAGAGAATTAAAAACTTACCAACGTTTTAAATGACATAGTTGTATAGTCACATGGCCAGGCATGGCCAAGTGTGTTAGGGCGTTCGACTCGTAATTTGAAGGTCGCGGATTTGAATCCCCGTCGTACCAAACATGCTCGCCCTTTCAGCCGTTGGGGCGTTATAACGTGACGGTCAATCCCACTATTCGTTGGTAAAAGAGTAGCCCAAGAGTTGGCGGTGGGTGGTGATGACTAGTCTTACACTGCTAAACTAGGGACGGCTAGTATAGATAGCCCTCGAGTAGCTTTGCGCGAAATTCAAAACAAACAAGCTTCTCTTACTGATATAACACGTGGAATACTAAAATATGGATTTAAAAGGCTGACTAGACAAAAATGTTGCACATATGCCATGATCCAAGGCATTGTTTTGATTACACATCTTTTATTTACCAACCCATCACTACGTTCAGGAAATTTACTATTGAAACATTTCACTCAACAAGTATCTGTTGGTGTACTTATGTAAATGATATGACAGTCTGTATTAGTTTCGTATCTGTAGAGGAAGCAAAACGCAACTCAACGTATCTTCTTATCTTGAATTTGTTAAAATGTTAGCTGAACCGTAACAGTCTCATTCATAAAGCACTGGGATATGAAACAAGAATATCTGTACGAAAACTGTCATAATAAGGAAAGTCAACTGCACAAAGAGACTCAGAGAACTTCGAAGATAAATTAGTTTCGATTCTAGCAAAGAGAAAGAAAGATTAAGTTTCATTTTGTTTCCCGTACGTGTATGCAAGTATTATCAGAGCCTCAGGAAATACGTTTTACTTACGAATCTAATAGCTATTCTTCCAGAATACGTTTTACTGATATGAACTCTCACATTTTCTAACGATCTTTTTTCCGAGGATCACAGTTTGAAATAAAGAACTTATGTTTGTTTTTCCAGATATACTAGTTACTAAAAATATGGTAGAAAAACATAGAACTTACTCTAACTGAGAGTAACTTCGCAAACTCTCCCGATCCACTGTTTCTATTTTTAAGTCGGGTGTTTGTGCTTGTGTGCGCTTTCTTATAGCAAAGCCACATCGGGCTATTAGCTGAGCCCACCGGGGAGGAATCGAACCCCTAATATTAGCGTTATAAATTTGTAGACATGCCGCTGTACAAGAGGGAAAGCAACTAGTTATCACCACCCACCGCCAACTCTTGGGATACTCCTTTTACCAAAGAATAGTAGGGTTGTGGTAACATTACAACGCCCCCACGGCTGAAAGGGCGAGCATGTTTGGGGTGACGTGACGGGGATTCGAACCTGCGATATTCAGTCGAGCATCTTAACTCCCTGGTCATGCCGGGCCAATAACGTATTTTACTCTTATTAATTCAAGGAACAAATCTGTATTTACAAATTTTGATCTTCGATGACAGCAAATATCTGAAACGAAAGTTAACGTTAAAAACTGTCATTATTTCGATAATATATTAGATATAGATTTTAAATCTACCAAAAGTTGGAAACATTAAAACTGAAAATAATAATGTGGAACAAGAACGTTTCTTTTACATACTCTGATTATTTCCAAATAAAATTATTGTAATTTCTGTTCGGAAAGACTCGGAGAATATTTAATGAAACGATCTATTTGTTTCTATATATATTTTTGCCATTAAAGTAGATATTGAAATTCATGTATTAAAAGAAATTTTCATATTTAGCTCACCTCAGACACCATGAGTTGACCAGCCCACCTCAGACACGATGAGTTGACCAGCCCAATTCAGACACGATGAGTTGACCAGCCCACCTCAGGCACCATGAGTTGACCAGCCCACTTCAGACACGATGAGTTGACCAGGCCACCTCAGGCACCATGAGTTGACCAGCCCATTTCCAGGCTAGTAACAAACTAGCCTGACCATTTTACTGTTCTCCTGAACATCACAAACTAACCTGGCCATTTTATTGTTCTCCTAAACATAACAAACTAACCTGACCATTTTACTGTTCTCCTGAACATAACAAACTAACCTGACCATTTTACTGCTCTCCTTAACATAACAAACATACCTGGTCATTTTACTGTTCTTCTGAATATAAAAAAACTAGCCTGACCATTTTACTGTTTTCCTAGACATAACAAACTAACCTGGCCATTTTACTGTTCTCCTGAACATAACAAACTAGCCTGACCATTTTACCCTTCTTCTGAACATAACAAACTAACCTGGCCATTTTACTGTTTTTCAGAACATAACAAACTAACCTGGCCATTTTACTGTTTTCCAGAACATAGCAAACAAGCCTGACCATTTTACTGTTCTCCTTAACGTAACAAACTAGTCTGACCATTTTACTGTTCTCCTTAACATAACAAACTAACCTCGCCATTTTACTGTTTTCCAGAACATAACAAACTAACCTGGCCATTTTACTGTTCTTCTGAACATAACAAACTAACCTGGCCATTTTACTGTTCTCCTGAACATAACAAACTAGCCTGACCATTTTACTGTTTTCCAAAACATAACAAACTAATCTGACCATTTTACTATTCTCCTTAACATAACAAACTAGTTTGACATTTTTACTGTTCTTCTGAACATCACAAACTAACCTGGCCCTTTTACTGTTCTCCTTAACATAACAAACTAGTTTGACCATTTTACTGTTCTTCTGAACATCACAAACTAACCTGGCCCTTTTACTGTTCTCCTTAACATAACAAACTAATCTGACCATTTTACTGTTCTCCTTAGCATAACAAACTAGCCTGACCAGATTCATCCGGTGCTCAGGTGTCCAGACAGCTTTATTTAGCCCTACTTACACTGCAGCTGTGGAAAATATAAATCAAGTAAGATGTGTTACTGAATTAAAACTGCCCATTTCTCTTTAAATACAATTATATGTTTTTTCTTTTTAAATGAGGCATTGTAGCGCGCCCTCGCTTCTATATCTGAATTAATCGTCGAATAGTTTTACGTTCGATAAATTGACACAAAACAACATGAATGACGTCGTAAAAACTGAGGTACAAACGATATTCTTAAATATATAACGCACATGCTTTGTATTGAACACGTAAGATATATTTGTAAAAGATTCGTGAAATACTTTACTTCTTGGTTCTAAATTTATCAAAAACTTCTTTTAAAAATATTGACTCACACGTGAAGAGGCCCGGCATGGCCAAGCGTGTTAAGGGGTGCGACTCGAAATCTGAGGGTCACGGGTTCGCATCCCGGTCGCGCCAAACATTGCTTGCCCTCTATTGCCCACTATTCGTTAGTAAAAGAGTAGCCCGAGAGTTGGCGGAGGGTTGTGATGACTAGCTGCCTTCCCTCTAGTCTTATACCGCTAAATTAGGAACGGCTAGTGCAGATAGCCAGCCCACGAGTAGCTTTGTGCGAAATTCAAAAACAAACAAACAAAAACACACGTGACAAATCCGTGCCTCCCCATTTTTCTCAGTGCCTCAGTGGAAAATCTGTGGGGTCACATCGCTAAAACCCGGGGTTTGATAATCGTGTTGGACACACATAGATGTATAGATTTGCGCTTAAGAATACGTAAACGAATGATGAAAAAATAAAACCTTTACATACAATTTCCATGATTAATAAAAACATTAAGATCATTTATTACACGTTTACTTTGAGCGATGTTAATCAATAATTGTAATTATAACATCGTTTCATTTTAATTATTCATTATTATTAAACTGTGCACTAGATTATATTATTATTGATTGAAAACAAAGCTATCATTTGTAAAAAACACCTTATCGGAGTCACCGAGTTATCTATATATTGGTTCATAAATTTCCATAACACTGCTGTCGCTAGAAGGTTTTTTCTTACTTAAACACATATTAGAATTCATGAATAATATAAATACGGTAAAATATTTTTATTGCTGTTATCAAAACCTTCGATTCAGTACCTTTTCTTTTAGCATATGAATCGTTTGTAACAAAGTCAAAATGAAGGTTTGCAGAAGAAGAAAAATAATTATTGATTGCATGTCGCTTTGCATTTTAAAATGTTGCTTTGCATTATAAAATGTCGCTTTGCATTATAAAACGTTGCTTTGCATTATAAAGTGTCGCTTTGCATTATAAAACGTCGCTTTGAATTATAAAACGTCGCTTTGCATTATAAAGTGTCGCTTTGCATTATAAAATGAATGCAATCAATCGTTCAATGCAAAGCTGAATCAGTTGTGATAAATATAATCGTTCTGAGATAATATAAATAACGAACAGTTTATTGATGGCTAAAAAATGTTTATCATACATTTTACAGCAGAATAGAAACATGTAACAAGACTAGACTCGAAAGGATAGTTTGTCTCGGAAGCTGGCATGTTGAACTTTGCATCATATACTCCATTAATGCAATAAGAAATTCATGTATCAAGTTTCATAACCGTGGATGTGTTATAGAACTTACTGTGATATCCTACTGAATGTGTTATAAAACTAACGGTTATATCCGACTGAATGTGTTATAGAATTTACTGTTATATACTACTTTTCTGGCAGGATAGGTCATGAATTAGCTTTATGTAGTGTCGAATAGCCTATTATCACGAGAATTTAAGAAAGACCAGCCCAAGTATCCACCGAGTAACTCTGGCCGATATTGGAAACAAGTACAATAACTATGCGTATTCAGTACAAATTAAAAATCTGCTTTAATTGTTATTATGTTAGCTACAAATAACGTTTTATCCATTGTGTATTTTAGTGCTTATATACAAACAACTCCCTGGGCCATCAGCTCAATCTATCAGATTTAATGACTGTAAACTAATTTTGTTACAAATAAAATTATCCGTTTATAAAAAGGCAGATTGGTCACGTGCTTGACGAGCATGGTGACAATACTATAATATCCACCTGTCGTTCTATAGCTGGAAAGGAACAAAACAGGGTAAATTGTCTTGTTCGAGGACTCAAAGACTAGAAACATGTAAGCTTTAAGTCCTTAACTTTTAGAATACAAATACAAACCACAGTGCAAAATTGTGACCGATTAAATAGTGAATTTAGAGAAATGTGAGTGTTTAAGTCATAATACATGTTGTTAATGTTTAGGACAGCACCATGTAAAATCAAATTGAATAATTTAACGTTGCTTTATTAGAAATTCCAATATTTGCATTGCGTAAGGACATCCTTTGTAACGGATTTTGAGAAAGCTTAAAAATACCTCCAAATAACACTCTGCTTAACTCGTATTGGAATACTGGGTCCGTGTTAATAAATTTGTTTGGGTTTCAGTACTTATATTTGCTGTCTCGATTTTGCTACCAGTAAAATATATCTGAACTTATTAAATTTCGTCCAGTAACTGAGGACATTACGTACTATAATGAAATAGCTCTCTGTATCGAAAACAACAGTTGTATTTTCTCTTCATAATTTAATTATAGCTTGAGTTACGTAGAATTAACTGAATAAATCAATAATGTTAATAAACTGACGAGTAAGATATTAAAATACAGGATTTTTATGTTTTAGTTAAATGTTTAACAGTTATCATGAAAAGTTATGACATCGTCTAGGTTGATAAAACTGAATCTCAGATATTTTAAAATCAACGTTTTTGTTTGTTTTGTAAATTTAGCAACGTAAGTTTAGACAGAAGGTAAAAACTTACCCCCATCTACTGTCAACTATGGGGATACTCTTTTACCAACACAATCACAAAAGTGATTCGATTGACCCTTACTTTATAACGCCCCCAACAGCTGAAATGGCTACTTTATTTGGTGTTACAGGGATTAGAAGCGGCAATCTTCAGATTACGAGTCAAGCGCCCTAACCATCTGGCCGTGCAGGGTCCCTTAAAATAAAAATAAACGCAATTTGACATTGCATTGGATTGTTTACGTACATGTATATTCACATGCCATTTAGTTATAAACAATCAATTTGTAGTATCTATAAGTTCTTTTACCTTGGTAATGTAGGCTTAACATTACTGTTGTGGTACTTTACGAAGATAAATATCTTTTTGTTTTTTTGGCCTTACATTTTAAACTTACTACATTAATCCGTACAATTAATATAAAAGCATAGACTCTTTCTCTTAACTTTACTTAAACAAAGATCCTCGCTAGTACAGCGGGAAGTCTTATTGATTTACAGCAAAATAAGGGTTTCGATTCCCCTCGGTGGGTTCAGCAGATAACTCCATGTGGCTTTGCTATAAGAAAACAAACAATCAATCCTTAAACAAGAGCTTGTTTAATAAAAGGTTGACAGAGATCTTACTTTAACCTCAACAGAAAAGTTAAAACGCCCACAAAGGTGTGCATCATGCAATTACGATTTACAAATTATTCGATTAGTGAAATGTTTAACGACTATTTCAGTAAATATAACTTCACAGACCAATCAGTTCGTTTGCACAATAAATCCTTTGGTTATTATTTTGATAGTCCTATAGGAAATGTTTGTAGAGCTACACAGTACAAATACGTGACAAAATATAACTAGATGGCATTGATTGGTCGACCATTTTGTCAAATGGTATTAATTGGTTGATTTGTTTTTGAGAGATAACGTTCATTGGTTGATTGTTTTTCGAATACGTACTTGCCATTTGACGCATCCTTACACCATATAAGGGTATTCTATCTTGCCTTATTTCTACTATATCTATCTTACAGTATTTTGTAGCAACTGTAATACATGTTGTTTTTTCTTTAAGATAATTATGTATAATCAACAAGACTAATTGTAATTATTATCTTTTATCCTAATTATTATGCTGACCTTTGATTGGAAAGGTTAAAATAACTGTTGAATCTACGCTGACAAAACAGAAAATTTATTTCTTATTTTTCTCACAATGGCGAAACAATTCCTCATATTAAAATCCATAACAGAGAAAACAGCTTTCATTGACGTATTCACTACTGCACCACAAAGAATCTAATTCTAATAAAGCTTCTGCAATGCTTGTGCTGAATCCCTCTTAGAGATGGGAAAAATTCAAAAATAGAAGGTAAAGCTTTCCGTAGATTAACATAAACTTATCCTACTTTTATTACCTAGAAACCACTCTAACGAATAGTTCACCGTGATGTTCGTCTCGTGTCGTACTGATGGATTTGAGGTTGTGTTTGATCAGAAGAAGAGCCAGCTGGGAGTTTTAACTGTGGAATAAAGGGACAAGTGACCTGTGACATAGAACATCCAGAAAGTTTATAAAAACAGCAGTAAATAATCTTAGTATAGAATTAGTTAACACATGATAATTACGTATTTGGTAATAAAATATCCAATATTGAAAAATAATATATAGAAACTTATATTAAAAGGCATTTACTTACTACGTTTACAAAGTATTGTGCTCAAGTTTGGTATTCAACATTTCGCTTGTCCCTTTATATCGGTAAATAGAAAGCTTTGGTTTGAATTTCGCGCAAAGCTACTCGAGGGCTATCTGTCCTAGCCGTCCCTAATTTTTCAGCGTAAGACGAGAGGAAAAGCAACTGGTCATCACTACCCACCGCTAACTCTTGGGATACTCTTTTACCAACGAATAGTGGGATTGACCGTCACATTATAACGGCCCTCACGGCTGAAATGACGAGCATGTTTGGTGCGACGGGGATTCGAACCCGCGACCCTCAGATTACGAGTCGAGTGTCTTAGCTACCTGGTCGTGCCGGGCAAAGCAGAAAGATTTCGAAAGGATGGTATTTTAGGCCATATTCATTACCGTATATACTTATGGATAAGGAGATGACATGCATTACATGATAACTTATTGCTGACTTAGTCATGTAGTCAGATGGCTAAAATATACTCTTAACCATTTATAAATTTCTGTGTTAAAATTCACACATAAAATCCTCATTTTATATTATTACATTACAAATGTAATTACTTAATTAAACAACTTTATCATTATTGTATACCAATAAACTATATACCAAAGATTAATTTGTTATTCAAATTTTAGTATGATTTACATTTTAGTTTCGTAATTTCAAAAGTAAATTTCAAATAAATCTTCAGTCATAACTGTATGTCACATGATGCATCTGGTATTTTTTTCTTTTTACCTTATCTGCATATTAGAATGTGAAATCAATTGGATACGTATAGCATAGAAACTGACAAACTGGAACATAAAATGTTCCCGCCCAATGTTATTTTTTCCTACGTCAACATGGCACACCCTCCTCTTATTCTATGTCGTCCACGACATGTCAATCATTACACGTGTGACGTAATTTTTGATGATATGTTTTTGTTTTGAATTTTTCCGTGGCCAAAAAGATAAGTTTTTCTTTGATTAACCCTCAGCCTTCTACTGCTTTAAAAGTGTTTAGTCAATGATTAATCCCCACGTGGTCAAAAAGAGAAATCCTCCTTTGATTAACTCTCAGCCTTCTACTGCTTTAAAATTGTTTAGTCAGTAATTAATGGCCTTTTAAAATCTAAAAGCTCATTTGGAGAAACCTGAGAAGCGCCAAAACTGTCAGAAACTCCAATCATGACGCATGACACACAGACGTGTTTGAAATTCAAACTATGTCTATTTACATATATTTCTCTTTGTAATGCAGTCACCATAGTGTTATCCATTACAAGGGAACTGCCTTTACAAATACGCTCATTGTTCTATTTACAGTGAAAAGAGACAACGTCCGTATTATACCGATGAATAAGAGTATATGTTGAACTCTTTGGTCGACTCAACGTATTCAGTATTTAAATATAATATTAATTATAATGCTACGTAATAACTTCTTCACCAAAAAAAATAATTAAGTTATTTAAAATAAAATTGCTTTTACTCATTATAATTTACTTGTTTAAGACAAAGAAAATATCTTTTTTACAAAACCTCAAATATTTCCCTTATGGATTAAAAGTGACTGAATTATTCTGTACACATGTAAACACGAAATATTTCACACCACGTAAATAAAGTAATTAAGTTATTTTTTCGTAAAATGTCTGTTTAATTATATCCTTTGATGTGCCAACGTTACTTTTACAGATGTGCAACGTTAAAAATCGGGGTTCGATTGATTGTTTCGAATTTCGCGCAAAGCTACTCGAGGGCTATCTGTGCTAGCCGTCCCTAATTTAGCAGTGTAAGACTAGAGGGAAGGCAGCTAGTCATCACCACTTACCGCCATCTCTTGGGCTACTATTTTACCAACGAATAATAGGATTGGCTGAAACATATATAACGCCACCACAGCTGAAAGGGCGAGCATGTTTGGTGCGACCGGATCTCGAAACTCCGACTCTCGGATTACGAGTCAAACGCCTTAACACACTTGACCATGTTAGGCCTTATTTGGTAAACATTTAATGAATACTTCAAATCTATTGCAGTAAATACTTGTCGGTGAATTTATGAACTATATTATTGCGTTAGTTTGAGTGAAAGGTGAGTTTCATGCTAAACTTACAAACAGTTAGTTTGGTCTTACAATTTTTATATTTTTTTATAAAGTCAAAATTTTGTACTTTACCTTTTATTTTATTTACTCTAATGGAAGCTGCAGCGAAAACACCCGCAGTCAAAACTGTAACTTATACACTGAATGGAACTGTAACACAGACTAACAGTTATTTATTCTTTATAAAGTCTAGACTCTAGCATTTTCAAAAAGTCTTTCCTTAACTTTTATTATTTATAGTACAAAAGACCAATATATCAGTCTGATAAAGTTTAGAGGAAATTGTAGTGAATGAAGTGTAGAGTTTCACCAACAGTTATAACACTCAACTGAGGCCTATTTTGCTTCCTTGAGGAAGTTCTTTTTTTGCATAACTTTTCAATTTACATTTTCTTGTCTAGCATAATACATCACGTATTGTTTTCAGTTAACCACGTAATAAATATAGAACAATAAATAAAATTCTAAAATATTTAGACTTTACTTTACTGCCTTGTGGCCTTTTGCAGCTGCCCACGTGGTTTAGTAGGCCTACTTTTTGTGGCCTGGCATGGCCGAGTGCGTTAAGGCGTGCACTCGTAATCCGAGGGTCGCGGGTTCGCGCCCGCGTCGCGCTAAACATGCTCGCCCTCCCAGCCGTGGGGGTGTATAATGTGACGGTCAATCCCATTATTCGTTGGTAAAAGAGTAGCCCAAGAGTTGGCGGTGGGTGGTGATGACTAGCTGCCTTCCCTCTAGTCTTACACTGCTAAATTAGGGACGACTAGCACAGATAGTCCTCGAGTAGCTTTGTGCGAAATTCCAAAACAAACAAATCAGGCCTACTTTTTATTTGTGTTAGATATCCAAAGATAATTCAAGTAGCTTATGTATGAGACATTGAAATAGAATATATTAAGATTGCAATTGAATCAACGTTTTTAGCTTAAACGTTTCAAACCTCGTTGCAAAATATCAGCTTTTACTCTTAAAACAAAACAAAAATTATTGGTTTTATGTACTTTAAGATTTCTATCTTCAACTAGTTTTAAACATATTCAACAGTGACATAAAAAACGACTATAGAAATTTCTTTAAAGACAGGATATGTGGGTTGAATAAATATAATAATGTGTGAGTGAAACAAGAATGTAACAGGATGAAACCTTATATCGTGTTCATCAAAATCTACAGTACGTATTTATAATTATATGAATGATTATAATCTCTTAATGGATGAGAAAAAAATTATTAATATATATCAATAATTCAATATTCTTCCATCTGACTCAAAGATGTACGTTTAGCACTTATTCAAGTTTCGTTTTTAGAATAAAAACAAAAAATATTCAAAAAATATAAACTACGTTAGTTGAAATGCGTTCATAATAAAGTAATTAATATCTTTGTAGGTAACTTTGTAAAAAACGGTCGTGACATGAGAAGTTTCATGTTCGACATGATTGAAAACACATGTGTGAAAAATATGCTTGTAAAAGGGGTTATGGAGAAGAGACAAAATCCAGTTTTATTATTTTATAAAAGAAATGGTAAGCTAAGATCATGTGGGGAGTTGTGTCAGGTAATTGTCATTAATGAATTTTCAAAACAAATCATAGGAGAAACCTAAAAGGTTAAGTTGGAATAAAGACCACACTTTCTTGAACAAATGTTGGCAAGTTGAGATCGAGGAATAAAATAAATACATTATCATAAGGAAAAGACGAGCTATGTAAAACACCTTTTGTGTTTATGTAATATCCTTTCAACTTTCCAAAGGTTAATGGATGTAATGTGGTGAGGACGACGTGAAGAAATTTTTGTCATTGTATAAATATCTTTATATCTTTTGCAACGATATTTCTAAAACACATAGAAAGATTAAAACACGCATATTATTTATTGTTTTTTTGTTGTTAAGCACACAGTTTCAAAAACGACGAATCTGGGCTCTGCCAGTTACGGGTATCAAAATCCGGATTCTTGCGTTGTAAGTCTTCAGAAATACTGTTGTAACACTGAATCATTCATTTCATGTGTAAACAAAACTCAAAAAGATTGAATTTCATAAATAATATTCAATGAATTGCATAGACGGTTTCATAAAACTTATTCTATAATAAACTTCCAAGGTTAACAAAACTTTTGAAGGAGTAAATGAAGGAAGTCATGGGTTTCCAATGGACATTTAAAAAACAAGAATGTTTTTTGTAAAACTTTAGAGAAATCCCATTAAAGGCTCTCGTTTTGTGCTACTTTCACTTCAGCAAAGAATTCAATCTCAGCGCGTTGCCTCAGGCCGTAAAATATGAGAACTCCTATCTAAGTTTGATAAAAATGGGAAGGAACACTCCAATACTGAACGAGAGTAGACTGTGACTCTTAGAAAAAATTGGGATAAATTATCCAGTGATAGAGTAAGAAAACTTAGCAGAATTATGAAAACATTCTGGTCTTATCTGCACAGTAGGAAATGTCCCATAATTACAGATCATGCACATTTGTGGAGGCTAATGGCATTCAAAGGCCCATAGCCCAGGTCAGCAAGATAAATATTCCATTATAAGTTGACGTTTCTTTTTAAGTTACACACGTGCTAGCTAAAAATATTTCAAGGTTGGTGTATTATTTGGAATAAGTAAGTTGAAGTGAAAAGACCGATGTAGCGATCAAATTATTAAAAAATAAAGTATTACAAGGACGAATAAACCGAGCACATATTATAGTCAAAGGTGTTACGCAGAAAACATGTAAAGGTAGTGAGTGGGCTTACTAATCATACGACAGAAAAGGTACAACAAGGTGACGAGTGAGCTTACTATTCATAGGACAGTAGAGGTACCACAAGGTGCTAAGTGAGCTTACTAATCATAGGACGGTAGAGGTACCACAAGGTGCTAAGTGAGCTTACTAATAATAGGACGGTAGAAGTACCACAAGGTGACGAGTGAGCTTACTAATCATAGGACAGTAGAGGTACCACAAGATTTGAGTTGATTGTTGTTTAGCAAAAATTTAAGTATTTACATGATATTTTTTTCACTGCACTGAAAAGACATATTAGGTGCAGAGTGATTAAACGAATACAATAAGACACCGGCAGAGACTTAGTTAAGCAAATAAACCTTCAAGACGAGATGAAACACAAGAAAGTTACGAGCGAATGTATAAGGATTATGAGCCCCAATCTTCCACCGTAAAGAGAAAAGGGAATTTTAAATATTTCAATCGATAACAGTTGATGCTGATATTAGTTTGTTGGCTGTTGATTCAATTAAGTTTACAACTGATATGTCTGTTAAAGTATGAAGTCGCGTTAGATCAATGGTCGTCTTAACTGTTTAAGTGTTATGCTGGTGTGTACAATTTATTAGCAAACCATTGGGCTTTCACGTTAGGACATTTTTTTTGTGGTTTACGTGTTGTGTAAATTTTTTTGCGATGGTTGTGTGGAGTTTTATTAAATCATATAATTTCGATAATGTTCTGCTGCATATTAACAGTGTTGGTTTTTGTGTTTCATCTAATATTTTGAGAACTACAGTTGACAAGTGATATAACCAGCAGACGTGAGTCGAGTAACAAACTGTAAGAAATAACTCTAGTGATATGACTCAGGTTGGAAAAACGCGTTCAATTAGTTGAATATATGTGTATTATTACAATCTTAATACAACGAGCATTATTATAAAGTGGCATAAAACGGAGTTGCAATTGGGAGGGCATATGATAATAATATTTGTTTGTTTTTGGAATTTTGCACAAAGCAACTCGAGGGCTATCTGCACTAGCCGTCCCTAATTTAGCAGTGTAAGACTAGAGGGAGGGCAGCTAGTTATCATCACTCACCGCCAACTCTTGGACTACTCTTTTACCAACGAATAGTGGGATTAACCGTCACATTATAACGCCCCCACGGCTGAAAGGGCGAGCATGTTTGCCGCGACCCTCAGATTACGAGTTGCATGCCGGGCCATAATAATAATATTTGAATATACTGTACGTTACTGCCGGTAGACGTCAAACCTCTTCAGTAAAGCTATATAAAAATGTATACGAATTAAATTTATATGACTCTTTTAAGGTGTTTCAAGTTTTATGCTGAAAGAGAACTAAGCCAGCGAAACAAAATCCATTATGATTTAATATCATACCTGTTACAACTATTGTATCAAGTTAGGTCGATATTGTACGTTTTACTTACAGATGTTTTACTAATTTTAACTCAACCGTGTTCGTAGCTAAGAATTAAAGCAAAAAGAGATATATATGATGGATTTCTAACCTCTAGCGAAGTAACGTTGTTTGTTCAATTTCTGGATCAGAATAGCGAAATAAATCAATAAGAACAGATACACACTTCGCACAAACAGTTGTCTCCGATTCATTTTAGGATGTTTTCAATTGTCAGATCGCTTTTTAACACGTAGTACCTAAATTTACAATTAACTTGTTTCATGCAGAACACTTAAAGTATATATATGTATATTTATGAATAAAAGATATTAATTTCTTCATTCATTGACTCATTCCAAATCTACTGACTTCATAGCCAGTTTATATAGATTGAAAGCAGCCGGTTTTTAACACAATAACACGAATTATGAGCTTTTACTCTTATAGCACACCCACATATTCAAGCGCGAAAATTCAACCCGCAACCCTTGAAAATTGAAAATACCAAGTTTGAGCTGTGTTTTAATAAATAACACAGCAAAAGAACAACTCGTAGTCTTTACGAAATCGACAAAACACAAAACAGCAGCCAAAATTATATATGAATGGCATTCTACTCCAGACGGCCCCGTCGGCAAAATTTTTCGTTCTAATTTGTGATTCTAAATTAACTTGGATCAATCATGTGAACGAAATTTAAAATAAAGTCTGGCGAAGAACTAACTATGCAAGGAGTCTAACTGGTAAAAACAGTGGAGCATCTACAGATAACATACTAAAAATCTATAAAACATATATTAGACCTGCAATAGATTATGTAGCTCCAGCATGGATAACTGTAAGCAATAAAATAATTGAAACTGAACTACAAACAATCCAAAACACACTTCTTACAACAGCATACAGAGTCCCAAGATCAATATCATCTAAATTCATTCACAAATACTCGAACATACTAACCATACCAGATAGACTCCAACATATTACAATAACGTACTTTGATAAGAATTGGATGAAAAACGAATTACTATGTGAACTAGACAGGTACCTCATACATGATGAAGTTAGTTCTAAACATCTCTCCCCAATAAATTTGTATTTTATGCATAAAAATGAAAATAAATAAGTGAAAATAACATAGATTAATAAAAAAATAATAACAATAAAAATAAAATTAGAAAATAAATACTGTGCCACCAACAAATTTGACATCATGCTGTTATGGCAAAATAACAAAATGTACCAAAATACATGGATATTGCTCTGAAAAGAACCAAAATAATTTTCAGTTCTACAATTATAATTACCAATTAGACAATAATATAAATACGGGGGAGGAGGAAGGGGTCACAGAGAACCTGACCCTCCAGGGTATGAACTTTTCTTATCCAAACACCGACAGAGATTCGAATAAGTTTGAGTTTTTTTCTCAGAATTGTATACTCTTATTTCATGAAATCTTAATTGCAAGCCTTTGGCAACAATAACACGAGGAGAATGGTTAATAAAATAACATCTCCACTCAGGACGTATGCCACGTGGATTTTTAGGGATACAGTGTTCCCTCGCCACTTCGCGGGCTCGGCCGACCCCCACATATATATATATATATATATACATACATACATGTATATATAAAATAATAAACATTAAATCTAAAATATAGCATTAAATACCATTGAAATATTTAAAATAAATATAATTAATAGTGTAAAGAAAAAAACAGGTATATTTTGAGATATAAACATATATTTGAGTTTATAACAGTGTAAAAATGGAAACAGAACCAACTGGAAAGGCTATAGATGTACGCATTGTGCGTCTGCGAAGGCTACGCGAGATCAGCTTCATGGCGTAGCGATGTGCAAGACGGGCTATGATTGGTGCAGAAATGAAAGACGGCCAATGACAGCTACCCATTTTGATTGCCTGTGATTGGTGCTGTCAATATTCATGTCTGGCCTGTGATTGGTGATTTCATCCACGGCAGCATCTTTAAACTTTTGTGTGTCACGGAAAATGATAACCATCGCCGAAAAGGTGAAGATATTAGATATGGTAAAAGAAGGAAACTCTTATGCGTCCATAGCCCGCCATTACGGAGTGAACGAATCCACCATTCGCTACACCAAGAAGGACGAAGTTAATATTAGGAAGACTGCTGCTATTACTTTTAATACAACGGCTAAGAGGGTTGTAACATCTCGTAATAAAAGTATCGTTCGGATGGAAACTGCTTTGGCCATATGGATAGCTGATTGCCGTAAGAAAGGTGTTCCCTTGGATACTAACATTATCACAACGAAGGCTAAGATGTTGTATGATAATTTCGTGGAAAAGGATGAAGATGAAGAAGATGTAGACAACTCACAGCCAGGAACGTCCAGTGATTCCCAGCCTAAAAAACCGTTTTCTGCAAGCAAAGGCTGGTTTCAGAAATGTCAGCAACGGTACGGCCTGAAAAACGTATCGTTACATGGAGAGGCTGCTTCGGCTAACAAGGAGGCTGGTGAAGCTTACGTTCGGGACACTTTTAAAGAAATAATCGCTGAAGGGGAATATAGGCCTGAACAGGTATTCAACATGGACGAGACTGGCCTGTTTTGGAAGAGGATGCCTTCCCGAACGTTCCTGTTTAAAGATGAGAAAAAAGCCCCTGATTTTAATGCTCATAAAGACCGGTTCACCCTCTTAATGACTGGTAATGCTGCTGGTTTTATGTTGAAGCCGACATTAATTTACAAGTCTAAAAACCCGAGAGCTTTAAAGAATAAGAACATGAACTTGCTACCGGTCCATTGGATGCACACTCCTACTGCCTGGATAACGAAGCCTCTGAGCTCTGATTGGTTCCATCAGAGTTTCATTCCTCAAGTTAAGCTTTATTTATTAGAGAAGGGCTTGCCATTCAATATCCTTCTTCTTTTGGATAACGCCGGTGGCCACGCAAGAAATCTTTCGTGTGAAGGCGTTAGGGTTGAATTCCTGCCAGCCAGCACTACGTCCCTTATACAATCGAGGGACCAGGGAGTTATCAGGGCTTTCTTATGTATAAGATAAGGAATACCATGTCCAACCTCGTACGTAGCCTTGATAACGCCACCGAAACCGAAGCCGAAAACGACACGTTCACCCTGAAGGAGTACTGGAAGTCTTTCACCATTGCTACATGTCTTCAAAATGTTCATAAGGCATTGCAAGAGATGAAGCCCTGCACCGTTAATGCAAGCTGGAAGAAGTTGTGGCCTGAGGTTGTGCACGACGACAAGGGATTCACGCCTGAAGAAATCCAACACTCGGCTGTTCAAAAAGCTGTGCAATTAGCTTCGTTAATCAAAGGTGAAGGATTTGCCGATATGGCGAAGGTGACGTAGATGAACTGATTGACTTAGAATCCGAACTACTCGCCGACCAAGACTTAGAAGCACTGACGAAGTCTGCTGCCGAGGAAGACGACGAAGAGGAAACACCGAAAGAAGCCGAGGAAACAATCGAGCAAAGTGGATGGTAGTTAGAGCGGTTAGGTAAACTAATGAAACTAATTAACGAAGTGAAGGAGTGCTCACAGGAATTGGACAACAATATGGTTCAATCAGTACAATTTTGCAATAAAATAGAAGAGCTGATGACTCCTTATCAAATGATTTTCGATAGGCTACAGAGGGAGAGAAAACAACTTCCAATAACAATGTTTTTCCAGCCGAGCAAGAAAGAAAGGGTACCGGTGACAAGTACTGTTCCTGAAGTTGTAACGACCGACGAAGAAATTGCCGATTCACCTTCCACAGAAGAGGAAATGGTGTCCCCCGAAAAGAAACCACCTGCTGAAGATATGTAATTTTTAATTTTAAGGCTTAATATCTTAATAATTGTTATTATTATTTCAGCAATAATGAGCAGTATTGTAATGGGAGGGTTAAATAGTTGTACAGGGAAGGTTTTAAAAGTCTAAATGCACATAAATATATACGTAAAAATCGGCGATCCCACTTCGCGGAAAATCTCCTTTCGCTGGGGTTTTTGGAACGCATCTACCGCGATACACGAGGGAACACTGTACATAAGATTCTCGCGTAGTAATAGTAGCCTACTCTCTCAACTGTAAGGGGATTGTTAAAGATTAGCACAATGGCTAGAAGCGAACGGTGACGTCATCAGGAACGACCCCCTCGTGTAGTTTTGCGTAAAATTAATTAAAATAAAGACCTATTCTGATAAACTTAATACATTCGTTTTTATTTTCAGGTTTTATTCAACTTCCAGTCTTGTGTTTGAAAAGAAAAAACTAATTCAGTCGAACGTGATAACAGTGTCACACTTCCTGTTATTAAACAAGCCAAATTAGTGGATACAGATAGGACAGAGAACATATCCAAGAATAACTTCCATATCAGCATGATCTTTTCGTATATGTACGTTATGAAGTATGTCCAGTTATTTATTTTTTCTTGTGTTCTAGGACGCCCCCACTAGTACAGCGGTAAATTCTCCGGATTATAACGCTAAAATCAGGGGTCCGTTTCCCCTCGGTGGGCTAAGCAGATAGCCCGATATGACTTTGCTATAAGAAAAACACACACATGTTCTAAGACACTCCATTTTCGTCACGAATTACTGTGTGCGTGTGAGTTCTCACAGCAAAGCTTCATCGGGCTATCTGGTGAACCCACCAAAGAGAATAGAATCCCTGATTTTACAGGAGTTACTACTGAAAACAAAAGCCCTTGATGACGAGAAACCCTCTCGAAATAAAAATGTTTCTTAGAACGGCTGGTATCGGTATTAATACTTTTACTGACAAGGAGATAACAATGTTTCAACCTTCCTATGTCATCTTCAGGTTAAGAAAGAGAGCGTTTGCAAGTGACCGTTGCCAGACACATGTCTTAGGGACGAGAGTGTAAAAGGACACGAAACTGCACGGTGCGCTGCAGTTGGATGTTTCGTTATTAATTAGTATAGGTATAAATGTGTTCCTTTATACTGGAGGCCCGCATGGCTTGGAGTTTTAAGGCGTTCAACTCGTAATCCGCGGGTTCGAATCTCCGTCGCACCAAACATGCTTGCCCTTTCAGCCGTGGGGGCTTTATAATGTGACGGTTAATCCCACTATTCGTTGGTAAAAGAGTAGCCCAATAGTTGGCGGTGAGTGGTAATGACTAGCTGCTTTCCCTCTAGTCTTACACCACTAAATTAGGGACGCCTACGCAGATAGCCCTCGAGTGGTTTTGCGCGAAATAAAAGAAAAACAAACTTTTATACAGGGTGGTTGCTAGAAAAGCGGAAAATTTGTCAAACAGCTATTTATTTTTACAAAGAATAACTTTTATAAAATTTTTAAAGGCATATGTTATATTATACTCATAGATGCTCAAAATGTCGTCCGTGATATTAAAATCATGCATTTTATTCATGATATAAAGAAATCAAAATAGAAATGAGTAAGCACGCATTTTATTCATGATCTCATCTGACCCTCAAATTTTACGCTTTTCTAGCGGCCACCCTGTATTAGTTAATATTAGTCTCAGTTGCAGTACAAGTAAACTTCTTTGATTTTGAATTTGTTTATATTTGTTTCTCTATTTTGCATCTGTGTGTTTTCTGTGGTTCTGTTGTGTTTATTTGAATTGTAGTGTTCAAAAACATGTGTAGGTGTTTTTGTTTTTTTCCTTTGAATTTAGTTTCTATTTTCTGCTTGGTTCTCTAACATAGAAGTCGTGGCAGCTGTTTCAATGTATTTTATAAATAATATTGTTGCTGTGTTCAGTTTCTGTTTTATTGCATGAGTGGAGCCCCAGAGAATGTATAATCCAGTGTGGGTGATTTTTCTGTGGATTACTGATTTGAATTGTGTATAAGTTCCAGTGATTTTGAGGTTAAGAACTGCTACATGGTTATTTTTATTCCTGTTCACAGGTGAGCTTAATGTTGAGGTGTATCGTGTTAACGTGATTGGAAAACGAAGCGTATGTTGTGTATTAACATACCTGTACCAGCATAGTGGTAGGTGCGAGGCTGAATTGATCGCTTGAGATTCATTCTGTGTCATAAAAATGCTGGTTAGAACTGATGATTCCCCATACTTGTAGATAGCTGTGGTTAGTTATCTTTAAGTTAGATTTGGTGGTAGCGAATTCTATAAGGGTTGTGCTAATTGGATACTGGGGATGTGTATCAGTGAGTTGGGGTCTTGGATATAAAGTTTGTTTTCGAATTTTGCACAAAGCTACTCGAAGGCTATCTGCGCTAGCCGTCCCTAATTTAGCAGTATAAGACTAGAGGGAAGGCAGCTAGTCATCACCACCCACCGCCAACTATTGGGCTACTCTTTTACAAACGAATAGTGGGATTGACCGTCACATTATTAAAGGGCGAGAATGTTTGGCGTGACGGGGATGCGAATCCGCGACCCTCAGATTACGAGTTGCACGCCTTAACACGCTTGGCCATATCGGATCAGGATGTAAAGTCTGAGGCTATTTTGCAGGCTACAGTTGTGGGAACTTCTGTGAAGAATCAGATGACATCAAAACTGACCATTAAGACTTTATGATTTGTTTTTCGTTGTTGTTTTTGAATTAAGCACAAAGCTACACAATGGGCTATCTGTGCTCTGCCCACCACGGGTATCGAAACCCGGATTTTAGCGTGTAAGTCCGCAGAGATACCGCTGAGCCACCGGGGGGTTCTTCATGATTTAGTTGATTAAGAATATAATATTATATAATATAATATTATAGAATATTATAGAAACGCTACAGTTGAAGCACCGTCTTTTCTTTCCATGTTTATGTTCATATCGAACGTTCTCAGAAGTTTTGACACAAGTTCATGTTGTTTCTTTGTTTTTTTAAAATACCAATGATTAAAACATTTCATATTGTTTTTATCATGCGAAGCATCATTTGCACTAAAGACCCGACGTGAATAGAATAGAACACTGTTGAATTCATTTAAAAATACTCTCAGCGTTTATTAAATGAAAGGAAATATAAAGAGATTCAGGAGAAACTTAAAATGGTGTATCTCCGAAGAAATGCCTTTAATTAGATTAAATTAAATGTAGACATGTTAAGAGTTTGCACGTTTGATCAGTGTAAGCCTGTTCGAGCTCGCTATTTGGGGAGTTTTAAAAACAAACTGTTAATGAACACGAAAATAAGGCTTAGCTTTTTGTTTTCTAAAAACGGCATAGAGTTCATTAAATTATAAGCCTAAATTAAATACTTTTGCAGACAGCAATCAGTTCCAAACCAACACCAGATTCCCTTCTGTTAACTCTTCAGATTAAAAGACTGTTGGCAAAAGTGAATTTAATTACAGCGTTCTCTGAAGTAAAATAACGAATTGAGACTTAAATGAACTCTTGCTATCCGATTGTGACTGAGAAACATCAGTTATTATTCATCTCATGATTGGTATGGAGTTTCTGATAGCCCAACTATAAATATAATTATGACCATTTTCTATCAATGTTTAATAGATCCCAATTTTGACACTGAACCAAAACCCATTAGATTTAAAGAGACTATTTTTACTTAGTGAAGTAAACAAAAAGGCTAAAGGGGCGTGATGTAAAATTGGGTAATGAAAACAGCACATGTTATTAATTATTTAGTGCCATCATAACTATTTTCATCACTTTCGCCCATAAAACTACAAAATACCTTGAATTAATTTATATACATTAATAAAAATAATTTTCGCGAACAGCCGTTTCTAATTTAACAGTGAAAAAGTAAAGGGAAAATAGCTAGCCGACACTAACCGCCGCCAACTCCTGAGTTCCTTTTTCAACAACAAATAATAGGATTGACCAGCACTTCATAACACCCTCACGGCTGAAAGAGTGAGCATATTTCGTATAACATGGTCTGTTTGCTTGTTTGTTTTCGAATTTCGCACAAAACTACTCGAGGGCTATCTGTGCTAGCCGTCCATAATTTAGCAGTGAAAGACTAGAGGGAAGGCAGCTAGTCATCACCACTCACCGCAAACTCTTGGGCTACTCTTTTACCAACGAATAGTGGGATTGACCGTGACATTATAACGCCCCCACGGCTGAAAGGGCGAGCATGTTTGGTGCGATCGGGACTCGAACACACGACCCTCGGATTATGAATACAGCGCCTTAACACACAAGGCCATGCCTGTCCTCAATATGGTTTAAAATCTGACGTAAATAAAAAAGACAGCCGAACCCTATGTAGGATATATATCGTTTCACCTGACTTGGAAGAAGTACTGAACGAAAGTAGGAAAATCAAATCCTTAAAGCATCTTTTTTCATATTGTGAAATTATATGAGAGAAAGCTTCTCCCAAATTATTGTTGTTTTGAAGTAAGCACAAAGCTACACAATGGGCTATCTATGCTCTGCCCACCACGGGTATCGAAACCCGGATTTTAGCGTGCAAGTCCGCAGACATACCGCTGAGCCACTGAGAGGGGCTCTCAAATTGAGAAAGAGTATTATAAGTGAAAGGTAATATGATACACCTTCTCTGAAATATCATCAGTGCGAACCTGCCCAGAACATACAACCTTACGAGAAAAAATTTTTCTTCTGCATTAATAAAAAAAAAATATTTGATTTATTCCTGGGGCGTGCCCGTGGTCATGGTAACGTTAGCAAACTAAGGAAGATATTCGTTTAGTATTTTGTCGCCTCACCAGCTCTTAAGTTATACAAATAGTGTTCGTAATACATTGTGTAGCCCCCGTTAGTACAGCGGTATGTCTTAGCAAGGTATCTTGCAATGTTTTTGTTTGTTTGTTTGTTTTTTCCCATATGCTAATTACTTAACTAGTGTTTCATTTACTGTATCCCCATAATAGTAGGTTGGTAACAAAGATACCTGTTGTGTGCTTTGTTACTTCATTTTATATTTTCTAATTCGTTTTATACCTCTTGTTGTAATTTGTTAACCAGGTGGTATTTTGCAGTTTTTTTCTCTCCATATGCTAATTATTTAACTAGTGTTTTATTTCATTAATTTTTGTTTATACCTCTTTGAGGTAGGATGAATAAAGAGAAAAACAAAATCTGGATTTAGAACGCTAAAATCAGGGGTTCGATTCCCCTCGGTGGGCTGAGCAGATAGCCCGATGTGGCTCTGCTATACGAAAACAAAAACACACAGACACATTTATTGTGTATCTTACGTGATAAACTCTTTTGATCTTTAAACCTGAGAGGTTTATTTTTGTTACACTTGAAAAGGCAGAGGAAGGTTCCTTCAGATTGTGAAACGTTGTTTTGTCTACAGTAAATATCACTGTGCTAATACATTATAATTTGTCAATTTACTACTGTGTTAGCACAAAGTGCTTCTCTGATAGAACTGTACATTCTTGTGTTCTCGGCCGTAAAATGAAAGAATTATATCCGTAAACTCTGATGTCAACACTTCAGCTTTGTAAAGTTCAAAGTTCCTATCAGATTGGAAATGACAAAAACGTATCTTCGAAAAAACACTCCATGAGTTCCTTACCGTTGTGGTTCATGGCACATGGCCTATTAAAAAAACCCCACAAAGGTTCAGTTCAGTGATGGAACAAAGTTGTCGTCATATTCCTACAGAAAGATTTAACATGTAATTAGAGGAAGATAGAAGTTAACTGATAATCCATGCGGTGTTCTATGTTCTCTTTCTCCACGTTGAGAGAGACCTTGCTTTTACAGCTCGACAATTCTGCCACGTTCAAACTCTGTCAACTTTTTAACCTTTGCCATGTTTTTACCCAATGTAACACAGGAGATGTCAATAACGCTAATGCTTCAACAGAAATGACTACATTTCGTTACGTGTTTACTGATTAACGCTTTGTTTCAGTATGGTCTTAAACTTTCGACCAGCTGGTATTTAGGCTAAATTCATAGTGTTTACATTTTCCCTATTAAATGCTATAAACGTTTCTTATTTTTATTTTCTCTTTTGCTATTTTCATCTTTCGAAGCTCTACTCAAATAAGTGGTTGAGTCTAACAACGCAAAATGCATGTTTTGTCTTTATGTTCATTGGTCTTAAGATTTTGGCCAGCAGTGTAATACTGCAGAACAAAAGACATCCGAACAAAAAATGGCATTTATATTTGAAAAAAAACAATAATATTGACTGTTATAGAGGCCAACCATATCAATACAATATAACAGAACAAAAGACATCACAATAAGGTTGAGAAAAACAATGACATTGATTGTTTATAGAGTAGAACAACACGAAACAGTAATACAGAACAAAAGACATCAGAACTGACATTTAGCGTTAGACAAACAATAATATTGGTTGTTTATAGTGGTGAACCACATGTATACATTATTACGGAACAAAATACATCAGAACAAGGTTGAACAAGCTTTAGGAAGACAGTAACTCAAGTTGTTCGTAGAACAGAAAACAATCAATAGTTTGTTTTTGAATTTCGCGCAAAGCTACTCGAGGGCTATCTGCCATAGCCGTCCCTAATTTAGCAGTGTAAGACTAGAGGGAAGGAAGCTAGTCATCACCACCCACCGCCAACTCTTGGGCTACTCTTTTACCAACGAATAGTGGAATTGATCGTTACATAATAACGACCCCACGGCGAGGAGGGCGAGCATGTTTGGTGCGACCAGGATTCGAACCTGCGACCCTCGCATTACGAGTCGAACGCCTTAGCACACTTGGCCATGCCGGGTCCGTGGTCTTTCTGAAAGGAAATAATTAAATGCATTTGTTTTGTATGTAAGTTAACCTGAAAAATTTCACACCGTCTTATATTCCGTAATATCACCATCCATCCATCTTTTTCACAACAGGCAGTGCCACTCATAAAATAGACCAAGCATGGTCCGGTGGTGAGGGATCTTGACTCCTGATCTGAATGTCGCAGGTTTGAATCCCCGTCCCATCAAACATGCTTGTCCTTTCAGTCCTGTGAACGTCGTAATGTGTCGATCAGTCTCACTACTCGTTGGCAACAGATTAGCCCATGGGTGATGACTAACTGTCTTCCCTCTAGCATCACGCTGCTATATTAGGGAGGGCTAGCACAAATATCCCTCGAGTAGCTTTGCGCGAAACTCAAAAGACCAAACCCTTCTTTTGTACTTCACGGGCAACATTATCTCCTTTCACCATTATTTTTCTCCAGTTTATGTCTTAATCAAGATTCCTGGTCATTTCTTTGCAAATAAATTGGGGGACTTTAGAAGAGACATCGAGTAACCTTACAACAACAGCTGTGACGTCCTTTACAGAACACCGCAAGATGTTCGAATAAACAATAGGGCTCGGTGATGCAATCACATCGTTTCGCATTCGTTTCGCTTTTCAACCATTCGAAATGTTTGGCTCTTCCTCAGCTGCTTGTAATTACAAGTCTCCATGGTTACACACGTACTTTTCATATACTGCTTTTATTACTACAGGCGAAAGACTTTATCATAGAAGCCAGCGAACAGCTAATAAAACAGGGAACAAATTATTAAATTTTAGGTTTAGTCTGACCTGCTTACCCTTGTAAACTTACATGGGCTTCGAACAAGATCTGATACTCCATGTAACCGATCTCTTTTATATCTATTTAGCTAATTCAAGGCCCCTAGTGACACAGTAAGTGTGCCCGCACACTTACAACACAAGAAACCATGTTTCGACACCCGAGGTGTACAGTATGTGGGTGTGCAGCTTTGTGCTTAAAAACAAACAAAAAAAACGAGATAATTTAACTTATTGAGTTAAATATGATTAATATATGTTCCCATATATTATTATATGGGAACACATAATAAAATTTTCTTTCAATATAAAATTTTCCAAATAACAACTTATGCTATTCTTTTTTTCTAAAACTTAATGTTATTTTTTTCTGATACATTATTTTCTGTAATATTATATTGACTGAAGGGCCCGGCAAGGCCAAGTGTGTTAAGACGTTCGACTCGTAATGCGAGGGTCGCAGGTTCGAATTCTGGTCGCACCAAACATGCTCGCCCTCTCAGCCGCGGGGCTTTAATAATGTGACGGTCAATCCCACTATTCGTTGGTAAAAGAGTAGCCCAAAGGTTGGCGGTGGGTGGTGATAACTAGCTGCCTTCCCTCTAGTCTTACACTGCTAAATTAGGGACGGGTAGCACAGATAGCTCTCGAATAGCTTTGCACGAAATTAAAACAAAACAAAACAGAAATAACAAAAAGAAATGATTGATGCGATTGTTCTGAAAGTTTTGTTAGAAAATGATCATAATAACTATACAATGCAAAACGTATAGCCAGTAAAAAAAAAACTGATACACGTATGTATCTCATGGTGCAAAAATACAGTTTTACACGTGTATATTTTATGACATTAATTATAGTTAATGGACTCGTAGAATAAAAAAAAGTTTTGTTTTATTTTTTCTTAGATATGTTATTTCTGCAAAGAAAAGCA
Source organism: Carcinoscorpius rotundicauda (assembly GCA_011833715.1). Lineage (NCBI taxonomy): Eukaryota > Metazoa > Arthropoda > Merostomata > Xiphosura > Limulidae > Carcinoscorpius > Carcinoscorpius rotundicauda. The sequence goes on along the minus strand of CM022400.1, from coordinate 58,783,712 downwards.
TAGCGTGGAAATATATATTATTTCAGCCTTACATGACGTAACAAAAACGAAGTGAATGTGAAATCTAAATAAATGATTAATGCAGTGTTGATTTAGTAGATTTATTGAAGTCACAATCTGAAATGCTCTATAAAAAGTTATTTTACACAACGGACGGAAATTGCGTTCAGATAGCTTACAAACACTCAAAATCCTGTGTATTTTACTTGGAAAACATGTTGCAGATCAATGATTTATTATTTATTAATACTGTGTGTAATCTGGTGGTTATAAGGTACATTTATACATAGTAATAGACTAGATACTTATCTTCAAGACCACGTGGGCGTTTTTTTATGTAATATGTTCTGACAAACATAGAACATATTTTTTTTTCCTTGAATTATAGGTGGCGTTATAAATAACATACATCCAAGTTTCTACAACCATAAAATCTAAACTGTACTCCATAGTCCAATAAAAGTGTTTTATGTAAATATAGCCAAATATAAAGTCAAATATTTTTGAATATATTCATTACATTAACAGCATGTTTTTCTACATACTAGCTTCACGTGCAATTCATTTCACTCATTTGCATCAAAATATCTTGTATTAGATTAATCAAACTTATCCAATATATTTTTTTTATTTTCTTTATGAAATTGATTTCAGAAATATCTTTAGAATTCGAGCATTATTACAAACCAGTCGTGTTAGAATATAAAGAAATTTTACCCACAATACATTTCGATACATTACTTTATTCAGTAATCTCGTACTGGTTATTAATGTTCTGTAAACATACAAAAAGCAGTCGGCCCGGCATGGCCAAGCGTGTTAAGACACTCGACTCGCAATCCGAGAGTCGCGGATTTGAATCTTTGTCGCACCAAATATTCTTGCTATTTCAGCTGTGGGGGCGTTATAATGTCACGGTCAATCCCACTATTCGTTGGTAAAAGAGTAGCCCAAGAGTTGGCGGTGGGTGGTGATGACTAGCTGCCTTCCCTCTAGTGTTATACTGCTAAATTAGGGACGGCTATGGCAAATAACCCTCGAGTAGCTTTGTGCGAAATTAAAAACAAACAAACAAAAGCTAAAAGAATTACTTAGTTGTTGTACTGTCTGATCTGGTTCTGGTGTTTGGGTACAGTACTAACCAAAACCAGTTATTGTTATACTGTTCGATCTGGTTCTGTACTAATTTTGTACAAAAAAATAAACACACTGTCCATTAACAAACAACATTAAATACAAAGTTAGAAGATGTGAAACTTCAGGTATTTTAACACATAATGGTAATATGAAGTAAATCTTATCGCTTCTCGTTTTGAGTGAAAGTCACTTTGATTCATATAATATGGCTAAATATGAGAGTTTATGGCTCGCGTCCAGTCTGTTTTCAAAAACTGCTTTCTACGTTTTGGGGCCATTGGAGTAGCAGTCAAATCCCATTAGTTAATGTGAATAGTTCATTAGGTGTTGGTGGTTGGCTAGCTGAACCTCTCTCTGTCTATTTAATTGATCCCAGGGAACACTAGTATCGTCATTTGTACAGCCTCGCTCGAATATCCGAAATAAAACAAAATAATTCACAAAAAGTAAATAATATAGTTTAGTACCTTTTGCTGAAAGAAACCAGAGGTTATTAGGCTTGTGAAATTTGTGAAACTCGTTCTTACAAGTAATACTTGAATATCTTAATATTATTCGACAGATTACCAGGGATTCTTCGGCAGGGTTCACGCGAATTAAAGAAGGAAAAATTAGGTGTTCTTCCCTATCTTAACAGTACTTTTGTTAGTTTCCTAAAGATCTCACTTTAACAATATACACTTTGGGCTTTTATATCATTATAAAGGTACTAAGATATCACTACTTTCAAAGCTGGTTCACACACACACATATATTTTGTAATTGATCATATCGTGACGAAATAATCACACTAATTACTCTCCTAATGAGGCCTTAGAACTGAATTTTCGCCCATTAGTTCATTTATGTTAATGAATTCAATTTGAATTACAGGTTTTACGTCTTAATTGATAAATCTTCTGCTCTAGACTTGAAGTCTGCTGAGAACTTTGTATGTTGTGTACGTCTAAGTACCTAGTTTCTATATAGGACGTATGTATTAAACTTAAGTAATAAAATCTTGGAAACAGAAGTTCGAGAAGGTGTTTTTTTTGTTGTTTTCTTCTTATAGCAAAGCCACATCTGGCTATCTGCTCAGGCCACCGAGAGGAATCGAACCCTTGATTTTAGCATTGTAAATCCGAAGACATACCGCTATACTAGCATGAGGCAGTTCGAGAAGGAAATAATAAAGTTAAAACCAGATTTATATAGACATTCTATATTAACTTTCTATTGTATTAGTGGTTAGTACATAAAAATTTAAAAACTTTGGGGATTTAACCTACGTTACTTCTTGAAGTGTGTTCAGAACAAAATATTACACAAGCCTTTATGTCTAACACCCAACAATCGAAACGGAATTTTATGCGAAATATACATTTTGTTTTCTTATAGCACATTTTAAAACTCAGGTTGCTAAGTTACGATAAAAACATGGAAACAACTATTAATTACCAAGGTTACAGACGAATTGTAGAATAATTACCATAAACTAAGATTTTGAATTATGAAACATGCTAGGGTAACAAATAATTCACCATATTGATTAAATATCCGGTTTCAGATAATTTGTTGATAAATTTGGAACATGCATAATTTATTACAAAAATTCCCAGAAGTCTCGATCAAACACTTATAATAAAAATCATCTGTCCATGTTGCATCGAATTAAATTTTATATTTCATACGTGTAATACGGAACGTCGTTACGTTTTCAAAGCTAATGAAATCTACAAATACTATTGCTTTCGGAAATAAATTATCCCTAACGTAATTTATATTTATATCCACACAAGTCAAAGTAATACTTTCATTTCCCTGTCTTGTACTATTTCAACAAATAACCATTCCCTCAGTTTCTGCAGAAAGTACTTTCCTTAGAAATTTGTTGAAAGCCGAAATAAAATAATCACTCAGTTTACAATGCGTACTTATTTCATGACATGTCTGTTTATGTGTAAACCTTCCGATCAGGCGCAATAATACAAGCTTATTTCTAATCTATAATGTCTTAATATATCTCGACAGCGACCTGTTCACTTTTCACTTTGCGTGAGTTGTTTGAATCTTTGAAGCGGGTTACAAATTATATTAATCGCCAAGATATTTTTTTTCTCACAATAATTTTGTCTCTGAGTGAACAGTTTTTACTCAAACAGAAATATGTGTGAAAGAATGATTGCTTAACGTCTTCTGGTTGAAAACATGGGATTTCTGTGGCTCTGTAGGTTGCGTTTAAAGTAGTGGTGATTTCGTTTGTTTTTTTTCCTTAAGTGCAAAGATTTTGTGTGTAAATTAAATACGAATCGATTTGTGTGTTTGAAGTTAAGCACAAAGCAACACATCGGGCTACCTGCGTTCTGCCCATCACGGGTATCGAAACCCAGTTTCTAGCATTGTAAGTCCTCAGAATACGAACTAAAGTTTATAAAATTAGTCGTTATCGTATGTAAATAAACTGTGATGTTTCATGCCGTAAACATATTTCTACTCTGAGAACTTATTACCTTCCGTTTCTATTACCTCTTTCACAGGGATGTTAGCAATTTTTTTATAAAAGCGTGATTTCATACCGATATCATGTTAAAATTATGATTAATTAATATGTGTATTAAAACGTGAAAATTTATTTTTCTGGATTAAAAAATAATTACAGGATGTGTGAAAAGTCTGGAAGAAGAAATACTTCGAATTTTACAGAACGTACTCCACGTGCCTACTCTGTAGTTCGAAACCAGTTTGGATTAACACGACCCTCTTTATCTTCGTCAGCGCCGTAATCAGCCAAGTGTATGTAATAAAACAACTCTCAAACCAGAGTTTTCGGATCATGTATAGCAGATATTTTAAAACTGTTAATATTTTTTATTCTCATGTTTCGCTCTATCAGCTATCGTGCTGAAAGTACAGTTAATCTAACTTTATAAGATCCTAAAGTAAGAGAAAGTTTTACCGATATACTCTAATTATCACTCTTTGTTGTTAGGCGGATACAAAAATGTCTGAAGTATTTTTTAAGGTTAACACCAATCTAAGCCTATCCACTCAAATAACGAAAAGCAAGCCTTTGTCTCTAGAGTTGGTTTATTGTATACTTCACTTGTCCGTACTCAAAGTATTGTTCGTTTGTTTGTTTGTTTTGAATTAAGCACAAAGCTTCACAATGGGCTATCTGTGCTCTGCCCACCACAGGTATCGAAACCCGATTTTTAGCGTGTAAGTCTACAGACATACCGCTGAGCCACTGGGGAGCACAAAGCATTGTGAGAGCCAAAGCCAAACGTTCACGACTGTGGTTAATTTCACGTGAATTAGGTGTGACCGAAATATTCTGTTTTTGTAGGCAGTGGGTGTGTATGAATTCAGTCCTGAATAGTCAGTGTAATATCTGGTGGTGGATGTACAACTAAATATTTGTTCACAACGTCACAAGTTCTGCGTAAAGAAACATGGCGATTGGTCTAAACCAGACACAAACACTGCCTGCGATCAGCCATCTTTTGAGACAAATTTTCAGAGTGGGTATAGTTAAGAATAGCCCTCAGATTTATTGCTGTTCCATCTGGAGGAACATAACTCCATTACTAGTTCTAATAACCACAAATATCCAAAGACCGTGTTTTTTTATCTCGCTACATGGTGAATCTAACTGATTTTTTTTGTCTACTCCTAACTTTTTACGTCCACTGTACAAGGACGTATCAAGATATTGACTGAAGAGAAACCTTTTGTGATGGCGAGAAACCCACTTGAAGTAAAAAATGTATTTCAGGATGGCTGGTTTTGGTATTAACACTTTTACTAATAAAGCAGACAATAGCGTTTCGACCTTCTTAGGTCATCTTTGGGTTTTATGCTTTATTAGTAAAAGCGTTAATACCCATACCAGCCGTCTTGAAATACATTTTTGAAGAAAGACCCATTACTGCCTTATGTGTTAATACCCATACCAACCGTACAGAGATACACTTTTTCAGAAAGACCCATTACTGCCTTATATGTTAATACCCATACCAGCCGTACAGAGATACATTTTTAAAGAAAGACCCGTTACTGCCTTATGTGTTAATACCCATACCAGCCGTACAGAGATACATTTTTGAAGAAAGACCCATTACTGCCTTAAGTTACGTTCTCTTGTGTTAATGAAGCACGTAACTGGAAGAAAACAACAATTCAATCTCGTTGTTTACCATAAAGATACCATATTGTACTATGTCTTGTATATTACAAATATATACATATATATGCATAACATAGATGAAGTGTTTTATTTTTCCCTCATAATATCTAATGTTGGTATAATGTGAATTATGTTTTAATAGTTAAAACAAAAGAGATATAATTATATTGTATAACGAGCACTTTAAAAAGTCATATTGATATAATGTATTATGCTTAAAAAAACTGAACACTTTTTGACTACTATTTCATAAGGTAAAGTCCTTTCTTTGAGACTTAACCAACTTAGTTGATTTTTACCTGGGTCACACGTGATGGGTCAATATAACTGGTATACTTATTTTCATCACTGTTATCCAATACTGGTATTGTAGCAATCGGCTCTTTGTTGACCAATTCTATACTGTGAACTTCGATTATATTCCTTAGAGACTGGATTATTTTGCCATTTGTTTCAAGAAATAACCTAAAAAGGTTTTTAGTTCAAAACTAAATCGTAACCTGTAAGAGTGAGGCCTCTTAGTTCACCTATAAATTCACATTTAAGGCAACTGGACTCGAGTCCAGTTTCAACTCACACTCAAAATAAAATCTGAACTTGGAATTACCCTATCGCAGCAAACTGACCACCGCTACTGATAGTACAAGAAATTTGCGATAGTGTTATAAAAATACGGCCACAAACATCTAACCTCAGAAATGAATTATGTGGGAAGGCAAAAATAAATCCGAAGGCAAACATTTCATTATTTCACACCTTCTGTACCTGAGGTACCTGTAACTTCTAAATAAATTATATTTTGTTTTACGATGTCAGTCCACGTATTTTTTGAACAGCCTTCGTAGTTAAAACAAAAATCAAAACTATCCGGGCTTCACTTTGTTTCTAAAAATAATGAAATCTGAACAATTTTTATGTATTTATTGTTAAACCAGGAAGAGAAGTTTTAAACCTTTTATCACCAAAGCAATGTAATTTTGTTGTGCAACATTTTCTTTGTTCATATTTAGATGCTAGAAGAACATTGCATTCTCCTGGCATTACCATGTGGACGTGACCACATGGATGTCCTCCAGCAGTCAATAACCTTCGAAATGGTTTTATCAATTATTTGCAACTCAAGCAGGCTGCAGGTATTGTCAATGCAGCAGCCCCAGGCTCCCAACAGGTAAATGTCATGTTTTATTTTGTTTGTTGCACCTATAACAGTTTCAGATGTTTTTCTTTTAATCAGTGAGCAATATTAAATTGTGAATTTGTTTCTTAAATACGAGTTTCTCATATAGATGTATTAGCAATTTTTTTGACGCGATACTGTAAAACATTATTGCAAATTGATTATTTATATAAACATAACAGTTCAGAAAACCTTCTCTTCTTTCTGAATGTAGCCTGCCTACGTGATCCACATTTTCCCATCCTGTGACTTCTCAAATGAAAATATGGCTCGAATTGCCCCAGATTTACTTCACAGCGTGAGTGACATTGCCCATCTTTTAATAATAATTGCCACTGTGTAATGGGTAAAAAACAAAAGGAACTCAAACTGACTGACCTTTTAGCATCAACAATTTATGGTGGAGTCAAAGACATCCCATGAAAGTGAAACCTGTTATCATCGGCCTTGTACTGCTGCATTATTCAAAAATGAAAGCTGAACACCTTTTTCAGCCAATGTTAGTGTATTCCTACCTTCCAGAACTGTCCAGGACTCTATACTTGGAGAAATGGTGTTAAATGTAGTGTTGCTGTTATATTTAGCTGTATTTCTGAATGTAACTGATGTACCCATGTTGTTACAGCACAAATGTACGTGAGGTATCAGTTCATTATTTCACACCTTCTGTACCTGAGGTATCAGTTCATTATTTCACACCTTCTGTACCTGAGGTATCAGTTCATTATTTCATACCTTCTGTACCTGAGGTATCAGTTTATTATTTCACACCTTCTGTACCTGAGGTACCAGTTCATTATTTCACACCTTCTGTACCTGAGGTATCAGTTCATTATTTCACACCTTCTGTACCTGAGGTATCAGTTCATTATTTCACACCTTCTGTACCTGAGGTACCAGTGGGCGCTGTACAGTTAACAATATAAACACCACTTTTGTATCTCGTCCTCATTAAAATGGAACGTAAATAATTTGTTTCTATCATTCGATGACCATACTGCCACGCAATACGTCATAAGGTTGTTACTTTCATCATTCGGGGTAAAGCTATTTTGTGTTTCCTGAAGACATGCAACAGGATAAAGAAAAACTAGTTGATACAACAGTGTTGTAGCTGAAAGATGTTAGGTCATTCTCGAGACACATTTAATGCTGTATTTACTGAGGCATTAACCCTAATTACCCTCACGTCCCAGGATCGAAATTAAAAGTTAGTTCACGTAATGAATAAGCTGTCCTCTCAAAGAGCACAGCTAATTAAATATGTTTTTTTCTATTACCTTACTTATCAATATCATAATTGTTTCATCGATCGGGTATGTTTATTTGTTTCCTTAAATTAAGCACAAAGCTACACAAAGGGCGATCTGCTCTGACCACCACGAATACAGAAACCCGGTTTCTGGCGGTGTGAATTTACAAATGTACCGCTGTGCCACTTGGGGTGGAAATGTTCGATATTTAAGAGCACGTGAAAGTATCCGTGCTGAACGTATAATGTCGGTGCAACATTGAAATCGTATTCTCGCAGTTCTAAAGAGCGGCACGAACTGTGTGCACTTAAGAACTGTTGTAGTACTAACGGTTGTTAACGCAATAACCTTTAACAGTTTATACCGGGAATGCGCTGACGCTTATTATATTGAAATTACATCAAAAGTTTTTGGTTGGTTGTTTTCAATTTTGCGTAAAATCAAACGAAGGTTATCTGCAATAGCCGTCCCTAATTTAGCAGTATAAGACTAAAGGGAAGGCAACTAGTGATCAACACCCACCGCCAACTCTTGGGCTACTATTTTACCAACGAATAGTGGGGTTGACCGTAACGTTATAGCGCCCCCACGGCTGAGAAATCGAGAATATTTTGTGCAAAGGGGATTCAAACCAGCCTCCCTCGGATTACGAGTCGAACGTCTTAACCCACCTGGCCATGCCGGGCAAACCTGAATGATCTTTCTAATGTACGTGTTTAGCAACGGCACTGGCCCAGCATGGCCAGGTGGTTGACGTACTCGACTCATTATCCGAGGGCTGCGGTTTCGAATCCCCGTCACACCAAACATGGTCGCCCTTTCGGCCGCGGGGGCGTTATAGTGTTAAGGTCCCTCTATCTGTTACCAAACACACTCCTGTTGAAATATTTGCATTGTAATCATTTTTATTTTAAAGATTGCTGCTGTTTTGAAGTAAGCCCAAAGCTACTCAATGGGCTATCTGTGCTCTGCCCACCATGGGTATCGAAACCCGGTTTTTAGTGTTGTAATTTCGCAGACATATTGCTGAGCCACTGGGGGGGGGTTATTTTAAAGAGCACACTCTTACTCAAAAGAAGTAAATAATACACATAATATATAAATAACGAACATTTACAATGAATTAGTCAAATAGAGCGAATATGTATATATTAAAGGTATAATAAGAACACAAATAGTCTCACCGCGTTTTCCGAAGTCAATTTTGGAGTCTCGACGTCACGTCTATTAAATACGCCCTCTATAAAATCACCAGTTTCCATAGAGATTGATCGTTCATGACACACAAAGCGTTCTCGGGGTACACTACATCCAGTTGGTAACTTCTGCTCATAAACTACATCCAGTTGGTTATAAACATCTGCTTATAAGCAGAAGGAACTCACAATGAGAGACAGGACGAAGTTTGTTCAGATCAGCTAACAGAAAGGTAAACAGACTTCACATTAAAGCAGTTGATTAATTTAATATTGTCTGACATAACTCAACGTTCATTATGTCTCTAGATAAGTTATAATTCACCATTTACACACAGGTATGAAACAAAAAATCCCTTATGAGCAAGGAAGAATAAGTCCTGAGTTTAATATATATAAATATTATGAAAGAGTAAGAAATGTATTTTTTCTAAACCTTTGTACATTTTATTTTTTTTTCATATACGAATGTGAAATATTCTAACAATAACAAGTGTATTGTTACTAATGAGTTTACGTTCTTCGAAGATTGTTTTTGACTAAGCTAGTTATCGGTTGATACACAATCCTATCTCCAACTTATATTGAATAGATAATCTACGTATAGACAAATATTTTTTCTCTGCAATTCGTATGATACTTTTTCTATATATTGAAGTTTATATGACGTTTTTAAAAATCTAGACTATACGGAGCATTAGTGACATGTTATTGTGACCAATGGCGCTCAGTTGTTTTAATGACATAATAGAGTGAAAACAATTACTCTCGAACCCAGAAATGGATCTTGGATCCATTTTATGTTTCCAGAATTTCTGAGTTAAAATTCTATGGAAAATAAAGATCAGTTACGTATTCCAGTGTATTATGTTGTCAGAAAATACAGCACTTCGTAGCCGAATGAAGATGGCCCGGCATGGCCGAGCGTGTCAAGTTGTGCGACTCCTAATCTGAGGGTCGCGCCAAACATGCTCGCACTTTCAACCGTCAACGGTCAATTCCACTGTTCGTTGGTAAAAGAGTAGCCCAAGAGTTCGCGTTGGTTGGTGATGACTGGTTACCTTCCCTCTAATCTTACACTGCTAAATTAGGGACGGCTAGCACAGATAGCCCTCGAGTATCTTTGTGCGAAATTCAAAAACAAACAAACAAAATAGAATGAAGATAAAACGTTTGAACATTATTTCTATTTGACCTTTTGTAATGTACAAATACCACCGTCGTGGATAGCTTACTCTTTAATTTTGGTGTTTACTTTTCTTTTTATTAATACATCAAACTCACGTGCTACATCGGCTCAACCTATGAGATTGATTCTAAATTTAAAAACAAAACTAGCAATTAGTTACATTAATTAATTAATTAACCATCATTTTTATTACGCTCCTTTTTTTAAATTTTCAACTAATTTATGTGTTAGATATAGAAAGTCCTCCGTTTTTCAGATTTATCATTTTAAAATCAGGAGTTTGATTCTTTCGATTGGACATTGCAGATAGTTCGATGTGGCTTTGGTGTGAGAAATGACAGACGCATGAATACTAGATGTAGAAAAAGTAGTTCGTTGATTAACTTTTAATTAGCTGATATAAGGTTGTAAAAAATATAAGTGGTTAAATGCAATAACTTAATCAAATTTTTTCTCAGTCTGGTAATCAAAGGGTTAAGATTCTTGAAATGAGGAAGCGTGCTGAGAAAGATTTAAATCTAAATATAGAAGTCCTAATAACCTTCATATGCTCAGTTCTCAGTTCTGCAAATATCTTGATTAAATTAACAAGGCATCAAAAAACTTAACATGTTCATTCATCACGGAACACATTTAATACTTACCAGTGTTTTTGTGTGAGAAAATAAATCACGAAACACATTTCATACTTATCTGTGTTTTTGTGTGAGGAAGTAAATCACGGAACATATTTAACACTTACCAGTGTTTTTTCTGAGGAAGTAAATTACGGAACATATTTAATACTTACCTGTGTTTTTCTGTGATGAAGAGGAAGTGAATTATGGAACATATTTAATACTCGCATCTGTTCTTGTGTGAGAAAGTAAATCACGGAACATATTTAATACTTACCTGTGTGTTTCTGTGAGGAAGTAAATTACGGAACATATTTAATACTTACCAGTGTTTTTGTGTGAGGAAGTGAAAATATACACAAAACACAAATCTTTATCACACATAAAGAAAAATACAGCTTCTGTGGATAACTAATCTATCAGGACTGATAAGAGTTCTCACAGCAAAACTGTTTCAGTTGGTTGAAACATCCATCCGATTTATTCATGAAATGAATATGAAAAACAACGTTATAAAATCATTATTCGAATATAATGATTTATCATTCTAAGTACATAAGGTGTAATCTTTTAATGTGATTCTTTCAAATACTGGGAACTTGTCATTAAATGATAATGTGTTTCATAAGCCATCTTACTAACAGAAAGGAATGTAACGCATTTCAGGTGAAACTTAAAAGCACGCATTATATTTTATTAAGTTTGCCCTATTTATCAGCGCATTTCCAACTATTCATATTTAAGTGATTAATTTTTTTATGTAAAAACGTAATTTACTGAGCATGTTACAATGTTCCTCGTGACACAAGAACTATAATGTTCTAAGAGCAAAAAGGGTTTCTCAGCCGAAATCGATTCTGATACAACTTTTACTACATTTGTTTGCATAGACCAAATAAATCTATATTTTGTAAGTTTTGTTTGATCAATGACCTCAGAGGAATTCTGCAAAGTTTAACATATGACTCTAGCGAATTACTTTTACAGTACACCAAATTTGAAGAAAATAAAGTATACTTTGCGTCTTTAAAATCACTATACAAGAAAGAGTTAGAGCATATTTTGTGTTCTAAGAGAGAGTTAACTAAAATATACTTTATGTCCTTAGGCTGGATATACAAGATAGAGTAAAATACAGTGTACTTTTTGTCCTTATATTCGACAGCTAAGATAGAGTGAAATAGAATACACTTTCTTTGATTGTTTTTTAATTTCGCACAAAGCTACACGAGGGCTATCCGCGCTAGCCGTCCATGATTTAGCAGTGTATGACTAGAGGAAAACAGCTAGTCATTACCACCTACCGCTAACTCTTGGGCAACTCTTTTTCCAACGAATAGTGGATTGACCGAAACTTTATGAAGCCGCCAAGGCTGAAAGGACGAGCATGTTTAGTGGGACGGGTATTCGAACTCACAACCCTCAGATTAGGAGTCGAGTGCCTTAGCACCTGGCTATATTGGGTCAATAGACTTTGTGATTGATTGACTATTTAGAATTAAAAACGAAGCTACACATTAGGCGATCTGTGCTTTGTACATCACGAGTAATGAAACTCAGTTTTTCCCATTGTGCATCCGCAGACATATCGCTGTGGTACTGTGGGCACAAACTTTGTGTCCTTGAGTTTAATACACAATATAGAATGAAAGAAAATCTAGTTTGTGTCCTTAGATTCGTAACTTTACTAGCAATCGTACTGATAAACAAATTTTTGAGAACACAGATAGAGGTTAAACTTTGTTGAGTTTGTAGAGTGTAGGGAAACAAGTTATATTCCACCATTTACAAAAACACAAATACTTTATCTATTCAAGCTGTTGCCTCAAGAAACGCTTGAACAAATTTAAGTTTTCATAACTACTAACGATGAAATCTTCAGGATTTTCACAAATGGTCCAGACCGTACAGTAATCATCATATCCATTTAGTTCTAAACAGAAGAAGGTACTTTAACAAGAACTCTGTTATTAAGAGAACTCCTATTACACTGGACAAAAGACACGAATTAAAGACACGGGTGCATCCCATCAAGAAATACACGTTTTAGCGAAAAATCTATCTTCCCTGGTGGTGTGTTTAATCTCTTTTTTTTTTTTTTCACCATGCAGGTTTTCAATTTAACTTCGAATCCTTAGCAGTAACCACATTAAAACGTACTGACGTCGCTTCGTGTATATTAAAAAAAAACCAAATGTTCGGATTCAAAGAACTTAATAGGTACTGTATATTTTTTTTTGACACCAGAACTAATATATTCACTTTCAAAGACCAAATTGCTCAATAATTACAGAGAGGAACTATTTTAATGGACATCATTTTTCTTTTAAATACAAAAATACTGAATTATAAAATAAGATAATAAACGCAGGACCTCGAACCGAGTAACACTAGAGTATTCCGCTTTCCACCTTATCGTTACAAACTGCCGATTTAAAATTCATTACTTAAAAAACGGGTTTTTAAATCGTTTATCAAAATGCAACAGTTCCTTTTATATATATATATATTTTTTCTCTTTAAACATGGAGTTGTTTAGAAACAAAAGACCCACAAATAATTTGCAGACAATCTTTTTATGGATACGCTCGCAGGCCTTCTTTAATTACCTGGTTTTAAACATTACATGCAACAATCGATTAAACGTATTATACAGAAAGCATGGAGACAGGCCTTATAAGCTTACCATGTTCTCTCTTTTTTCATTCAAATACCCTTAACAGTGATTCATTGTAATATCCAACATAAACGTATCATTCTGGTTTAATAATACGAACTGGAATAAAGACACTAGGCTTGCTGGGCTTAGTTCATGATACAATGTAAACTGATAACAGAGAAAAATTTAGTTTGATTTTAGACGTAAAACCTTAAAAGGAAAACGAAACGACCAAATACGTATAATAATACTTTGTTTAAACTTATAACTTTACCAAAGTTTAAGAAGCCAAGGTTTCATTTTTGATAATCATTGGAGTTCTCATTTTATGAAGTTATATTATCAATATATTAATTGTTGTCATTATTGAATTATCAATATATTAATTGTTATTAATGAATTATCAATACATTAATTGTTGTCATTATTGAATTATCAATATATTAACTGTTATTTTTGAATTATCAATATATTAATTGTTACTATTGAATTATCAATATCTTAATTGTTATTATTGAATTATCAATATATTAATTATTATTATTATTGAATTATCAATGTATTATTATTGTTATTATTGAATTATCAATATATTAATTATTATTATTATTAAATTATCAACATATTAATTATTATTAAATTATCAGCATATTAATTGTTGTTATTTGTTTGAAGGAACAAAAAATTTGAAAAACACACAAATGTTTTACTTAAACATGTTGAGTGTGTGTGTGTTTTCTTATAGAATAGTCACAACAAGCTGTCTGTTGAGACCACCGAGGGGAAGTGCAGTCAATGTGTACTTTATCTTCGGCTCGCTTTTATATTTATGGAAGAAAAATAACATATATCGTACACAGGCTCGTGTAAATCTCGATAAACAAGCTCAGTAAAAAAAATATATACTATTTCTGTTTTTACTTTTTTTACAACCCAGTTACACAATGCGGTGCTAATGTACACGGTTATAAACATATTGCTGGTTTTAAATTTATTTATATTAGTAATGAACGACTACATAAATTAAGGTTGAATTTCTCAGTAACAAATTTATAAAAAAATATAATTTATTATTGCGCTTAATTTTGAGGTTAAGCTGAAATAAAAGCCTTTTATGTACATTTATATACGAGCTATAAAAAATCGAATTATGACGTGTCAGAACTAAGAAATAACGGATTCAAGAAATTTGCTTTTACATTTTACTACTCGGTGTAAAAAGTGACTTTTATTGGCCTGTATCTCTACTAGCTATTTTGGTCGTGAATTTTCTCCGTTGGATAAACATTCTCTGTTCTCAGTGATGTCGAGAAACCCACTTGTTGAGAACTTTTATATGCAAAAACGGCTCTTCTGGGCCCAGAACCTGACGATGACCGAAGAAGGTCGAAACGTTGTTCGCTCTTCTATTTGAAGTGTTTTCTGGGCCCAGAAGAGCCGTTTTTGCATATAAAACATTCTCTGTTCTGCCTGCACGTTTTAAGGTGGCCAATGTGATAAGTTAATCTCTCCAACCGTAGTTGTTTCTAGCCAATGGTGTGAAAGTTAGCTTCCTTTTTCTTTTTCATGATCTTTGTGAGAACCAATAGTATTCAAGATCACAATCTGAAGGTGTTCGTTTTCACACAAAATAATAATTAACCCAGCCAGCTTTAAATATCCATAATTTTACCATGAATCTTGCATTTGAAAATTAATTTTTGGAATATAATTTTTGTCTGAAGGGAATTTATTATTTCTCGAAGAATGTGATGTTATCATTTTATGCTCATAACTTTTATGCTAATTTAACAGATTAAACAAATAATGAAAAAACGTTAAATGTTTATTTTAAAGGGCCTGGCATGGCCAAGCGCGTAATGAGCGCGATTTGTAATCTGAGGGTCGCGGGTTCGCGCCCGCGTCGCGCTAAACATACTCGCCCTCCCAGCAGTGGGGGTGTACAATGTGACGGTCAATCCCACTATTCATTGGTAAAAGAGCAGCCCAAGAGTTGGCGGTGGGTGGTGATGACTAACTGTCTTCCCTCTAGCATCACACTGCTAAATTAGGAACGGCTAGCTACAGATAGCCCTCGAGTAGCTTTGTGCGAAATTCCAAAACAAACAAACAATTTATTTTAAAGCTTTGTCTGACGTTCTGTTCTTTCTAGAATTTAAAGACTAGTTATACTTCTTATATTTTTCTCAAGTCAGAATATCTTTCGTATAAAAATAAACGAGTGTCTTTGTGTTGTTTTTTTTTAAATCATTAAACCTCTGATATTGGATCATAAGATCTCGTATTTTATCGTTAACTTGAAATGATGTTTGCAGATATAACCAGTAAGAACCTACTAGGAAATAATGAAATTTGTTTGTTTGTTCTTTGAATTTCGCACAAAGCTACTCGAGAGCTATCTGCGCTAGCCCTTCCTAATTTAGCAGTGTAAGACTAGAGGAAAGGCAGTTTGTCATTTCCAACCACCGCTGACTCTTGGGATATTCTTTTACCAACGAAAAGTGGGATTGACTGTCACGTTATAACGCCCCGTCGGCTGAAAGGGCGAGCATGTTTGGAGTGTCAGGGATGCGAACCCGCGACCCTCAGATTACGAGTCGCACGCCTTAAGTCAATTTTAAGTAATTGAGGCTTTAAACAGTGAAACCCTGCCTTGAATCATCAACATCTATTTGTCAATTATTTAGACGCACGAGTGGCCAAGTAGTATGTCTGTCGACTTACTACAGTAGAAAGCTGGTTTCGATACCTGTAGCAGGCAGAGCAGAAATATCCACTTAAGCAGCATTGGGCATAGCTTCAAACAAACTTTTATCGTAACAAGGTTTTAAATGTACGTTACGCACAAAAATTCACAGACGCTTAAACGTAAAATAAATGCACCAGTTCCTATCCAATTGTATTGACGTAGTCGTTTTAGACCCTATCTTTCTTCGTAAAACAGGAAGATTCAAGGTTCGAGATGTAATGTCGATGATTGGATATTTTCTTGCGTGGGCTCGATACCCAAAATGGCGGACAGTTGTGTCGTTCTGTTCAACGAGCCGAACGTAAACCTTGTGATGAAAGATGATATTCAATGGTCGTTCCAGATCCTTTTAAAGCCAGATCTTTTTCAAAGTTATTTACTTGTAGCCAAACACAAGGATGCACAATGGGATATTGGTGCTCTGTGCACCATGAGTATAGAAAGAAAATATCGTTCTTGGTGTTGCAAGTCTGAAGGCACACAACTCTGCCACGTGGAACACCATTTTTTCAATAGCTCAAAAATTGGAACTGTTGCATCTGAGATCTGATGATTTTTGATTTGGCTGTTAAACATCCGTGCACCTTATGTTCCATTCGTGTTGAAAATTACAATTCGATCCTTCGGTTGAGATGTGTATTGTATATTCATTATTCAGGTATGAAAATTAAAAATACTTTTAAAAACAAAGATATAAACCACTCGAAAGAGCAAAAGAATGACTCCACTCTGACAAGAAACTTATCACGAAATGTTTGTTTGTTTTACGAATCTCGCGCATAGCTACATGAGGGCTATCTGAGTTAGTTATCCGTGATTTAGTAGTGTAATACTAAAGGGAAGGCAGCTAGTCATCACCATCCACCACCAACTCTTGGTCTAATCTTTTGCCAGCGAATAATGGGATTGACCGGTACTTACTAACACCCTAACGACTGAAAGGGCGAGCACGTTTGGTGTGACGAGGATGTGATCCCGTGACCCTCAGACTGCGAAAAGAGCGCCTAATAATGCCGGGTCGCCCGGTTCACAAAGACATCTAAGAAATTAGTAAGGACCATTGTTACTATTGCATTTAATTATAATCATAATACTAATATGGTACTATTGTTCAACTTAATTATAATATTAGTTTTGTCCCCCGCTGCCTCCCAGTGGCTCAGCGGAATGTCTGCAGACTAACACGCTAAAATCCGGGTTTCGATACCCATGGTGGGCAGAGCACAGATAGCCCATTGTGTAGCTTTGTGCTTAATTTAAAACAACAATGTCCACCGCTAGTAGAGTGGTAAGTTTACATGTTTACAACGCTAAAATGAGGGGTTTGAATCCCCTCGATGGACTTAGCAGATAGCCCGATGTGGTGTTGCTGTGTGAAACACACAATGTTAATATTAATTATATACTGTGGTTCAACTTAATATTATTCTTACAACGTCCCAACCTTATAACACTATCAAAGTGTTTCGTACGAGCTGAGTTCATTATACGTTCTTGGTCACTATCGCCTTAAGAAGTAATTCTAACCACCGATCTGCGTTTCTATTACAAATATATACAGGTGGACAGTCTAATCACGTGATTTCTTTTCGAAACAAAACACGTAACAACCTTTTCCTATGCGAAACGTAATACACTTAAATTTAAGGATTGTTTACATAAGGGATTTATAATTTCCAAGAGTGAAAATATATTCCTTGTGTTTAATGGAATGGAAAAACAAAGAAATATGGATAAACTGAAATACGTGTTCCATCCAGAAAGAATCAAGTGATATGTCTGGTTGAATTTTTAAAAATGCGGCGTTTGGTAATATTACATCAAGTGATATGTCTGATTGAATTGTTAAAAATGCGGCGTTTTGTAATCCTACATCAAGTGATATGTGTAGTTGAATTATTAAAAATGCGGCGTTTTGTAATATTACATCAAGTGATATGTCTAGTTGAATTATTAAAAATGCGGCGTTTTGGAATCATAAATCAAGTGATATGTCTGGTTGAATTATTAAAAATGCGGCGTTTTGGAATCCTAAATCAAGTGATATGTCTAGTTGAATTATTAAAAATGCGGCGTTTTGGAATCCTAAATCAAGTGATATGTCTGGTTGAATTATTAAAAATGCGGCGTTTTGTAATATTACATCAAGTGATATGTCTGATTGAATTATTAAAAATGCGGCGTTTTGTAATCCTACATCAAGTGATATGTCTAATTGAATTATTAAAAATGCGGCGTTTTGTAATATTACATCAAGTGATATGTCTGATTGAATTTTTAAAAATGCGGCGTTTTGGAATCCTAAATCAAGTGATATGTCTGGTTGAATTTTTAAAAATGCGGCGTTTTGAAATCCTAAATGAAGTGATATGTCTGATTGAATTATTAAAAATGCGGCGTTTTGTAATCCTACATCAAGTGATATGTCTAATTGAATTATTAAAAATGCGGCGTTTTGTAATATTACATCAAGTGATATCTTATTGAATTATTAAAAATGCGGCGTTTTGCAACATATGAAAACCATTAACATGTAAAGATAAGTGCAAAAGGCCATATATTTGTGCCAGGAAACAGTAGTAAGCAAGAGGAAATACTTTATGAAAAAGCAACACAAGTCTCATGTATACAAGTCTTTTTAACAAATTGCCTCTTCAACCATCGACCATATAAATTAAATCAACCAGATAATGAAACGGGTACTCATTGGATAAATTGGATTTGGCAAAATGACCACATGAATGATCCATTTGCAACGAAAGTCATGCTGCAGAACTATAGTCATAATCATCGGTCTTAAAATAGAATATGACCGGACTTAGCGACATGGTTTGAAACGACGTGGTGATGTTCCAGAATTGTTTTAATACATTGGGAAATAATTCAAAACTGGACCTAATCCGTCTTACCATAACTGGAAACTGGAGAACACATAGATTTAGTTTAAGGTTTTTGTAAAACATTGAATATAAAATACGTCATTTCAAAGTAGGATTTTGTTGGTCTAAGAAAGAAACCCCATCAAAAATTAATATTTTAAATAATTTAAGTCGCTGAGGCTACTGGCATTAAGGAAGGAACATATATCACGTTCAAACATTAAAATCGTTTCTGAATTTAATTATAAATTATGAAAGGCATTGGCAAATCACTGAGGATTTTAATACGATAGATATTTTTACCGATAACTTGTACGAAGGCGTCACTAGGCAACGAAAATTTTCTAAAGTATAAAAATCGATAAACGACACTATATACGCCTTGAGATTAAGTCGGTTTTTGTGCCGTTTAAGAACTCCACAAAACAAATGGTATTATTGTTAGGGCTACAACTCAGCCGACTTTTAAAAACAAATATCCCAAAATAAATTTCTTTCCATTCAAGTTTTACTTGAGAAAGTAATTTGTCTTCACGTTGGGTTGTTTTAATAAGTAAACGTTGCAGATAGAAAACAGTTTTCTAATTTTGTTTTTTTGCATTTCATTTTATGCACTTGTGGTTTAGCAGTAACACTGAGAGATTGCTGCTAAAGTTAATGTTCGATACCAGGGGCGTAGATTTTTTACACCCGATGGAAGGGGGGGATGACTTTTGCAACCACTTATGTGGACTGTTCAATTTGCAAATTGGTAATCTCTGATTATGTGAACCTGAAAGCTGTAAACATGCAGTCACAAAGTAATCTTGTTGCCACGATACTTGTATGTATACTTAGGCCTACTGACTGATACTTACGAAGTTACGAACTATAACTTACATCAAAAAGCTTAGAAGCACGCCTATATTAAAGATGTACATTTCGGCTACTGAATAAGCCTACGTCTAGGCCTAATTATGTAATTCGATTGGTAAAAACACGAGAATCACAAGAACAAACATACAATTTGTCGGCCTATGATGCAATAAAACAATTCAACAGACCAAACTGTAGGGGGGATGATTGTATGCACCATACCCCCCAGAATCCACGACCCTGTTCAATACCCACAGTAACGAAAGCGCAGATAGTCTATGGACTAATTTCATGCCTAACAGTAAGCACATAAAGATCAACCAGTAACATCACAAACCAGCAACATCACTAACCAGTAACATCACAAACCAGCAACATCACTAACCAGTAACATCACAAACCAGCAACATCACTAACCAGTAACATCACAAACCAGTAACATCACAAACCAGCAACATCACTAACCAGTAACATCACAAACCAGTAACATCACAAACCAGCAACATCACTAACCAGTAACATTACAAACCAGCAACATCACTAACCAGTAACATCACAAACCAGCAACATCACTAACTAGTAACATCACTAACCAGTAACATCACAAACCAGCAACATCACTAACCAGTAACATCACAAACCAGTAAAATTGGAAATACATCTGAATCAAGAGGTAAGTCGAGAAAGACAGCCGTTCTCAACAAATATTTGATATAAACGTTGTCGCGATAAAGAAAAACGGTCGAAAATGAAAGTTTTTGTTATAAATAAAATTTATATTTAAAACAAAGATTAAAAATACACATACTTGGGGATTATTACTTGTGTTACTTAAACGTGTTGATTGTTACCGTTGTTACACATACTTGTAGATTGTTACCTGTGTTACACATACTTGTTGATTGTTACCTATGTTACACATATTTATTCCTGTATTACACATACTAGTTGATTATTGTCTTCGTAAGTTATATTTGTAAATTGTGGCCTGTGTTACACATACTTCTATATTGTTTCTTGTGTTACTTAACCTTGTTGATTGCTGTTTGTGTTACACATATTTGTGGATTGTTACCTGTGTTACGCATAGTTGTTGATTTTTGCTTGTGTTATACATACTTGTAGATTGTTACATGTGTTACACATATTTGTTGATTGTTGTCTTCGTAAGACATACTTGTAGGCTGTGGCCTGTGTTACACATACTTGTAGATTTTTGCTTGTGTTACTCATACTTGTAGATTGTTGTCTGTGTTACACGTACTTCTATATTGTCCCTTCTGTTACGTAAACTGGTTGATTGCTACCAGTTTTACACATACTTGTAGATTATTACTTGTGTTACACATAGTTGTTGATTTTTGCTTGTGTTACACATACTTATAGATTGTTGCCTGTGTTACACATATTTCTTGATTGTTGTCCTTGTTGCACACCCTTTCGAAACCTCAAATCTTCGTGGCTGTTAAACAGTTCAGTAACCAGTGGTACACCAAACGTCATGCAACCAAATAAATATTGTTAAACTATAGTCTGACAAATTTATTCAAAAGCAATAACATTTAACAACAAACGCCTGCAGCCTATAGACTTAATTAAATGTAATTCCGTTTAGCTGACGTGAAATATGAGATCATTTGTTAGTTGTTGTTAAACACAACAACGTATGTTTTTTAACCAAACTGGGTTATATAACCCCGATTTTTGGCACCGCAAACTCTTCAGAGTTGACCCTGAAGCCCTGTGAAACTAACACAAATTACGAACAGCGGTATTTTAAATGATTTTATCTTATTTACCTTTCTAATTGAAGTGAGGTTTTTTCAAGACCGTCTTGGTAGAATATTTCTTTATCTTATTCGCACAACCGCAGTGAAAACAGTTCTATTAACCGCTTGTATGTTTTGCGATACTAAAAGTATACTACAGATTATAATTAATTTCATTATCAAAATAAGTTTATACGAAATGAATTTTGTTTTCATATTTTTGTTATTGAAATATAAGTATAACGTTATAATGATGACATTAACACATTATAAAAACTATTTATCTCCAGGAAACTTTTATTTATATCAAGATTAGTGGTGGTTGGTTCTAATTACATCTCATATTTATTAAATTGGTTTTTTTGTTTTTAAATTTCGCGCAAAATCTACACGAAGGCTATCTGCGTTAGCCCTCCTTAAGTTAGCAGTGTAAGACTAGAGGAAAGGCAGCTGGTCAACATCACTCACCGCCAACTCTAGGGCTACTCTTTTACCAAGGAATAGTGGGACTGGCATTCACATTATAACGTCCCTACGGCTGTAAAGGCGAGCATATTTGGCGCAACCGGGATTCAAACTCACGCCCTCAAATCGAGAGCTCTAATTATCTACCCCTGCTAGGCCATTGATTTGATAAATTCCGAAAGACGTAATAAATTAATTTTTAATTTAAAATAGACGAAAGAAACAAAGAGTATAATATACATCACAGGTAGTTTCTCGAAATTCTTAGCTAATACATTGCTATGTTATTTTATAGATCAAATAACGACGAAAGCTTGCAAAATCGTTTTTGTTATTAAATTTAGTTACGAGTATTAATTAATAATAATAATACCACTAAATTTCTTAAGGAACAAACGCTGCGGTTTCTTAAACAGACTGGTTTTTAAGCGAGTAGGCTTTTAGCACAAACCTCAACTTGGAGGACAATTTTTAAGCCAACCGAGGGGAATCGAACCCCTGATTTTAGTGTTGTAAATCCGGAAACATACCGCTGGACTAGATGAGGGCGTAAGCATTAATTAATATTTTCTATTTGTTTACCCATGTACCTATCCATTTGTTAATGTTTATTTTCCATGTAAAAATATTTTCTATTCATTTCCTTGTCTGTTTTTTTTTTCAGTATATGCAGAAATATTTGTCCATCAGCTTAATAATGCGTTTTTTCTGTACATACAAATGTTTATTCGTTCATTGCATAAATTGTTATATATGAGTAAGAATATTTGTCTATCCGTTTCATAAAATGTTTTTACTGTGTATTCATGAATATTTGTATATCCAGCGTATTATATGACTTCAACTGTTACGTTTCATCTGGACCAAAACAATCTAATCTCTCACTGTTCTTCAAAATTACGGACTATGTTTATTAGCGCACTTATATCCAAAGAACCTACGTAGTAACAAACGCTCATAAACCGCGCCGTTTTTTTATGACTCTTCTGACTAATTCTTTCTCGTGTTATTAAACCTAATTTACGGAAGATAAATTAATAATATAGAGCTAGTCATATGAGCGTTCGTGTGTTTTTGTTCACCTTATAATGAATGACTCTGGCTGATAGTTAGTCCCAGCAAAACCCTTGTCACAAGAACGTTCGAAGACTCAACAAGATTAAAGTTATTTTAGCTCGTGCACTCAAGTGTAGACAAGTGGTAACCAAGAAGCTAAAAAATACGAATTCATTTCCATGGTTCTCTTCTGTAAACAAAACGTCTCTTTTTTTATTCCGTCGTCTCATTGTTTCTCATTTGCCTCAAGTTATTAGTCAATGTGTCAGTCTTTCTTAAGAATAAATCTCTTTAGAAATGGTAAGGCCCGGCATGGCCAAGAGCATTAAGGCGTGCGACTCGTAATCTGAGGGTCGCGGGTTCGGATCTCTGTCGCGCCAAACATGCTCACCCTTTCAGCCGTGGGGGCGTTATAATGTTACGGTCAATCCCATTATTCGTTGGTAAAAGAGTAGCCCGAGAGTTTGCGGTGGGTGGTGATGACTAGCTGCCTTCCGTCTAGTCTTACACTGCTAAAGTAGGGACGGCTGGCATAGATAGCCCTCGAGTAGCTTTGTGCGAAATTCAAAAACAAACAAACTTTAGAAATGGAACGTAATGAAAAGAGCAATATGTTCTTGAAACGTCTCTTCGTAGTTCATTCATTTTGTGTATATTAATTATCTTTTATCCTGTATTAGAATTGACAACAAAACATATTGTTTTTTATCTTTGCAATAAAACCACATAAATAATTTAAAGACAACACTTGTTCTCTGACAGCATAAATTCGTTTACGACAAAAATGTTCAGAAACTTTAAAATGATTTCACATAAACTGTAAGAATATACACTTTTTACACACTGAGATGTTTTTTGTTTTTTTTTGCTGAGTAAGATCGTAAAACTACAGAAACGAAAATATTCTGTATACCGAACAGTAAAAGTGTAGTTGTCAGAAATGAAATTGTTCGTCGTGCAAAAGAACAAACCCGTGAACGACTGACTTCCTGTAGCCAATGATAACTCACTAAATAAAAGTACATCAATAGAAAAAAATACGATATTTTTGTTTGTCTTTTTCATTCTCTCACTGCTGCACCTGAGTTAAGTTGTGTGAATAATTAATTATTTTGTTTAAAACACGAACATTTGTCGTTCCAAAACATGAGGGTAACGTCAATTAATTGCAATACATTACCATTCTCAATAGATGTTAAATATTGAAATGGTCCAACGAAGAATTCAGTGATTTACTAATGGTGCTCGACTCGTAATCTGAGGGTCGAGGGCTCGAGTCCCCATCCCACCAAACACACTCCGCCCTTTCAGCTGAAGAGGTATTATAATTGATTCCACTACTGGTGGCTCAGCATGGCGGTTAAGGTGATCGACTTCTAATCTGAGTGTCACAGGTTCGAATACCCGTTGAACCAACATGTTAGACATTTCAATTGGCCTCTTTAGCTAAGTTATGTCAAGCTAATAGAGCATGTCAACAGAGACGTGACCTTTTTTTAAATTTCGCGAAAAGCTACACAAGGGCTATCTGCGCTAGCCGTTCCTAATATTGCAGAGTAAGACTAGAAGAAAGGCAGTTAGTCATCATCACCCACCGCCATCTCTTGGGCTACTCTTTTACCAACGAATAGTGGGATTGACTGTTACATTACAATACCCCCACGGCTGAAAAGACGAGCATGTTTCTTGCGATGTTGATTCGAACCCGTAACCCTCAGATACGAGTAGAACGCGTTAACACACCTGGCCAGACATGAACTTTAAACTGTTAAATAGTTCTAAATTCAAGCTGAGAGTTTTGGAAGCTATAAAAGTCCGTTTAAATGTCATGTTATTGTTTTAGTTATTCTCTTAAAAATAATAGATGAAACAAAATATAATGTCCACAGTGAAGATAGAGTAAGGGTTGGTTTGTTTTTACTTTTGTGCAAAGCTACATGAAAGCTATCTGCGCTGACCGTTTCTGATTTAGCAATGTAATACTAGAGGGAACTCAGCTAGTCAGCATCACCCATCGCCAACTCTTGGGCTATTCTTTTATCAACGAATAGTGGGATTTACTGTCACAGTATAATAATCCCACGGCTGAAAGGGCAAGAATGTTGGTGTGAGTGGAATTCGAACCCGCGACTCTCACATTACTAGTTGAGTGTCTTGACCAACTGATCATGCCGGGCCTTCATCTTTCTGTAAGTGTGACAAACCAAGAACTACACGTATACATTTTCGAATTGCTTAATATTTCACCACAAAAAATCATCAAAGCCGCTTAAAACAAAAAAATACAGGCGTATTGAACGAAGATATAACCTTGCCGAGATTCAAGTCAATCTCGTGCGAGATGAAGGAATGTCGGTCTATTGGAAAGTGTTTGGAGGAAAACGAAACATAGGAAAAAAAAATAATACGTCTCTCTGCGGAGACATAATTATATAATACTAGCGTTGGGAAGAAACATACATTATAGGTATTACATTTCCAAGTTGGTGTTCACAAAGGAATGGCAGTGTGACTTCTATATCCTTTATGGAATATGAGAAATGTGCTTAAATGTGATATGAGAGTTTTGAGGGACCTATTGAGATCTACTAAAACTGCTCGTTCATATCTTTCAGAATGAAAATCTTATAATAAATAGTTTCAAATAAGATTGGAACAGTTTACCAACACGCTAGGTTTTTTCTAGCGATGATGAATTATCTGATTTCCATCCCCTCCCTATACAGAAGAGTATGTGCCTTTAGGGGGACTCAAACTTGCCACCTTCATTTTAAATAAAAGACAGAGTTGTTTGTTTTCGTTTTTAATTATCAACATGAACTCAACTATGTTTGTAAATTTACAAAGTAAATATTTGTAACAGCTGATCGAGGTGATAAGTAATCGGTTAAAATGGTTCAGATACAATATTTGTTTATTTTGTTTTATCCCGATCGCGCCAAACATGATCGCGCTTTCAGCCGAGGAAGCGTTATAATGTGACGGTGAATCCCACTCTTCGTTGGTAAAAAAGCAGCCCAAGAGTTTGCGGTGGGTGGTGATGACTAGCTGTCTTCCCTCTAAACTTACACTGCTAAATTAGGGACGGCTAGCGCAGTTAGCCCTCGAGTAGCTTTGCGCGAAATTCAAAACAAACAAACAAACAACTCTGTGGTCTTAACATCAAACAACAGTTACTCTTGTCTAAGTGAAGTGAGCATTAACCATCATTTATTTATCACATTCACGGCCCCAAGTCGCGACACGAGATTTTGGGGCAACGACTTGCGAATCATGAATATCCTTATCCATTGTCTGGGCAACTGAAGACAAGTCCTGTTTCGTGCCACTTAGAGACAAAATTGTGCATATCCGTAATTGTCTAACACATTCATATCTAATCACACTGATAGTGGTGAGGGCTTTCTACTCGAACGATGAAGGTCGCAAGTTCGAGTCCCCTTTCAGCCGTAGGAGAATTATTATGACGATCAATTTCACTATTCTTTGGTAAAAGAGTAGACCAAGAGTTGGCGGTGGATGGTGATGACTAGCTGCCTTCCCTCTGGTCTTACACTGTTAAATTAGGAACGGCTAGCGCAGATAATCCTCGAGTAGCTTTGCGCGAAATTCAAAAACAAAAACAATTATTATTATTTTTGTTAAATAGAAATCGCAAGTTTCAGATAATTTTCTCTGAACGTTCACTTTACCGTAGTTATGATACTGTTTATGTATTCATTTTCAGCGACTGAAATGTACGTTTTTTGTCTTCTCTTTAAACAAACGATGGACTTCAGTTTAATTTAAAACTCTTCCACTTTTAAACCGTAAAAAATAACCAATTTTATCAGTCTTTTCTTTTTATTAAAATTGTTGAAATGACCATGAATTTTATCATGATCATTTACCAGTTCATCAGAGTTTCCACAATCATTAAAATGATTCCGTTTATTTGTTAACTAACACTTTTACCAAAATCAGATTGGACAAAAAGAGACGATTGTCGCGCTCTTTGAGAAAATCGAATTCACGGCTGACCACAAAAAAGATATCGACATACTATGGATATTCAGTGAGTAAATGTATTGATCTTGTATTGATAAAGCAACGTTATGACAGGAAATAAATAAAATTATTTGTATTTGAAAGGGCGTGTATCCGGTACACGTGAAAAATGCTCTCAGAGTCAGTGTGGATGTAACAGTTTAGACCAAGAGGTCAAAATGGTGCAAAAGGCAGGCGGGAAACAGCCGCAGATCAAATGAAAGACTGATTGTAGAGTGATGAAGATGAACTGTCTTGTGATACTTCTGGGAATACTTTGGATTTCGTGACACAGAAGAAACGACGCAGGTCGTCACGCAACTCAAGTGTGAAAGCAAAGTGTTCAAAGTGTTTTTGTAGTATTCCACAGCAACATCAAGCTTTTTCAAACTGAAAAGGTCGACAGAAGACATCGAGTTTCAGTGCACTTTAAAAGAGCACAATCGACTGTTTGCGTTCCACCTGTCTGTATTAAAGATTCTACACACCGTGTTACTCCTAGGAGATCCAGATTGTCTTATGAACGTTTGCAAGAAAATTGATGACACAAAACAATTCTCATCTGCCAACAATGTGCAACAAACTCTGCCAGAGTAACAATGTATGTTAGCCGATGGCATTCAAAGAAGTGAAAGAGACATTGAAGATTGGAAAACAAGCTTTTGAAAAGCTAGATGGCGCTCTAATCTATTGGAATCTGGGTTTCAGCGAGGTACTTCAGTACGATCTGTTCAGCATTACTCTGAGTGAGCCACACTGAAAGCGGTAGAGTACCATTGATTAAGGTGATCAATCCCACTGACGTCAAGGTTGAGGCCCTTGTGTCTACTCTGGAAACAAAGAACGGGAACGAATATCCAGAAACACAAACAAACTGTACTTGAACCTAGCCAAGAAGCCGAGCTGCAGGCTAACCAACATAGTCAAAGTTTACTACTGTGCATGCCCGGCAGGGTCACGTGGTTTGGGCGATCGACTCACAGTCTGAGGATCACGGGTTTGAGTCCACGTCTCATCAAACATGCTTGACCTATCAGCCGTGGGTGCGCTATAAAGTGGCGGCAGATCTCAATATTCGTTGGTAAAAGGAGTAGCCAAAGAGCTAGCGATGGGTGGTAATGACTAGCTGCTTTCTCTCCAGTCTAGTCTCTACTTACTGCTAAATTAGTAACAGCTAACGACGATAACCCTCCTGCAGCTTTACACGAAATGGGAGTCAAAAAAACTTTGTTGGGAATTTTTAGTTCACCCTGGAAACGTTAAAAAAACGTTTTAAGATACAACCCAGATCCTGGGTGCCCGGAGGGTGAAAATACCGTGAAAAATATATCCACCAAAATGTCCTACAATTTCTTACAGCTCATATACTTCTAACATAAATTGATTTTGACCGAATGTCTAAAGGTCGCAGATATGCGCAAGTCCTCTCGCCCCCCAGTGGTTCAGCGGTATGTCTGCGGACTTACACGCTAAAATCCGGGTTTAGATACCCGTGGTGGGCAAAGCACAGATAGCCCATTATGTAGCTTTGTGCTTAATTCAAAACAACAACAACAGCAAGTCCTCTCGCTCGAGTTAAAGGTTACGTGTTTCACGTTATGTTCACGAGCTCAGTTAGCTGCACGTGCTTTTGTATGACCTCACGGGGTCGGGATGAACGCTATTCATCCAGGCAATTCTGAAACCTACGTGACCAGCTTTTCTGTTAGAGATTCAATGTGTATACCATTTGTCAAAACAGGTAAGCCAATGAAATGCGCTCCTGGAAGACATTTCTTTTTTCTTCAGTGCGGACGTGCCATACCTACATCCACGCACTGAAATAGTGAAGTCGCCCAATAAGTCCGATATTTTGCTCACTTGTGCAAATAATATTTTATGCTCTTTGTTCATTTGTGTTTTCTTTTTCTTTCTCTCTATATTCAATTTACTCTCTGGAATACGTGTCTTATCAATGTTTGGACATTTCTGCTGGGATATCAGAGAAACTGAGACCACAGAGTCAGATCAAACATTTGTTGTTTACTACAGGGAAAAGTTAAACCTATTGGCAGGCGTAACAATTCTTCACTTTTTGGTAGAAACCGGATTTAATAATGCACGAAAATACATTTTTTGGAGCACTAATATAACGCCGATACACAATTAATACACATTATCAACATTTTTTTCGATATTGTTTGAGCTCATTTTTCGTCTCCTAGTATTCTTTAGAACCTGATAGAAGACACAGGCTGTATAACCTGAGTCAGGAACTAATTATCTAATGATCAGCGTAAACTAACTTTAATAGAAGAAGTAATAAGCACGCTTCACGTGAAAGATCTCAAAGTCCTTTATTTTCCTTCAATTTTTTTTACGTAATTATGGCAACCAAGAAACTTCTAGCCATGAAAAAATGAAAACTCTGACATAGAATTTTTGACTAGGTATTTATTAACTTTAAAACTCTTCAAGCGTCATTAATTGCGTCAGTGCTTCTAATAATAACTTTAATATTCTGTTAAAACTGTGCTAATATTTAAAATGTTTACAAGAATTTCATCTCTTCCTGAATTAGTCCAAAGGTGTCACTCGTGAAACATTGCCGTTAAGAATTAGTGACTTCAAAAATGGACAACATAATTTTCTGAACGAGAAAAAAGAAAGTTTGTTTGTTTTTTTGAATTTCGCTCAAAGCTACTCGAGGGCTATCTGTGCTAACCGTTCCTAAATTAGTAGTGTAAAACCAGAGGGAAGGGAGCTAGTCATCACCACCCATCGCCAACTCTTGGGCTACTCTTTTACCAACAGTGGGATTGACCGTTACATTATAACACCACCACGGCTGAAATAGCGAGCATGTTTGGTGCGACTAGGATTCGAAACCGCAACCCTCAGATCACTAGTCGCACACCTTAACACGCTTAGCCATGCCGGGCCGACTGGCTTTTGTATGTTTACAAAACATTAATATCCAATACGAGATTACTGGATAAAATATTGTATCGAAATGTATTGATCACACCGAAAGAACGCCCACGTGACTAAAAGGGCGAGTATAATACGCAGTAGGTTTCGATACCAGTCGAGTCGAGTTTCCTCGGAGCAAGTTAATAATACGAAACATAATTTTGTGTCATGAAATACATAACGAATTGTACCCGAGTTACTGGTTCACTCTAGCCTATGCTGTTCACCGGACATCTGAATTTTCAATTGAAAAATTAAGCTGATTTCATATTTTCGTGCAATAGCAATTTCTTTTACACAACTGGTGTTTCTTCCAATCTTGTTAATGGCTTGTTTACAATCTTATGATGAAATGAAAGACTACTGCGCCTAATGAGAAGTCGCGCTACATCTGACGACAACCATTTGTACAATTTACCAAAAATGTCCAACGAGCGAACGTGCGTTCGGTATTTCTGTAAACCTAAGGAACAAGTGTCAATTACTTACAAAAGTACATGATTCCAGTTTGTGTGTTGTTTCTTTGGTGTTTATTCTTCTTGTTGTTAAAATCTTTCTGGTTACTGTTGCTGGAATTCTGTGAACTTTCCTCGAATTATATTTTTATTTATCACTTTGTTAACAACACCTGGAGACATGTTTAGCAATACCTTTCTACTCATTGTCTTTACTGCGTAGAAAGGGTTCGCATTGCTAAGTAGTCAAGGTGTAATCTAAGGGTCATGATTTCGTAATCCCGTCATACCAAATGCGTTTGCCCTTTCAGCAGTGGGAGCTTTATAACGTCACGTTTAATCCCAATATTCGTTGGTAAAAAAGTAGCCCAAGAGTTGGCGGTGGGTGGTGAAGACTAGGTTCCTTGTCTCTGGTCGTACATTACTGAATTATGGACGGTTAGCACAGATAGCTCTCGTGTAGCTTTGCGCGAAATTTAAAAGCAAATAAACAAAACTGTGTGATAAATGACATTGTCCCGTATCCGTACACTACGTCATTATGAAATCCTTCCCTATTCAACGCGACCTCTATATTATTTAATAACCTCGATATCCGAATAAATTTCGTTCGAAGACTCATGACAAATTCCTCGGGCTATTATTCTATGGTGATGGAACTGCACTTCTGACAGTATATCGAACATCAAGACACTGTTCTATCATATGTAAATCGTTCTTTTAGAAGGTTAATAACACACGGCTTCACATGATTCTTGTAAACGACTCATTTTATTGCAGGCCATTCGTTAAAGTTTTTGATCTGTAAACGGTTCAATTATACAAAATAAGTGTTACCGTGACAATGAGTTGTTCAACTTCCTAATGTGACCAAAGCCGTGTTTTGCTCATTTAACTACGTTCCAACGAGTGCGATGGGTTGAAAAAGAATTCCTGTTTCAAGAAGAAAGCATCTTCTTCATCTTGATGGACAAACAACATTTTATAGCGAGCAATAAAGGGACAACGTTTAGTCAAATTCTGGATAATTATCACTTCTTTAACGTAATTCAAATCGCTGTTTACGCCTGACATAATAATTCTCTGAGTGAATTTTGCGGGATCGTGTAACCAATTCTGCTTCGCGTGACGTATTATACAGTTATTCAGTGTTTGAATAAAATAGTCCGGTGTGTAGTTACAAAGACCAGTTTTAATTAATACCAACCGTGTATGTGATCTATTTTACTTTATTCTCACTAAAGTTTTGCAAATTGTAGAATTCACCATCATGAGACGAATTGACGATATCGGTTACTTTGAATACATGGTTTGAATCACGATCAAATTTAACAAAGGCCTGGCGTAGCCGAGCGCATTAAGGCATGCGACTCGTAATCTGAGTGTCGCGGGTTCGCGTCTCCATCCCGCCAAATATGCTCGTCCTTGGAAACTTGTTTGTTTTGGCATATATTATTTCTGCAATTATTTAAACGCACAGGAACTTTATGAGTAATAAACTTGCATTACAGATTTATGTACTGCACACAATGAGCTACAAGAAGTCTTAGCTGTTGTCATTTCATTATCTACCACTCGATTCCATCAAGAAACATAGGGACGCAATCACTTGCGGTTTCATGAAGAGGTATTTAAGTGAGTAGGTTGTTAACCCACTGCACCGAGCCGTCCCTAATTTAGTAGTGTAAGACTAGAGGGAAGGCAGCTAGTCATCACCACCCACCGCCAACTCTTGGGCTTCTCTTTTACCAACGAATAGTTGGATTGACCGTCACATTATAACACCTCCACGGCTTGAAGGACAAGCATGTTTGGCGCGACTCTGGCGCGAACCCGCGACCCTCAGATTATGAAGCGCACGCCTTAACGCGCTTAGCCATGCCGGGCCCTCAGCTATTGTATTATAATTGAATTAAAAAAAAACAAATTCATATTTATTTGAAATTTCCTAATGATGTGTCTCTCCCCCTGCGGTAAGTCTACGGATTTACAACGCTAAAATAAAAGGTTCGATTCCTTTCCGTGGACACAGCGGATATCCCGGTCTGGCATTGTTATACGAAAATAAACAAACACACCAATGATGTACTCTACCTTCTGATGGATCAGAGGCAAGTCTGGGTCCTGACAATCATAAGAATAGTGTTTTACTCTCCAAATTTCGTAAAGCGCGGATTGTCTAGTGTAGTTTTGGGATCAAGAACGAAAAACTGGTCCGGAACAAAGATGTTGTTTTGAACTGAGCACAAAGCTGCACAATGGGCTATCTGTGCACTGCCCACCACGTGTATCAAAACCAGGATTTTAGCGTTGTAATCCCGCAGACATACCGCTGATCCACTGGGGAGCTCGGAACAAAGATGTATGGATTTTTATGCTGCTAACGTGTCAGGTCCAAGTGTTAGAGAGAACACAGAGGGACTCGTTTTGGTAATAAATCAGTGCATTTCAACTACACTTCTTCTAAAAACATAACACATTTGCTCTAAGGGTGTCTTGTAGGCGTAATTAATAAAATACACTAATAGCTTATTTTCTTCGAACAAAGAGTCTTTATAGGGTAAAGGGACACACGCAAATATCTGCTGCGAGTTGTTCCAGAAATCGATTACGGTGCTTTTGTTGAAATAACAAACTTACAATTTAAAAGCCAGTGATGTAGCGAAGGTTTGCTGCTCTGGTGTTGGACTTGAAGAACAATCAATAAAACCATTCTCGGTCACCCAGCGACCTTATGGTTGAAGTCGCTTGCTAGTATGGGGCGGAACGGGTATGATATAAACATGAAATACAAATGTCACTTGGTAGAAGACAAACATGTGTGATGTATTTCTCTATTGTTTCAGACTGAATTACCCTTGAAGTGCGTCTTATCCTGACCACTGCATAGCAACATTATGTCCATATAATTCTTTCTTCAATTTCAATGAAACGCATTTCAAAACATTAATAATCGTGTCTATATAAATATATTAGTGCTGTCTTTCGTATTTCTATGCAATTATTTCTCACGGTATTGATGGACTTTCACCAAATATAATATTAATATAGAGGTTCGTTAGGCATAACCAGGTAGTTACGTTGCCCGATTTGCACTGTGATAGACAGTCGTGGGTTCGAGTCCCCATCACACCATGTAATCTCCTCCTTGTCAGACATGGAGGCATTATAATTTTACGATCTATCCCACTATTCGTTAGTAAAAGTAGCCCAAGAGTTGGCGGTAGATGGTGATGACTAGCTGTCTTCCCTCTTGTCATACACTGCTAATTTAGGAACGGCTAGCACAGATAGCCCTCATGTAGATTTGAGTGAAATTCCAAAGCGAACGAATGCAATTTCTTAGGCCTATGCGGAGATACAATTTTCAGTTTTGCAGTTTGCGGGTTTTGTTGGAGTTTTTCTTCCATTGCTGATCGGTAATCATCAAATTTGACATAAAGGTCTGTTGGGTCTATGAGAAGGTAAGCACGAAATTGCATTTCACATTTTGTGTGTTGTCGTTTTCAAGAGTGTTTTTTGTTTTCTTTTGTTTATGTGTTGTGTTTTTTTTGTATTGTACAATTACATATATAAAACAACAACTTTTTACGTCCCAAAACAACATTTAATTAATCATGGATATGAATAACATCCGTCCAGTGACAGTTACTTAATAAAATGTGTGTTTTCCAAGGGTAACAATGATATATTGTTATGTACGTCTGGATGTTTTGTTTTTCGTTACTTATTGTTGGTTCGTAAATGATGTATTAATCACACATTATCATATATTGTTTAAAATAATTCGTGCTAGTAACAACGAAAATGTGATTCACACGTGTGTTTTGTTTCCTCACAAAATTATTTATCAACATAAGTAAGTCATAAGAAGACGTAACTAATTTATGAAATTTTTTTCTGGAAGTCCTTACATGATCTAAAATTCTAAATATTCTATATCGTAGCAGTACGGGGTTTTCACGATAAAAAAAATCTATGTTTCTTATATTAAGCCCTCATAATTCTAATTCTTAAGCCACTGAAATATCCTCTCAAATGTTCATTTTCATTTACATTCCAGCTGATGTTGCAGTTTATTTTGGTTAGTAGAAAGTGTTGTCCTTAAACTTTGTTTAGAACATTAGGGTTTCATTTGAATACATTAAAACCTTCGAGTAGCGAAGTTTAAAAACATGTTCAAACTGACACTTCAGTGTCATTACATTTGGGTAGACTTAGAAATGCTATATCCAAATTACTGTCGATTCGTCAGTTAGACAAAACAACCTACAAATATGCGTTCAATGCGAGCGGTAAAAACAGGCAAGGAATTCTCAGTTATGATAGGCCATGGTTTGAAACTGAATGAAGAACGTTTTAAGAAATGCAGAAAAAAACAAAACACAACAAAGTGTGTATTAACCCACGTGTATTTATCGGTAGTCGTAAAGAGTTTGTTTGCTTTGAATTTCGCGCAAAGCTACTCGACGGCTATCTGCGCTTGTCGTCTCTAATTTAGCAGTGTAAGACCAGAGGAAAGGCAGCTAGTCATCATCACCCACTGCCAACTCTTAGGCTACTCTTTTACCAACGAATAGTGGGATTGATCGATACTTTATAACACCCCCACGGCTGAAAGGGCGAACACGTTTGGCGCGTCTTGAAGAAAAAAATTAAAGAGCTTGAAGCGATAAAACTATAAACTTTGATTTCAGCAATTTTTACACTAGTTATTTGTTAATAATGTTTATTTAATAAGACATTTCTCTCGGAAGTAATTTCGAAAATGATTGATAATTCGAGCAAATCACTTCTTTACTTCAGTAAAAAACCCCCAGTGGCTCAGCAGTATGTCTGCAGACTTACACGCTAAAATCCGGGTTTCGATACCCGTGGTGGGCAGAGCACAGATAGCCCATTGTGTAGCTTTGTGCTTAATTCAAAACAACAACAACTTCAGTAAACATAGATTTGTTTCCTGACAATGTTACTGTCGACACTTACCATTCACTTCCAAAACCGTTTGTGATTGTGTTATTCATTAGTGCAAATTATTTTTCTTTTTTCAGACGAAGATGGTAAATTCTAATCAGAGATGACTTTAGCTTGCAAGTCTGTTATTTCTGTTTAACTGCTCTTGAAGTTTCGTTCAAAAGAAACTTACCAGGATAGACCATGCAATGTCTTTATTATCAGCTTTGTTAAACTCAAACCTGGCATTTCTATAAACTTATATAAAATCACGATCTGTGTCTCCAAACTGCATCTTTATTAGCTCAATATTTTGTTTATATTCTGGAGAGAGAGGTCGCTGTTTCATTTTCATTAGCAGAACAACACTATTTTCTTGCACATTTATCACGCTTACAGATTTTGTTGTTGTTGTTGTTTTTGAATTAAGCACAAAGTTACACAATGGGCTATCTGTGCTCTGCCCACCACGGGTATCGAAACCCGGATTTTAGCGTGTAAGTCTGCAGACATACCGCTGAGCCACTGGGGGACACTGTTTTTATTTGTTGTTGTTATTTAGAATTAAGCACAAAGCTACACAATGGGCTATCTGTGCTCTGCCCACCACTGGTATCGAAACCCGGATTTTAGCGTGTAAGTCTGCAGACATACAGCCGAGCCACTGATGGGGCTACGCTTACAGATAAACAGATGATTATTTAAAACCACGTTATCAAGATCTTCTCGAGACATTATTAAAAGTGTGTCCGTCAGAGGTCGCTCTGGAGAACAAACTTTTCCATTTGAAGAAGAGTGAACAACAAAAAGAAATTATTGACATTCGATTCGAAGCTATACATTTTTATTTCCAAACATAGACACTAGATAAACGAGATGTTTGTTTTTACTCTTCCGAGCAATATAAACACAGTACGATCTCTTCATCATTGACATGTTTCGTAGATAGACATCGTAAACTCATTTGCATTTCTAAGAATCGAGGATTCTCATTTAGAAAATCGATATAAATCTAACAATACTGTCTGTTGTTTGTCCATGTAACTACTTATCTATATAAATATAAAAGTACTGTTTCTTGTATGTCCATGTAACTACTTATATATATAAATATAAAAGTACTGTTTTTTGTATGTCTATGTGACTACTTATCTATATAAATATTATAGTATTGTCTGTTGTTTATCCATGTGACTACTTATCTATATAAATATAACAGTACTTTCTGTTGTATGTCCATGTGACTACTTATCTATATAAATATAACAGTACTGTCTGTCGTATGTCCATGTGACTACTTATCTATATAAATATAATAGTACTGTCTGTCGTATATCTAGGTAACTACTTACCTATATAAATATAACAGTACTGTCTCTTGCATGTCCATGTGACTACTAATCTATATAAATACAATAGTATTGTCTGTTGTTTATCCATGTAACTACTTATCTATATAAATATAACAGTACTGTTTGTTGTATGTCCATGTAACTACTTATTTATATAAATATAATAATACTGTCTCTTGTATGTCCATGTTTCGATTGCTGTTTAAATGTTGTTATCATATAACACGAACATTAAAACATTAAACTAATGAGATTAGTTTTTATATATACTCTCTTTGACATGTTACATCTTATGTGTTTGTTCATGCAGTCTATTCATTTGTAGAAGTATCGTGTTAGATACGTTCGTGTTTCTTCACGCTGTTCTTCACTTTCAGAGAATTTTGTATGTTATTACTTCCTACATTATTCCCCTGGATTATCTGATACAGGGACAGCTTGAATAATTCTGAAATCATGTTACTCAAAGCAGAACAGAATACGATATGACTGGTGGTGAAAGTTGTTTTTAGAAAAAGTTACATATGACGCAATTGTTTTCTTCGTGTTAAATTTGACTTTGTTAAATCATAACAGTCAGGTTTTTACTCTATTAATTTGTTTGGTGTGTTTATTTTTGAATTTCGCGCAAAACTACTCGAGGGCTATCTGCGCTAGCCGTCCCTAATTTAGCAGTGTAAAACTAGAGAGAAAATAGCTAGTCAATACCACCCACCGCCAACTCTTGAGCTACTCTTTTACTAACGAATAGTGGGATTGACCGTCCATTATAACGCCCCCTACAGCTAAAAGGGCGAGCATGTTTGGTGCGACGGGGATTCGAACTCGCGACCCACACCTTACGAGTCGAACACCTTAACCCACGTGGCCGTGCCGAGCCTTATTATATTATACTTCTGTCTTCGTGTGAAATGGATTTGTTTTTGTTGCATCATAGTGAACAGATGTATTGAGTTTGACAAGTCTTTAAGAAACATCTGACATTAATTGTAGCAGTTACTAGATTATGCAGTTGTTACAAAATTTCTTTGTTGAAGCGGATTTTTAGAACGTTAGTTTCCACAAAAAAAATGAATCAGCTACCTATTGTTTAGTACGGGAACTTGTGCTTGGTTCGTAATATTGGTACACTACTAGGGTTTTCATAAAAAAGGTCATGTGTTATGTTATATAAATGTATAATTTTTATTGAAATCGGCTCACGTTGACTTAAGAATGTTGACAACCACTGGCTATAGATTTCTCTAGACCAATCGCGACATGATAATAACAATGTTCTGTGTAGTAAACGAAATAATACTTTGATCTAAGTAAGAGTTTTTTGTTCCGATTTTTAAAAACTCCTTAAATGGTTGAAGAAGTCAATGTTATTTTCGACATACACGTAAATGAATTATGGAAAATCCTTCTTAAGCCTAAAACAACTTTTGTGAAGTTTAAATCTCTGGTCTGTGACTTACGAACTAATTTCTGGGTACTATTATTACCAACATTTAATATGTCAATTCCATGGTGTATATATATATAAAATTAAAATTGATTTACACAAATGTAGGTATGATAATGAAAATTGTGACTCATGTTGTTTTGGCAACTTTTAATAGTGTTATGGTATCGATTATTGTATCCTGACTTGATGAACGTTTGGTAAATCATATAAATATTTATTGACTCAACTTAAGCAAGTTCGAATGCAAGTTCTGGAAATTATACGTTTTAAATTGTACCTTGCATTAATTTCAATTACATATCAATGAAATAAGTTGAGCAGTTAATTATTATTGGCGAATTTGTGATTGGAAGAAACCCACTTGAAATAAAAAACGTATCTCAGAAAGGCTGGTATGGCTGACGAGCAGAGAACAACTGCAACGCCCCCTATAATCCAATACCCGTTTATACTTTCGTCCCTGAGACATGTGTCCAGCAACGTTCAGTTCCAAACTCTCTTTTTGTTAACCTGAAGATGATCTCGGAAGGTCGAAACGTTGTTCTTTGCTTATCAATAAAAGTGTTAACACCCAAACCAGTCGTTCTGAGATTCATTATTATTGAATAAACGTTAATATTGTTTGCACTTTGTTCTGCCTTTTGTGGCGACGAATAAGGCGAAGTTTATTATTATTAGAAAATACTGTTTTATATTTGATTTCTATCCACCTTTAGAAGCTTCAAAAAAAAGAGAGAATCAGAAAGTCTTTCTATTTTACGTTTACATCTGACTTTTCGCAAGTGCAGAGAAGCATTCTGGAACTTCCGCTAGATGACGTATCGCCAAATTAGCACTATGCCGAAATAGAAGCTTGTGGTTTGCCTTCAAGCCCGTAATTGCCAGGTGGATTAACGCGCTCGACTCGTAATCTGAGAGCTGCGGGTTCGAATCCCAGTCGTACTAAATATGCATGCCCTTTACAGCCGAGGGGGCGTTATGATGTTACGGTCACTCCTACTATTCGTTGGTAAAATAATAGCCCAAGAGTCGGCGGTGACCGGTGATGACAGGCTACCTTCCCTCTACTCTTACATTGCTAAATTAGGGACGACTAGCGCAGATAGCCCTCGTGTAGCTTTGCGCGAAATCCAAAATAAACAGGGTTTGTCTTCAAGTATATCAATATATCATTTTCTCAGATGACAGTTTCATTTATCCCACCTAGAAACTGAAATATTATTAGCCAAGCTAAGGATAAAAGTAAACTCAGAATTATATAAATCACTAATATTAAACAACATTTACATCCAGTAAATCAAACATACTCTCTTATTTTAATTAAATAACCAGTGACTTACAGATGATATTTTAAAGTTAATTGTATGCATGTATTGAGAAAGTTCAAATCATTCACGTATGAAGTATCTTCACTTAAAATTAGCAGTTTCACTTTTCTTCTGCAGATGTTTCTTAAGCCTAATATTAATTGCATCAAATCAAAGAGTGCTTTCCCTTATTAAGAATAAAGTTCGAAAAACCTCGTTTTTATTTTGAAGTATCAGAACTGCTACAAACCGTAATTTTAAATGTGATAAATATATTATATATATATGTATGTTATAACATTCTATATATACATATACACACACATACAAAATTATAACTTGAACACAAAAGAAAAACTGCGTTAGAAACAGCAACTTTTAACAAGACGAACGACAAACAAAACTCGTCATTGAAGCCGCAAGCTAAAGTAAGAGAATCCCTAATGATCAGACTGATGGGCCAGACTGATCAGATTGAACCGTAATCTGAGGGTCGCGGGTTCGAATCTTGGTCACACCAAACATACTTGCTCTTTCAGCGATGATAGTGTTATGATATCACAGTCAATTTCACTAATCTTTGGTAAAAGGTTAGCCCAAGAGTTGGCGGTGGGTGGTGATGACTATCTGCCTTTTCTCTAGTCTTACACTGCTAAATTAAGGGCGGCTAGCGCAGATAGCCTTCGAGTAGCTTTGTGCGAAGCTAAAAATGAAACAAATCTTAGGGTACAGACTATAATGTAGGATATAATTTTTTTCTGGGTTTTTTAGGTGACTGTAGAAGTAGGACCCTCCGTGTACTTGTTTTACCTTCTGTTATCCTGTTTCCTTCATTGCGGTGATGGTTCTGTTTCTGCAATTACTTCCAGAACCAAACATATGAAATTCACATGCCACATTATAGCCTATATCCTGGAGATCCTGTCATTTAAGTAGCGTCTTCAATTTCGTGTTCTTTTCTTTAGTTCTATTGTATTCGCGAACATACATTTATTTTCTCGTTCTGTTTATAAAGTTTCATTGGTTGCCCTAACCCAGTAAAAAGATACATAAAAAAAAGTTTTAATATCCAGATCTATGCAGGTAGAATTCAGTCAGCATCTTCCTGCCAATAGCCTACTTAAAACACTATACAAGCGAACAACATTTGTTCCTTTAATACTGCAGTTGATATGGTGATGTACCATTTTTAAACCGCAATATATGAAAGATATAATTTGTTCACACTTAATTATATCTCAATTATTTTCTTACTTGTAACGCCTGTGTAATTGGACGATTGTTTTTTTGTTGTTTTTTTAATTTCGTACAAAGTTACTCGAGGGCTATCTATGCCAGCCGTCCTTAATTTAGCAGTGTGAGACAAGAGGGAAGGCAGATACTCATCACCACCCACTGCCAACTCTTGGGCTTCTCTTTTACCAACGAATAGTGGGATTCACCGTAACATTATAACGCCCCTACCGTTGTGGATAGTCGTTGTTGTACACAGTACTCCTATTTCAATGGGCCCGGCATGGCCAAGCGCGTAAGGCGCGCGTTTCGTAATCCGAGGGTCGCGGGTTCGCACCCGCGTCGCGCTAAATATGCTCGCCTTCCCAGCCGTGGGGGTGTATAATGTTACGGTCAATCCCACTATTCGTTGGTAAAAGAGTAGCCCAAGAGTTGGCGGTGGGTGGTGATGACTAGCTGCCTTCCCTCTAGTCTTACACTGCTAAATTAGGGACGGCTAGCACAGATAGCCCTCGAGTAGCTTTGTGCGAAATTCCAAAAAGAAACAAAACAAACAATGGTGTTATTTACCCTTGAAACAAAGCATTTCCATGGACCCTGTACGAGCACACCTACTGTCAATAATGTTCTAAAAGATATTTAAGAACACGAATTATAAATTACTATAATATTTTTGTTGTTGTTTTGAATTAAGCACAAAGCTACACAATGGGCTATCTGTGCTATAATATTTTTAATGAATATATTTTATTGCAGGACATTATATATTTTACATTAGTAATAAATATCTCACTAAAGTTGAAAAAAATAATTCAATATTAGATTTAAGGTTAAGCCAAGCAAATATATAAATTAGCTCGTGCACACTGTCTTTCTTTTGTTGTTCTTTTGTGGATCCCGTCACTGCCTTAAAGATTATAAAAGTTTCCTTTCAT
Organism: Carcinoscorpius rotundicauda; assembly: GCA_011833715.1. Lineage (NCBI taxonomy): Eukaryota > Metazoa > Arthropoda > Merostomata > Xiphosura > Limulidae > Carcinoscorpius > Carcinoscorpius rotundicauda. Next base: position 58,741,883 of record CM022400.1, on the reverse strand, counting down.
TTGAATTATGTGTTTGTGCTTTGTTACTTCGAAAAGAAAAACCTTATTAGTTTTCTAAAGCAGTAAAGTGTTTACTCAATACATCAAATCAACACTGAATATAAATCACCGGGTTATCAGCTTGTTGCTGTGACATCCATGCACTCAAGAGTTTATCAGATTTGAATATTTATGGCCTTGTGTTTCCAGAGATAAGGTCAAAGCTAATACAACACCAAGGTTTCTAGGTGTATCGAGAAACCTGTTTTATACAGTGTAACTATTCTAAATTCGATATTTTTTAACCATCAAAATTAATATGATGTTTACCGTTATCGTGGATACGAACCGTTAAAATACACAGTTCTTCTCAAAGATATGATCATAGAACAACATAATTTCCAGATTAATCATACATTACCGATGATACATTACCCATACGTGTGTTTATTTACTGACAAATATTCTGACTTTTGGATAATAAAGATGGTGGCTCGGTGCAATGTTTGTTAATCACGTTATCTGCAGCATTGCCAGCGTTCTGACGAAACGTGATCCGTTTGAACTCTGATGCATGAGGTTGTGTATTTCTAGTTTCTCTAGCGGGGAACAGTAATTTCCGCATTCCAGCGATGTAGGAAATTTCATGTTAAATAAGCAAACAGTTTACATCCGCTGCAATAGAAAATATCCTCACATCACAATCGTTTGTTACTTGTCCAGGCTCACTGTAATCGCGTTTAAATGTCTCGTGACAAACAGTTAGGGTCCGATCGCCTGTGACCAGCGTGGACAAGTTTGTTGGTTTTGTTTTTGAATTTCGCACAAAGCTACTCGAGGGATATCTGTGCTAGCCGTACCTAATTTAGCAGTGTAAGACTAGAAGAAAAGCAGCTAGTCATCACCACCCGCCGTCAACTCTTGGGTTACCCTTTTACCAACGGATAGTAGGACTGATCGTCACATTATAACGTCTCCACTGGTGATAGGACAAGCGGGATTCAAACCCGCGATCCTCTGATCACGAGCCGAGTACCTCAGCCACATGGATGTGATAGAGGAAACCGATAAATAAAATCACATCAATGACTATGAGCAAAGAAGCTGAGAAAAATTACTTTCATGAAAAGATTCGAAGATTTCGTTCTATGATCACTGATGTTCTTGGTGTCCCATACAGAGGAAAGTTGTATCTGACTATATAGCGTGTCCACTGCAGAGAATCGAACTCAGAATTTTATCGATGGAAATCCGTAACCTTATCGCTGTCCCACCTGTGGATAGTCGTTGTTGTACACAGTACTCCTATTTCAATGGGCCCGGCATGGCCAAGCGCGTTAGGCGCGCGACTCGTAATCCAAGGGTTGCAGGTTCGCGCCCGCGTCGCGCTAAACATGCTTGCCCTCCCAGCCGTGAGGGCGTTATAACGTGACGGTCAATTTCACTTTTCGTTAGCAAAAGAGTACCCAAGAGCTGGTGGTGGGTGGTGATGACTAGCTGCCTTCCCTCTAGTCTTACACTGCTAAATTAGGGACGGCTAGCACAGATAGCCCTCGAGTAGCTTTGTGCGAATTTCCAAAACAAACAAACCTATTTCAAACTTTTTCCCAGTATCAGTATGTATTGTAAATACGTAATACAAATGGTAAAACCATGTGTTGGAGTTGATGTACTGACTTTACCACTGAAGCTACAAAATATCTCAGTACTGTTTTTTTTTTGTCAGATTCGGTGGACATTTATAAAGAATTAAGTATATTTCATTCATATAAATAATAGTGATAAATAAACACAGAATTAGAATTTGACTCTCAATTCGCGGCTAATAGTAATAAATATACCTATTAAGTACCACATTAAATGCCTGTTATACTTTTTATATGCAAAAACGGCAAATGAGCCGTTTTTGCATATAAAATTCTCAACAAGTGGGTTTCTCAACATGACTGATTGCCTGTTATACTGATTCGTATAATTTTAGCTATGTTGTTTAGTATCAATGTGAAATATTATAACCTGTAAATACTGGTAATACGAGTATTTCGTTTTCAAGGAAATGTAACGAAGAGATCTAACCAGCCGAATAGTATAACTCAGTTTTAACGAGCCCCGGCATGGCCAGGTGAGCTCAGGCGTGCGACTAGTAATCTGAAGGTCGCGGGTTCCCATCCCTCCCCGTCACACCGAAAATGCTCGCCCTTTCAACTGTGGAGGCGTTATAATGTGACGGTCAATTCGTTGGTAAAAGAGTAGCCCAAGAGTTGGCGGTGGGTGGCGAAGTAGGAACGGTTAGCGCAGATAGCCCTCGAGTAGCTTTGCGCGAAATTCCAAAACAAACAAACAGTTTTAACGACAATTTCTTGTATGCGTTTGTTCTGCGTGTTTGTTTTCAGAGAAAAGTCACAATATGCAAGAAATCGAACACTGGATTTTATCGCGAACTTACATCTGCTTTTCTCCTGTTCATTACGAGTAATAAACAGTAAAACTGTCGTATAATTTTCGTTATACATACAATAGACAACGAAGAACTTCCGCGGAATCGAATTTCATCATAAATATTAACTTGTACAAAACCTTGTTGGTTGAAAACTGTATCACATGTATAGTTATAAGTGATGCTTTAGGACACATGGAAATTCTGAAATGGGGAAACCATAAGTCTTTCAATACCTGCAACCACTTTGAAACCTTCTTAAGAAGTCTATGATTTCTGTCTCAAAGCTAAGACTGCAGTCTCAGTTAGTTTGGAAAGTTGTGAAACCTGATAAGAATAATTCGTGCAAACAAAATCAACAAAGTTTGAATAATTGAATTAGTCGCATGAAAAGGTAAAATAAATAGAAAACAAAATATATGAAAAAACACAAATAAAAGTTTGTTCCCTTTTCTTTCAATATTTATTTTGTTACTTGTTCCAGTTAAATAATTCCGTCTTCAAGTTGCTACTTGTTCCAGTTATTCTATTTCATATTCACGTTGTTTCTTGTTTCAAGTTACAATATTTCATATTCATGTTGTTATTTGTTCCAGTTGCAATATTTCATATTCAAGTTGTTACTTGTTCCAGCTAAAATATTTCATATTCACGTTGCTGTTTGTTACATTTACAATATTTCACATTCTAGTTGCTCCTTGTTCAAGTTACAATATTTTATATTCACTTTTACTTGTTCCAGCTGCAATATTTTAAATTTACGTTGTTATTTGTTCCAGTTACAATATTTCGTCTTCGCCTTGTTACTTTTTTCCAGTTACAATATTTTTTATTTACGTTGTTACTTGTTTCAGGTACAATATTTCATCTTCACGTTATTACTTGTTCCAGTTACAATATTTTATATTCACGTTCTTACTTGTTCCAGTTACAATATTTTATATCCATGTTGCTGCTTGTTCCAGTTACAATATTTCATATTCATATTTTTACTTGTCTTAGCCACAATATTTCATATTCTTGTTACTGCTTGTTCCAGTTACAATAAGAAATGGTCAAGTGACAACCTCTTTATTTTTTTTAAATCAAGTCTTTGTAGAATTTCAATTTTTTGTATATAATTTTGCTATTTTTTTGTATCGTATCTCCACTAGAGTATGGCTTCACACGTTCATACAAATTGTTTTGGTCAGATTTATTTACAACACTCACTTTTTCTTAAGTTTCCTATTTAATTTTAAATCACTTAGAATTTTGACCACCAGTAACTAATATGTATGTGTGTGAACTTGTAACGGTTCAGAATGGTCCTCTGTAAACAGAACACGCACAGTCCATCGCGTAACGCTGTTCTAAAATGAACTTTCAACATATATCTCTTTGTTTGTTTGTCTGCTATTCTCAAAACCGCTCTGGGCGGTCTATAATATCTTGTTGAATTACTTTGAAAAGAGCATTTTGTTTTAAATATCTATTTCCTAAATCTTTACAAACGTCCCGATGTCATTATATGAAGCTTTATACTGCCGAAACTCCTGAACAAATAATAAGCAGATGAAACTACACATGTATCAATAGCATCATCCAGCATATTCATACGACCAGTTTCCTTTATGATGGTCATATGTACGGTTGTCTGGAATCATCTATTGTCAAGAAAATATTGAAATAAAATAAATTCCTTGAAACCTTACAAGACAGACATCTGCTCAACAAGCTAATGGATAACATGGCAAATATTTTGTTTCGTTTTCCAACCACAACTGTTAGTGAGTGAAATGTCTTCCTGAGGCACTGTATTCTCTTTATATTTTCTGAGATACTGTGTTCTTCTTAGAAACATTACACACGGATATAATGATTTAGCGTTGGAAAGTGAACAAATAAACGACAATTTAAAACAAAATATATTAACCTGCACAATGCCGTAGACGAGATAACTCGTCCAAGCCGATTGGTAACACAGTGCCACGGACGAGTTAATTCGTTCTCAGCAATACCTCACTTCAACGCAAGACGTCAGCACCATACATGCATTTGACCTACTTACAAATTGTTTCACTTTCGATCCAAAATGGCGTCACGAAAAAAGTTACAAAATGAAGAAACATTAGAGTTGTATTGTAGCAGCTGAAATACTTAGCAGTCAACAAGTTAAATATTTTATAGTATCACTTAATACGTAATTTGACAATCAAATTCAACCAGCTTAATTTATAAATTGGCAGTGAAACTCAACCAATTTAATATGATAAAAGGTTGTTATCCTTTATATTTATAAGCATAAATTGGACAATTTTTATCTGCGTAAAAACAAACAAACTGGTATTTCTATGTATTTTAAACTTGGTATGGTCAGCATAAACAGATAAAACGAACAAATGAGCAGCATTCATCAACTAAATGCGTCACCCTCAACATTCCTGCTGTTTAAGGGTTAATACTCTTAAGACTTAAGTTTTAATACACTTAAGGCAATACAGAAAAATTTATATTGAATAAAAATAAACATGTAAATTATGTAATTTAACTCGAAATTTTCAATTACACCGAAGGTGTAACATAATCAAGCGTTTTTCTTCAACGTATGGAAGATTTGTGTTTCAAAGTACGCGCTAACATAATCAGAACGGTTTGTTCTTTTTGTTTCACATTTATTATCTCTTGACCTACTGAATTCTAGTTAAAGTTTTGGTCTTAGATCAAAATTTGCGATTAGATTAATAAAACTGAAGCCGTTCTGAACATTTCCTGGAAACTAGAATCGACAGGAAGAACACCACGTGCCGTGACGTCACTGCTTAACTAAATCTCTGACCCATGAATCTTTATCCATAACAATGTGAAACCATACTCTTAACTTAAAATGTATCGAATATAATCAGTGGTTATTTTTATTTGGTATAAAGGTTTTGGTCCGTTAAACAATGTTATTTTAATACTGTGATGAGACACGTTGTGTTTTACAACATATTATGTGATTCAACGCTCAACAGTTATGCAGTATAAGTGATTAAAAACACTTCATATACCTTGAATGTTAATTGTCGCCCGTTATTCAGAGATACAACAACAGTAATCTGTGATTACGACAGACCCTCTTGAAGTTAAAACGTATCTCAAAACGGCTGGTGTTGGTATTAACACAATTAATAAAATAAAGTGCAGAACAACATTTCGACTTTCTGAGGTCATCTTCAGGTCAACAGGTTCGTTAAGAAAGTCGAAACGTTGTTGTGTACTTACTTTAATTAAACTTTCAATACCCATACCGGCCATCTTTAGACGACGACAAGAACAATCGGAAATTTGATGCGCGAAAATGTGCAAAGGTAGAGAGCGTTTGAAAACTGTTAAGGAAGATGCTCGTTGTGTTTTGCATCACTCGCATTCAGCAATTCAGTTAAGTGAAGCACGTGCAATCGCTGCGTATACCTGCATCTCCTAGTAGTAAGTCTGTGGACTCACAAGCGCCAGAAACTGGATTTCGATACCGGGGGTGAGTAGGATACAGACAGTCCATTGTTTAGAATTGTGATTATCTCAAATCAGTCAATCAAGCATTTAACTTTTATTAACTCCCGTCACCAATCATGTAACGTTAAAGAAGAAACGGCCAAAAGAAAACTGCATGGTTGTTTACAAGAAGGAAGGAATACATATGCCATATAATAAGTTTCTCAAATATCCTGAGCTGTGACAAGGCTTACCAAAATACAACGTTCAATTCTCTGTGTAAGTCTTTTCAAAGTTTTAACATTTTGATTTGTTTGTTGAAATACACGCCATCAACGTAAGGGTAACCGATGCTTGTTTTTGCTAGTTTAGATCAGTGGGAAGGCAACTAGTGAACCACCAATCCTTGAGCTCTTTTTTTACCAACATCGAAAAGATGATTGGTTGAAACTTCAGAATTCCTCCCACTGTTAGAAAGGCGAGTATAATTCCAAACTGAATTCGTAAAGTTTGAGCCCAGCACTTTAATAACAAGGCCAGGCCACTCTACCCGTCTTGGTCATGTTTCTTTTAAAATGCAATTTTTATAAATGTTTGACTTTATTTATGAGAAAGCTGTAATACATTTTGATATATGATGACAAGTTAGTGAGCAAAAGATATACCTGTTAATAATTACGACCTTAACATTAGCCTTCGTAGCTGATTTTGTAATAATGTGATAAATATTAACCCTTCATCTGTGGTTCACATTATATGATATCAACGTTTCATACCCAATATTTTGAATGGCACGCAACAAAAAATTCACAAATCTTTTCGCGTGAAGTGACATGTGGATTTAGATAAGTTGAAAACGAAGGGTAAAGAAGGAAAGAGTTTGTGTAATAGTAGTATTATGTTTATCTTATCAATATACAGTAGTAGTGTGTGTATCTTATCAATACACAGCAGTATTATGTTTATCTTATCAGTATACAGTAGTATTATGTTTATCTTATCAGTATACAGTAGTATTATGTTTATCTTATCAATATACAGTAGTATTATGTTTATCTTATCAATATACAGTAGTATTATGTTTATCTTATCAATACACAGTTGTAGTGTGTTTATCTTATCAGTATACAGTAGTATTATGTTTATCTTATCAATACACAGTAGTATTATGTTTATCTTATCAATATACAGTAGTATTATGTTTATCTTATCAATATACAGTAGTATTATGTTTATCTTATCAATACACAGTAGTATTATGTTTATCTTATCAATACACAGTAGTATTAATTTTGGCTTATCAGTATACAGTAGTATTATGTTTATCTTATCAGTATACAGTAGTATTATGTTTATCTTATCAATATACAGTAGTATTATGTTTGTCTTAGCAGTATACAGTAGTATTATGTTTATCTTATCAATATACAGTAGTGTTATGTTTATGTTATCAGTATACAGTAGTATTATGTTTATCTTATCAATACACAGTAGTATTATGTTTATCTCATCAATATACAGTAGTATTGTGTTTGTCTTATCAATATACTGTAGTATTGTGTTTATGTTATCAATATACAGTGGTAGTGTGTTTGTATCATTAGTATACAGTATAAAGTAGTATTGTGTTTATATCATTAATATACAGTATACAGTAGTATTGTCTTTATATAATCAATATATCGTTAATAAAATGGCTTCATTAATTAATAAATTAGTCAGTTTTCTTAGCTGTTTTTGTGAGGAGGTGTTGTACGCTCAGCTCTAATCATTAAGCTGTCTACCTTCTATCTACTAGTCGAAATACAACCTTGGATTTTAGCATTGTAAGTCCGTCAAGTTATTTTTGACCTAGTGGGAGACTATTTAATTAGTAGTGATGGTTTAAACTGGAAAAAATCTAACGTAGAGTAAAACCACGTGATTGTTTAGTACGTTAATACCTATAAAACTATAACTGAAGACAAAACCATGAATTATAAAGGAAATAATAAAAAAACGAATCTTAAAACAAATTTTTTTCTAGTGTAATAATTACACCAAAAAGACTAAAGCCAATAATTTATACCAAAAAATATTATGACATGTCTAACACACAACTTAAAGTTGCGTGTTAATTAATTAATGTTCTCATAACAATATAAGCTCAGTAAGTAATTACGTTTGTATGTTGTTTTTACTTTTTATGATGCGTTTCTTATAACATTTTTATTTTAGGAAAACTAATTGCTTACTTAAGATAATTCTGACATAACGTTCTAGTGGAGGGATATAAATTGGCAAGGTTACGATTTTTATAGTATTGTTTTAAATTTCTTCATGTGAACTTACGGTATCATGTAATACATTAGACCTGTGTAATGAATGTTCAATCTAATACAAACATTAGAGTCTTTTCAAATTGTTTTACTGCAATCAGTTTTATTTGCAGATGAAACATTGTAATCTCGTGGTTTGTTTGTAGTTAAGTTTTCTCTGCCAGTCATGGGTATTGGTTTCTTGGGATGTAAGTCGGCAGACATACCGCTTACTCTGCCACTTGGGGGCAACCCTTTAAGCATCCCTTTGTAACTAAATAAACCATATCATCTTTCCAATATAATATTCTGCTATACTGATTTCCTTGAGATTTTGCATAGAATTGTCGTAGTTAGAACTCTGATAATATTGGATATATTTTATTTAATTTTTTTAGGGTTCTACGTATATATTTTATTTATTGTGAGGGATTGTTGTACGCTTAGCTCTTATGATGAAATCCTAATTGATTCGGATTAACTTACTGTTCTTTTGATGTTCTTCTATCTGCTTGGCTCAGCAGTGTTAAACTTCACAGACAGTACATACAGTTGTATTAGGCTTAGCTACAGTACATACACTTGTATTAGGCTTAGCTGAGCATGATACAAAGTGAAAGGGATATTTTAAATACGAAAATCTAAATATATAACAAAAACTAGCTTTAACAAAGAAAGTGGATTATGTTTGACTTGCAACAGAACTTTTGTTTTGGTATCTTCTGGACAGACCGCTCTTTGTTCATATTATTCTCTTCCTAAGAACAATTCTATTACCTCATTTCTAGTTGTTCCTTTCCCGCAAGCCTGATGTACAAGCCAACCAACCCCATAAAAAAGAAAAATACGAAGATTGAAAGTGGATATATTTTTCCTTTTTTTTGTTTTACCTCTGAAGAAATGTGCGTTTGAAGTAGACTTTACAAATCTTAAAAGAACACATGAGATTATCTGGGCAAAAAATTGCGAAATGAAAAGGGGAAAATGAAAGTTGAATACGGCAGAATAAGCCTTGTAAAAAAGATTGTCTGAGATAAAAACAAAGTTTACAGCTTGCCAAAACTATTGCAGTAAAATAGTTTTCTTCTTGGACAAATTGATGAATAAGAAAAGTGTAGAAGGTACTAAGAACTATAAAACAAAAATTATAACACTAACCAGAGATTTATTGAATTTTAACATCTTAATGGTATCTATTTCTTATGTCTTTTATAACAATATAACTGTTTTATAACCTAGTTCACAACTTTGTTAGTACTTTTGTAAAACTATATTGTATGAAGTTCACGTCATTTTTTTAATATGGGTTGATTTAACTACAGGCACACACACAAGGTGGCGAAGAAAGTATAGAAACACCAAAACGATTTGTGATACTTTTATTATGCCACCCCCAGTGGCACAACATTACGTCTATGGACTCATAACCCTAGAAATCGGGTTTCGATACCCAAGATGGTCAGAGCACCACTAACTCTTTGAGTAACATTGTGCATAATAACAAAAGAAAGGTCTTATTATGTATTCGTTAAAGACATAATTGTTATTTTAATTGTATGGTAATAGTAAACTGACAAAGATATATAACCATAATGAAGAGATATTACTTCAAGGAATGTTCACATGTCTCAAAATAAAACCACTTCATTGTGTTTATAAATCGTTTTTCAATTTGTTTTCATAATTTCACTACGTTTATCCATACGCATGTAGCTGTGTGGTTAACTTGAAAAAAGAAAACAGTTGATGGCATATAGCCGGAAAGTTATGACTCAGATAACCAAATATTTAGAGATAGTGGCGAGTGGCTTATATCTTCACTATAGTATTTCTAAAAAATTAACGTTGAGAAAAATACCCTATTCTAGACTATGTTTCTGCACTACTGAGACGTAAGTTCCGGTTTACCTTTACGTCCCAAATGTGTGAAGTGGTGTGATTTATTGAGAGGTATTAGAAATATTATACCAATGTTTATTACGTACATGCATATTAGAACAGTAAGTAATTCACGAAACCGAATGTAATATTTCATTCTATGTGCCTGATGTGAAATGTGAAGCGCGAGTTTAACAAAAGATACAAAAAGATAAACGTTAAGATAAAATGTAATATCAGACTTCATATAATATGTTGGTTTCAATGAATATTGACAAATACGACTCACTTTTCTTTGTACATTTTATTTCGTAATTATAAAAACAAATAAATTCAAAATGTTGCACAAGAAAATGTATATTAAAAACTACAATACAAAAAACAACAAGAGAACAAATGTGTAATAAAAACTACAATACAGAAAACAACAAGAAAACAAATGTGTGATAAAAACTACAATACAGAAAACAACAAGAGAACAAATGTGTATTTAAAACTACATTACAAAAACAACAAGAGAACAAATGTGTATTAAAAACTACAATACAGAAAACAACAAGAGAACAAATGTGTATTAAAAACTACAATACAGAAAACAACAAGAGAACAAATGTGTATTAAAAACTACAATACAGAAAACAACAAGAGAACAAATGTGTATTAAAAACTATAATACAAAAAACAACAAGAGAACAAATGTGTAATAAAAACTACAATACAGAAAACAACAAGAGAACAAATGTGTATTAAAAACTACAATACAGAAAACAACAAGAGAACAAATGTGTAATAAAAACTACAATACAGAAAACAACTAAAATGCAGAAAATAACAAGAAAACAAATGTGTTTTAAAACTGCAATACAGAAAACATGAAAAAGTAAATATGTAGTAAGAGAGTTACATTACAGTAATATCTAGGAGAAAGAGGAAACAGAATCATGTTACGTCATGTTTTTGTCATGTTTAAATTCATTATTAACATTATTATTGACTCTAATCTATGAGGAATGTGTATTACTTTAGTAAGTGTAACACTACACTTCTCTGATAGATGTATGTGTTATATTACACTTTTGTTAACACTTCTCAGACGTACAAACCAGTAACCTAAACTGAATATCTATGTAATTATCCCTTCTCATCTATATGATTATATATATATATATGTATGTGTGTGTGTGTTTGTGTCTTTATAAACACACTAACCTAGAATAATTATAAGCGTGCTAGTATATATATTTATATACATATGTATTAAAGTGAACGTAATATCTATTGTTTGTGTGGTTTAGGGATCTTCTGAACGGTCCTAATAACAGGACCGAAAGTTTAGTAATAAATGAATATGCTCGAACAAAATGTATTTACTTATTTAAACTCACAAAATAGTATAATAAGACGTGAACAGTAAGAAACCTTGTTTCTGTATTTGTTTTGTACACAAGGCCAGACACCCCTCTGTTGGATTCTGTATTTGTTTAGAAATTATTTTCAGATGATATTCAGATATACAGATGTACATATATAATATATACAAAATTCCCATCAATTTTATGAAGCTCGACAACATCATATTCATATATATATATAAACACATCATATATGTGTTTTTCACCAAACCGTTTACAACCTCCAGAATACCAAACTTTTGTCACAGAAGAAATTTTCTGAAATCTGTTTTTGATGCTTTAGTGAAACAATATAAGCGACGAATGAAATTAAATTGTTCAAATTAGATATGTACAGAGTATATTGTGTCATAGTTCGCAAAAAAAACAACAAACATTTCTATTCATCTTCTATGTTCGATAAGGACTTTCTCCAAAGGCCACTGTTTTGGGTGAGGTTATATCATTTGGTTATTTGGTTTGGTGTTTGAATTTCCAAGGCTATCTGTGCTAGCCGTATTTTAAACAACAATGGTTTTATTTTACTGGCTCAACAAACAAACCAACGTTACAAGTTCAATGGAGTGATATCATATTCAAATAAATATTGCTGTGAGATAATGTTGACGTATGTTTTCGCTTATAAGTAACACAACACAAGAAGTTTTTATCTGACTCAATTAAAAACATTAAACACAAACTGTATTGTTAACCTCTTTGAGTGCGTATTTTTACGTCGTTGTATTTACCTCATATTATTATCCAACATTATTATGTGTTGAAACACAGATTCGTTTTGATTTATCGTTGATATGGGTTGGCTGAGACTGATTCCGAATTTGTATCGAGTTGTTGCAATGTGTAACATATAACAAGATGTATTACCGTAGGCGATCTATTATTAAATAAAAATACAATATATTTGCATGTCAACTGACTATTATTAAATAAACATACAATATATTTAATGTCAACTGACTATTATTAAATAAACATACAATATATTTAATGTCAACTGACTATTATTAAACTAAAATACAATATACTTACGTTTCAACTGACTATTATTAAACTGTTTGTTTGTTTTGGAATTTCGCACAAAGATACTCGAAGGCTATCTGTGCTAGCTGTCCGTAATTTAGCAGTGTAAGACTAGAGTGAAGGCAGCTAGTCATCACCACCCACCACCAACTCTTGGGCTACTCTTTTACCAACGAAAAGTGGAATTGACCGTCACATTATAACGTCCCCACGGCTGCGAGGGCGTGCATGTTTGGCGCGAACCCGCGACCCTCAGATTACGAAGCGCACGCCTTAACGCGCTAGGCCATGCCAGGCCCTATTATTAAAGTAAAATACAATATATTTACATGTCAACTGACTATTATTAAATAAAAATACAATATATTTACGTTTCCACAGGTTCTTATTAACAACTCATGCCTAAACTATTATTAATAAACCCATAACACTAGAAGAGGCTCAGACACTCGGTAATCTGAGGGTCGAGGGTTGAAATTCTCGTCACACCAAACATGCTCACCCTTTTAGCCTTAGAGTGTTATAATATAACGGTCAATACCACTATTGTAAAACAAACGAACTCTTTAGTTTTACACTGTCAAATTAGGGACGGCTAGCACAGATAGCTCTCGTGTAGCTTTACGTTAAATTCCAAACAAACACCCGAATAAGAAAAGCAAACAACAATTTACATGACATGCCAGTTGTTCATTACTATAATTCTAACTGTTCGATCGATGACTTTCAGCTGCAAAATATGGAAAAGAAACAATAACTTAGGACCCCCTGTATTCTTCATTAAGGAAGCAACTTATGTTGGTATAATAATAAGTTGACAAACAACGATTTACAAACAAAATAAAACGAGTTGTTTTGGAAGGAGCTCACTACACGTTTCTACAAAACATTTGTCTTCAACAACACCCTTGAATAATTCTGAACGTTGATGTAGTGCCAGTAGGTAGTTTCGGTTTACAATTCATTTCAAATCAAAGAGTTATTAGTATGGGGCTGCTGGCTGAAACTAGACATTAGTGCGTTCAATTAACATCGATCATTTCACTTTATTTACAAAGGATTTGTGAGGTATAGGTCGCTCAAAGAGTGGTAACATGAATTAGTGTGGTGCATCAAATAACCGCTTCTTCTTGAAAGCCAGAAATAAAGGTATTTGTATTTCAATAATTGACTTTAATATCTGGCTCTGTATAGCTGAGGCCCCCCAGTGGCTCAGCGGTATGTCTGCGGACTTACACGCTAAGATCCGGGTTTCGATACCCGTCGTGGGCAGAGGACAGATAGCCCATTGTGTAGCTTTGTGCTTATTTCAAAGAACAACAAACTGTGTAGCTGAAGTCGTTTCTCATAACAGATGTGTATTGAAATGCAATTCAATACTCACATGGAACTTAATTCTGGATTGAACCTGATACTAGATAGAATATACTTGAATCATTGAGGTTTCTGACCTGGCGGTTTGGCCCACGTGCGCATCTTACAAGTTTAATATTACGATTTCAACCTTGGAAAGGCATGTCATAGTGGATGACGTGTTCAGACTGTGATTCCCCAGATCCTGTGTTTACGACCCGTTATTGGCAAACGTGCCACAAACTTTGGGATTTCGGGTGTGCCTAGAAATGAAAGTCAAATCTCAGTGCTTTTAATATGAGAACAGAGACTTTTGATGATTGTTAAATTTCAGTAATTGTATCTCATCTAATATACCAGCTGGAAATTAGGAACTGATTTGAAAAGATAGTCCTTTTTATAGGTAGATGTGAAAATATTGAAACAAAGAAAACAATTTCATTAAAATTTTATTCTCAGATAATTTTTAATAGCTGTAGTGGGCGTGTCATAAATGTCTCATCCTACGGCTTTATGTTTAAAACAAACAGTAGCTGTATTTGAGAGTAACACATGTATGAAAACACTTAGATCATAGTCAACTAGATCTTAGTCAAAATACAAATATTTGTTTTAAGTTAAAAAAATAAAATAATCGAGTTTGTGTTGTTGCTCGTTCGTGAATGTTGTGCCTTTATTTAGGCTTAGAGAACCGTGTGTAAAAAGAACAGCTTTGTAAGCAATAACTATTGGAAATCGAAATATAATAGTGTGATATTAGAATAACAAATTCTCAAAAATATAATAATTGAATAAAGGCAGTTGGAAACCCAAATATGAGAACGAAATGTCAGATGATTATGTCTGAAAAATACAATAACTTCAGAAATCCAATTGTGAAACAAAATGTAAGTGTAATAATAGAAGGAAAAGTCTTAAACGATTATTGTAGGTGTCTAAAATGGACACTAAAGATCAGAAGAGCTGAAGAGACGGTTGTCAACCAGCTTCTGTGAGGAATCGTATTGTTGAAAAAAGGTTGTTTTTTATTCATGTTTAATAACGTTTTTTTCGTATTTACGTTTTACCTAACATATGTTGATAAACATGAAAAACACATTTTTTAAATGTGAATAAAATAGCCGGCCTGGTGAAATATGTAAACTAATATTACCGCTTGAGTTCGTACCGATTCATCGAAATAACACATCTGTTTTGAAAACAATTAAAGTTCGTTTTGTTTATGGAATTTTGCGCAAAGCTTCTCGAGGACTATCTGAGCTAACCGTCCCTAATTTAGTAATGTAAGGCTAGAGGGAAGGCAGCTAGTCATCGCCACCCACCTCCAACTCTTGAGCTACTCTTTTACCAACGAATAGTGGGATTGACCGTCACTTTATAACGCTCCCATGGCTGGGAGGGCGAGCATGTTTGGTACGATGGGGAGGCGAACCCGAGGCCCTCAGATTACGAAGCGCACGCCTTAACACGCTCGGCCATGCCGGGCCTAAGTAATGGATTTTTAAACGTTATAGCACTTTTACACACTTCTTGTTACTCGAAACAACTGTTTGTTTGTTGTGAATTTCGCGCAAAGATACGCGAAAACTAACTGCGTTGACTGTCCCTAATTTAGCAGTGAAAGGCTAGAGAAAAGGCAGCTGGTCATCGTCATCCACCGCCAACTGTTGCGTTTATGAACTATTAGAAACTTCGACAACAATAATTTGCTAACTTCAAATCTAAATACCAGATGGAGTTTTAAATGCCTGTACGTGTTGTTACGCATAACAATTTCAAATGTCTCCAGTGACACAGTCGTAAACCTGCGGATTCACACCGTTAGAAACCGGATGTCGATACTGGTTTGAATATTTAGCAAGACTGGCGAATGAGTGGCTGTAAAGAAGTAATATAGATGAAACAGAAAAAGAATAAAAAAGTGTTAAGAAATGAAAGCTAAGGGTGAGGGGTAATATGCATATTATACATTTGCTGTGTCTATATACATCATGTTAACCCCCTCGATTTATCGCTGATTCTATTAAACGATTTGTGTGTCACTCTGTTGTAAGTTTGTTGCTTGTATTTTAAATCAACCAAACTTGCATCAGCCATATAAGTAATATTTTCGAAAAAAAAGACACAAATCATTAGAATTTTCTCTGATGAATCCATTGTGATCATTGTGATAAATCATGTTATCTTTTTTTTTGTCAAACTCTCTATAATTTAAGTTGTGTGTGTGTTTTTCGTATAGCAAAGTCACACCAAGTTAACTGCTAAACCCACCGAGGGGAATTGAATCCCTGATGTTAGCGTTGTAAATCCATGGACTTACCGCTGTACTAGCAAGGGGAATTAAACCCCTGATGTTAGCGTTGTAAATCCATAGACTTACCGCTGTACTAGCGAGGGATTACAGTTTAAACTAAACTAAACTAAACTGACGTGGCAGGGGTTCAGTTTAGAGAGAGATAAATCAGAAGAGTTCTCTCCCCAACTGGGGTGTTCAGGAGCTTTGTAGTTTCTCTTCGTCCCCTTTCGTGAGAAATTTTTGAAATGCTTGTGGAATTTTTATTTCATTTTTAATATTTCGACTCTGAATTGGGGTATTTGTGAGTGAGAGGAAGGAGGGGAAACCTGGACGAGAGCAGCGAAAGTGCTCTAGGACGGAGTAAGCTGGCGAATTGATCTTTAAAATTTACGGTTATTATTCTAGGTGACGCGGTAAACGGCCATTTTCAGATACGATTACAGTTTAAGCTACATTGCAACTTTTATAGGACTAGCGTTGATAAGTACAGTTTTCAGGCACATTTCTATTTCTGAAATGAATAACACACACAAAACATGGTGATACGATTACACAACGTAAGACGAATTTTGTTCTTGGATTGCCCAAAATGCCCCAAACCACTGCGACAAAGCTGCCCCAAGCTCCTTTCCACTGAGGTTCTTGGAGAATTCTGTGCACTCCAGTATCTTCTTTATTTGTGGTCCAACGAAGACACCACCTTTGACCTTTGACTCAGACAGCTTAGGGAAGAAGTCTCGAAGGTACTTGAAAGCTGCAGACTCCTTATCAAGAACTGTGAACAATTTGTTTCATGAGATCCAATTTTGTGTGCAATGGTGGGAACATCACCTTCTGGAGGTCACTAGATATTTAAATTTTAAAAGGTCTAAAAATTTGTATAATATAAAATCTTACTATTCAAGCAGACAAAAACTGTCCGTCTCACCTTCTAGAGTTTTTGCAATGCTCGCAGGTAAAATGAGATGTTCAGGGTTTGTCTTGCTCCCTAACAGGCATGTCGAAATTTGCCTTGTAGGCTTCACACATTTTAGTAGATGCTGCCACAGAGTACGTTTTCGCTCTTGTCTTGATAAAGTGCCCACATACATAGCAAGATGCATCTGGAGAACCCTTGCAGCTTCTTGACGCTATCTTTGATAAAATCAGGTAAGTCTGTGTGTCCACTTAGTAGCTAGAACTTAACTGAAGTAGTAAGTGGTGAGTCACTCTTAAAAACTCTCGTAAGTTCTACAACATTCTAGAAAGTTCTTGAAAATTCTCTATCAGCTACTCAGCATTGAATCCACCTGGAATGTTCTGGAAAAATGGGTAACTTTAAAAGTTGTATTACCCAGGTTCACAAAAACAAAGTTCAAAGAGTAAAATAGGTCTTTTCCAATTACTTTAGGCATAAACAATTGGGAAATAACACTTTCTGCCCAGGAACAAGAAAAAGTAAAAATTTTGCTACATAGTGTTATTCAGTCTATTTTAAAATAATATCTCATTGTATCTACTCACTACAAAGTGATTAATATCTTCATATTTTGGTGAAACCCATGTTCAAGATTATTTATCAGGTAAAACATCTTACGTTTGAACACAGACATTCAAATAAACATCATTGAAGGGCCTAATCTTCCGTTTAGTCGTTGACTCATAGTTTAAGTCCTCAAGCAAAGAGGGTTTTATTAAAACTAAGCAAAAAAATTAAAATATCAATTATCAACTGACATTATGCTCCTGTATGTCATTTCATAGGTCAACACAAGTAACAGGAGGGAGCCTTATCACCAGACTTCATATTTATAAACACACATCAGTGTATACCTTTAACTATTCAGACTTTGAATTAATGTTCTTGATATTTCTAATGTTGAAACAGCTCAGCATAGCCAGGTGAGTTAAGGCGTTCGACTCGTAAAATCCGAGGGTCAAGGGTTCGAATCCCCGTCACATCAAATATGCTTGATCTTTCAGCCGTGGGGGCGTTACAATGTGACGGTCAATCCCACTATTCGTTGGTAAAAGAATAGCCCAAGAGTTGGCGGTGGGTGGTGATGACTAGCTGCCTTCCCTCTAGTCTTACACTGCTATATTACGGACGGCTAGCTCAGATAGCCCTCGGGTAGCTTGGCGCGAAATTCAAAAACAAACAAACAAATGTTGAAATATTTTCTAACTTAAGAAAATTAAAATAATCTTAGTAATTAACAGTAATCAAAATATCATAACTTATCCCCGTATCGCTCAAAATGTAGTATCACATAATATTTATCACACTTAAGCCTTATTATAACAAATAAATTCAGGAAGATAGAATTTGTTTGCTTTGAGTCTAAGAACGGTTATGTGTCTGTTTCATATTTCTTTAGTAAAGCTCGAGTTAATGTTTAACTACCATTATTCACTATCTTATGATAGTTTTTGAAGAGTATTTATGTATTTACATACATAAATTCCGTATTACGTGGTTGTTGTAGATAATGTTTACTCCACTTATCGTTAAGATGCTAAAAGTGTGTTGCTTTGTTTCCTCGTCTGTAAAGAAGGATTTTTTTCGGAAGAACGGCCATTAAAAGGCTACAAAAAGTATATTTAAATTAGTTCAAACATGATGTTTACAAAATATTATTTTTTGATGGACAAAGCCTACAGAATACGTAATGTATAACAAAACCAAGCTGTATTGACAGTTAAATAGTTTAAATCGCCACCTACATTCTGTAAATAAATATATATATAAATATACACGTATCGTTCAATACGTTTTTCTAATTTATATTTGTATTGGTATTAAATTTAACCAGATTCTCTTAAAATAGTTGTAAGATAGTTTTATAGCCTTTTACATAACAAGAAAAACTAAGTATTTAAAACACTTAAGACATTATATTTGACGTAACTGCCATGCATAAGTAAATATAAATATTATTTTGTCAGTTTATTTGAATATTAATTCATTAATATGAGATATTATTCTATGTATTCAATATTCTGAAAGAATGAGCTTCATATTGTTAAAAATACTTTGTAAAATAATCTGACTGAAAAAGGTTTTAGCTAAAAACTAACCTGTTGACTGCCGAGTATTTCATCTGCTACAATATAACTCTGATGCTTCTTCATTTTGTAACTTTTTCCGTGACGCCATTTTGGATCGAAAGTGAAACAATTTGTAAGTAGGTCAAATAAATGTATGGTGCTGACATCTAACGTTGAAGTTAGGTATTATTGAAAACGAATTAAATCTTCCGCAGCACTGTGTTACCGATTGGCTTGTACGAGTTATCTCGTCTATGGCACTGAACAGGTTAGAGATTAAACTGATATTTGACACATATATTGAATCACATAAAAGGTGAATCATGACTGTTTTCATAATTACTTGTGGGAATAAAGCGAACCACTTCCAGTTAATGTAGTGTGAAATACTGCTAATTTACTACCTATATTAAGAAAAGTATTATATCACAGAAATTACACTAATTCTAATTGTATAACTCACTTTTAATATAATTTGTAAGTCCATCTCGCATGACGAAGATTGAAACATAATCATACCTATCATATAAAAAAGACATAATTTCTCTACACATCTATGACACTTAACTAGTATGTAGGCTCTAAAATACAATGGTAGTGTGTTAATAATAACATTAAATGGCCCGGCATGGCCAAGCGCGTTAAGGCGTGCGACTCGTAATCCGAGAGCCGAGGGTTCGAATTCCCGTCACACCAAACATGCTCGCCCTTTTAGCCGTGGGGGCATTATAATGTGACAGTCAATCCAACTATTCGTTGGTAAAAGAGTAGCCCAAGAGTTGGCGGTGGGTTTTGATGACTAGCTGCCTTCCCTCTAGTCTTTCAATGCTAAATTATTGACACCTAGCACAGATAGCCCTCGAGTAGCTTTGTGCGAAATTCAAAAACAAACAAACAATAACATTAAAAATGTCATTAAATGATTACTCACTACATTTATAATGATTTTTAGCATCCATGGAACCCAGTTCCATAGATTTTAAATTTTGCTGGAAAAAATATTTTAGAAAAATTATAAACTTTCTTTTAATTGTGTTTACAAACCCACAACACATTTGCTAAAACAGGTACAAGCAATATCAGTTCAGTATTTTTCGAGGTCCTTTCACTTGAAGTTAGGCAAATATTTCTTTCACGTCGGAATAATGTATTACTTTCGTGTGTAGACCACATTTGTGAATCTTTCATAAAAAAATATCTTCCATTTATATTTAAATTAGAACGGTAAACAGTTTAACATCGAGGTGCAGATTCAATATGTTATTTCGGTAAATCACCAAAACGTATTAAGTTAGTATTATGTCAAACATTTCTCTAAAAATTTAAACTTTGTAAGAATGGTTTATAAAGGAAAAAAGACAAAAACTAGAGAAGTTGAAACTTCACCTGAAACTCGAAACTAATAAAATACAACCTTTGGTGAAACAGCTGTCGGTCTGAAAGTTTATAGGCCCGACCTGGCCAAGCGTGTTAAAGTGTTCGGCTCCTAATACGAAGGTCGTGGGTTCGAATCCCGGTCGGGCCAAACATGCTCGCCCTTTAAAACGTGGGAGCGTTATAATGTGACGATCAATTCCATTATTCGTTGGTAAAAGAGTAGCCCAAGAGTTGGCGGTGGGTGGTGATGACTAGCTGCCTTCCCTCCAGTATTACACTGCTAAATTAGGGACGGCTAGCGCAGATAGCCCTAGAATAGCTTTTTGCGAAATTCAAAATAAAGCTGAAAGTTTATAAAATTAAAATCCAAGTTTCTATACCTATGATAATTATAACACCGATAGTCCATTGCGTAGCCTCATGTTTTACTGGAAACAAAAAATATTTGTTGAAAAAAAATTCCCTTGTGTACCAAATGTTTTTTGTCATCTGCTAAAACCTACAATAAGTGCTTGTCGTTAAAAGTAAGTAAGAATAAATGTAATATAATATTATTCGCGTAAGAAGCTTTGTCTCAAAGTGAACTGTTATCAAGAAGCTGGATGTGAAGTGTGTATCTTTATCTAACACTGGGAGCATTTTAAATTTAATCACTGTTGAATACGAAAATAACAATAATTGGAGTAACACTGTTGCTATTTTACCTCGTGAGAAAACGAATCGTATGAATTATGGACGTCAACGAAATCGATATGAATAAAGTATATGAGTCACATTTTTTGTTTCAGTGATAATCTCACTGGCATAACACGCAAATATATCATTGGAAGGTCAATGTAATTACCTCACGGAAGTGAATTAGACCAGATTGGTCTTAGTCAATACTTAACATTAAAACTCTTTACTATTTTCGTAGGAAAAAGCACAATTACAATATATAGCTTTAAATGATGTGTATGTATTACTAGGGTGTATCATAAGTATTTATTTCACATACTTAAAATGTTTATATGTTCTTGTTTTTAGGTACACAATAAGATATCAAATATATATATTTATATATAATTAACACATGAAAACGTTCACAAATATATATTGTTACTGTCCTATAAACACCTATGTGGGGGCCCGGCATGGCCAAACGTGTCACGGCGTTTGACTCGCAATCCGAAGGTCGCGGGTTAGAATCCCGGTCGCACAAAAACATGCTCGCCCTCTCAGCCGTGGAGGCGTTATAATGTGACACTCAATCCCACTGTTCGTTGATAAAAGAGTAGCCCAAGAGTTGGCGGTGGGTGGTGATGACTAGCTGTCTTTCCTCTAGTTTTACATTGCCAAATTAGAGACTGCTAGCGCAGACAGCCCTCTAGTAGCTTTACGTGAAATTGAAAGAAAACAACAACAAAAAACAACAAATACCTGTATGGAATATTTATTACTTGCTAGAACTAATAACAGCATGAATAAACTTAGCTAAAATACCACATTACTTCCTCATTTCTTTATTCAATTATAACATTAAAGTTTATTGTCAGAGCACTAAACTAACATGTCTTATATGACGCAGATAAACTGAGATTCCTTTCAAATTTCTGATGGCTAAGATGAGTTCGTAATAGCTGTTAAATTACTTTCGAACCCTAATATCCCTGTATCCTCTTACATTAATATTGATTTGACAGATAAATAACTTCAATATTATTATGGGTACAGCGAATTCAACTTTTAATATTTCACACTTAAAAATAACATTGGCTGTGACAGATATTAATACCTTCCATAGGATAAAAAATATTTTTCATCAAAAACCTGGTTCATCACAATTTAAAAGGGTTTTCGTAGCAAGATGTTTATTTATAAGTCTGAAAGTTTTTGAATATTGTTCCAGCTTGTCTGCAATTATCAGTCGTATTTTTATCGTTTCAGAGCACTGATGACTCAGAAAAAAAATGGAGGTCTTCTAAAAATAAAATTCAAGCCTCAAATTACGAATCCCACAATGGACGTAGCATTTATCTTTTTCTCTGACAGTAATAATTAAAATATATACAGATTATTGAACATGAAATCAAATGGATTTTTAGAATACAAATTAGCAAGCTGTGTGAAAACTACAGCTAATGTAAAGCATTAGTAGTACATGTTAACGTTGTTTGTCGTAACCTTTGTAGCATAATGCTGTCGAGCTTAGTTACTTTCGAATGTAACAAAATCGTACAATGAGGTCATAATTACGTGTTCACATCAAGGATTTTGAAATTCCTAAATTGAGATACACCACGTACATAATAGCACTGGTAAACAAATAAATATGAATCAACTTGTCGATTCGGGACCGTTTGAAAAGAGACCTACTATAAGTCGCGCTTTACTTATTGTAAACGGAGTACAATATCTTTAAACAAGATGAAAATTCCAATGACATAATTGTCAGTATGAAACGTAGATGGCTTATGTAAATCCAATGTCTTTCACAATAGATGATAAAACGCAGAGCTAATTTCGAGATATTCGATCAGATGTAAAGTATGGCCGGATAGGTAGACAGTAACGACATAAATAAGTTTTAAAACTGTTTTAATACATGTTTATATCAATATTCTTGCTAGTCCTTTTAAATCTAGATATTGTTTCAATTTATTCAATATGAATCCAATATATATATATATATATATATTTCTCATCTTAGTATGATAACTTGTGTCTTATTATAACCAAAACATTATTGTTCGCTTGAAGTAAAAATGTGTTCATTGGACAGTTGATATGATTGTTAACACTGTTTTTAAAATAAAGCACAGATCAACGTTTCGACCTTCTCAGGTCATCTTCAGGTTAACAAATAGTGATTACAACTGATCGTTGCCGGACACATGTCTTAGGGACGAGAGTATAAACGGGTGCGGGACTGTAGGGAGCGTTGCAGTTGGATGTTACATTATTAATTATTGTTGTTTTTTTTAATTTCGCACAAAGCTACTCGAGAGCTATCTGTGCTAGCCGTCCCTAATTTAGCAGTGTAAGACTAGAGGAAAGGCAGCTAGTCATCACCACCCACTACCAACTCTTGGGCTACTCTTTTACCAACGATTAGTTGAATTGACCGTCACATTATAACGCGTCCATGGCTGAAAGGGCAAGCATGTTTGGCGCGACGGGGATGCAAATCCGCGAACCTCAGATTACGAGTCGAACGCCTTAACACACTTGGCCATGCCGGGCCATCATTAATAATTAATATAGGTATAAAGGTGTTCCTTTATATTAGTTTAATTTTGGTTTTAGTCGCTGTATAAATAGGGCTTTAATTTTGCGTTTGTTTATGTTTGTTTCTTTATTTAGTATTTGGATGTTTTCTATGGTTATGTCGTGTTTATTTGACTTTCAGTGTTCAAAAACATGTGAAGGTGACTTTTTGTGTTCTTTGAATCTGGTTTCCATTTTTCTACTTGTTTCTTCAACGCAGAAGTCGTGGTAGTTATCACATTGTATTTTATAAATAATGTTGGTGTGGTGTTTGTCAATGTAGTTTTTACTCAGCATGGACTTCAGTTTTGTACCTGGTTTTTGAATAAATGTGGTGTTTACTGGAATGTTGTGTTTTATTACAAGTTTTTCCAAATGTTGGTTATTTGTTTTGCTGATGTCGGGAACATATGGTAAGCAGCAATGTAAGTTTTTGTAGTTTGTTTTATCTTGGGATTTACTATTGTTTGTTTAAGTGTGTGAGTATAATGTTTCAACAGTTTTTGGAGTAAATTTGTTGATGTTGATGAAGTGTTGTTTCATTTTGTCCAATTCATCGTTAATTTTATCTGGTGAGCATAGTTTTGTGGCTGTGTTTATTTGGTTTTTTTTTAACATGTTGAATTTTTGTTTTGTTTCATGCCCTGAGTCTCAGGGAATGTGTAGTCCAGTATGGGTGATTTTTCTGTGGATATTTGTTTTTAATTGTGTATCGGTTCTTGTGATCTTGAATTAAAGAAAAATACTATTTGGTTAGCTTTCATATGCTCACAAATGAACTTGTTGTTTGGAGTTAACGTGGTTGAAAGAACCAAGCATGTGTTCTGTAGATGTGAATTCAGCTGTTGTATCATCAACATACCTGAACCAGTACAGTAGTGGGTGGAAGAATGAACTGATCGCTTGTGTTTCAATCTGTGTCGTACAAATGTTGGCTTTTAATGGTGACATGGGATTGTCCATGCTCGGGTCATCTATGTGTAGGTAGTTTTGGACATTGGACATAAAGTTACTTTTTGTGCCAGTGAATTTATAAAAATTGTTAATTTGTTGTTATGGACGTTTATCAACAGGTTGGGATATCGGATGTAAGGTTCCAAAGCTGTCTTGCTGGCTTTGATAGTTGGGACTTCTGTGAAGAGGGTGATTACATCAAAACTGTCAGTTAAGATTTTATGGTTCAGTTGAGCAAGAATATATTTAAAGCTAAAAGATTCTTTGAAAAAAAATTGAAAAAATGCCCATTAAAGTATTTACCTTGATTTTAAATGACAATATTGGTCGTACTGGACAGTCGGGTTTGTGAGTTTTGGTTTTTAATTTGTGGTGTGCGTGAGTCGGTCTTGCATAGATAAGGATGTAGAATTTTTGAGATTGTGTTGGTTTATTTTTATTTCTAGTAGTATTTTATTTAGTTGGTTTTTCACGTATTTTTGTTGAATTTATGTTTACTGGCTGAAATTTGTTTGTATTTGATTACATGGTGTTAATTTGTTTGAATATATTCATTCGTGTTCATTATAACTATAGCACTGTCTTTATCTGCTTGTAGAATTTTGATGTTGTTTTATTTTAAGTTGTTTATAGAGTTAATATCTCTTCATGTGATGTTATCTGTCAGATTTATTTTCTGTAAAATTATTTTAATGGTTTTGCAAAACAATTCTTTGAAAAAATTAAGATACTGTTACCAGGGGTTTCGGGGAAATAGATGTTTTTAGTTGTACCTGGAAAGATAGGTTGTTGGTTGTCGTTGGAATTGTTGTTTTGTTGGTGAAGAACTGATTGCTGGTTTTCTGACCTTTCTGTCTTACATCTCTATAAATTTTGTCGACGTCTCTAAAGATTTGTTTTAAAACTAGCTTGTATATAAATAATTCCATATGCTTATTTACAATTACAGGACTACTTGTTACTGCAACAAACCATACGATTTACTGTTTGTTTAAGATTCTGATAAAAATTATTAGTGGAACTTGTGTTTTGGTTTAGTTTTACTAAAGTCTGAGACCCGGCATGGCCTAGCGTTTTAAGGCGTACGACTCGTAATGCGACGGTCGCGGGTTCGAATCCAGGTCGCACCAAACATGCTCGCCCTTTCAATCGTGGGAGCGTTATAATGTGACGGTCAATCCCACTATTCGTGGGTATAAGAGTAGCCCAAGAGTTTGCGGTGGGTGGTGGTGACTAGCTGCCTTCCCTCTCGTCTTACACTGTTAAATTAGAGACGGTTAGCACAGATAGCCCTCGAGGAGCTTTGTGCGAAATTCCAAAACAAACAAACTAAAGTCTGATAAGTCATCTGATGACGCAGAACCTTAACAACCTAAACAATTCTACCTGCAGTTTCAGGATATTTTTATTATCCTTGATCCGTAAGAAATCAGATACTGTGGTTTAATGAAAATTTTTTCCCACAAAGTAAACGTAAAATATCGAGATCTCTAATCAGTGATTTTGCATATAAAATTCTCGAGATTTATAATGATTTAAAATATGAAAGTTCACGGAAAAAAAAACAGAACGCTGAGCTTTGACTTCTATCGGAAAATCGAGATATAGGATTTATTTTCGTATTTTTCAGGAGTCTCTTATTTCGAATCAATATTTAAAAATAACAGTGCTTCGCATGATACGTACAGATAAAACTGTGTTTGTTATCATAATACCCAAACTAGTTGAGGATATTTAATCTATTCAAAAATAAAATCCAAATGCAGGTTTTAAGATTACCCGCAACAGTGGAGAATATGTTAAGGGCTGAAAGTTGAGTGTTCCAAACCATAACTTCTCAACTCCTGAATTGTCTCAGTTTTATTACTTTTGTTAGGTGCAGCCAGTTGTAGAAAAGATTGTTTGTTTGTTTGTTTTTTATTTCGCACAAAGCTACCATAGAACTATCTGTGCTAGCCGTCCCTAATTTAGTAGTGTAAGACTAGAGGGAAGACCGCTACTCATCACCACCCACCGCCAACTCTTGGGCTACTCTTTTACCAACGAATAGTGGGATTGATCGTCACATTATAACGTCCCTACAGCTGAAAGTACGAGCATGTTTGGTGCGACCGGGATTCGAACCCGTGACCCTCGGATTACGAGTCGAACGCCTTAACCCACCTGGCCATGTCGGGGCCTGTGTGGGAAAGAAGTTGTCCTCAGTAATTAAAAATAGCCTTCACATAGAGTTAAACCATCCTAGAAATTCTACAATATAGATTCTCAACCTCCCACCTTTTGTAGAAACATAGGATGGTTGTTTTTCTTACAACAACAACAACATGTTTGTTTTATAACATCGAACAATAGATGGAGATTGTCTCTGTTAATATTTGACTTTGAAACAACCTTTCTCTAAAAAAACTGTTCTGAAACTAAAATATAGTTTAGAAACTTTCATCCAAGTAAAAACTATCAGAGAATTCATCAAGATTTATGTAAGAACAGAATGTTTTAAAACTTATTCATTTCTCTTGTTAAATGTTCCTCGAAACTCAGCTTACTTCTGTCATTAGTGTTAGGTATTGACGAAACAATTAAAACACAATGAAATAAGGAAAACAAGGAACAAACACACAAATAATTAGTCAAATTGATTTATTAAGGAACATTTATTACTTTATAATGCATAACTTCCTTTTCTGCTGTGATCAGCTGAAAGTTTATTTCCAGTATATTAGAACCCAGTTTTGTATGAACTATTAGGAACAAATCTAAAATTCTTTCTCGTGTAAGTCATTATTTTTTGTACGAATTGGACATTCATTTTAGCTTTTATTAAACTGATAATTTATATTTCTCGGTAAAAACACAGAATGAAAACGAAATTATTTTAAAGCTATGGATAATACTAATAGCTATCCCTGAGATAATTTGTGTATCATAATATAATACATTAATTGAATATGGATCTCATATGAATACACAAATGAACGTGTTAAGAGTTTCTCATGTTTAAAGATTATGATTCAGTACAAAATACAAAGGGAAAGTATAACAGGCTTAATAACGCATCTTTTATCCATATATAACAAAAAACGTTTTCACAATTTAACATTTTCTTTTGGAAAATATTTCTTTAATTTGAAACATGTTAATTAAGAACACTACAACGCCATCTGAACATTGTCTCTATGCATTTCCATCAATTCGGTTTGAATTTTTACACTTAAAAATATTTACTAAATTTAAAAAAATCTAGTTTTAGTGAAGCAATAGACTTCACTCAACTTTCTTGTTATTAAAAACAAACATTTCCTTGACGATTTAAACTTGGGTAACCTAATAACTGTAAGTCACTACTTTCCTTTAACCTGTTGACTGCCAAGTATTTCAGCTGCCACAATACAACTCCAATGCTTCTTTAATTTGTAACTTTTTCGTGACGCCATTTTGGATCGAAAGTGAAACAATTTGTAAGTAGGTCAAATGCACGTATGATGCTGATATCTAGCGTTGAAGTTAGGTACTATTGAGAAAGAACTAAGTCGTCCGTGGCACTGTGTTACCGATCGGCTTGGACGAGTTTTCTCGTCTGCGGCACTGAATAGGTTAATGAAGTAAATAATTTCCTACAGCAGAAATGAAAACGTAGAATATGAACCTAACATCTAGTAGTTTGAGATTACGATATCTTGGTCTGTTGTACTAATACTAGGAATTAAATTTAAAAAATAATACGTTTACTTATTAAAATCATAATTTTTCTGTTTTCCGATACATTTGCTTCACAAATGTATTTGTATATTGTAATTAGAGACTCTATTTAATGTTCCAAAACTTACGTTATATTTTATTTTTTGGAAAGAATTACTAATAATAAATTTCTGATTTAAACAGTTTGTAACTGCCACTAAGATCAAACCAATTTTGTAAAAAATAAACAAACACGCTCTACACAAACCTCTGAGTTCTTGAAGTTTCTTTTTTGTTAAGTGAACTGTCACGTGACGCACGATTTTTGAAGAATAAAAATATTTAAAAATGAAATGCCATTCGTAGTTTAGGATTAACTCAAGTATAGTTTAACTGTAATGTATTAACACCACATTATAACGATAATCTTTGTACTTTGATACAGTTGTCATGTTGTTTCAAATGCGAGCTATGGCAGTTTATTTAAAGTCCAAATTGAATTCCTAGTTATTTAACAGCATAATAACACCTAATGATAGAGAATAAAGCATTAGGCTCGGAATGGCCTGATGGGTCAAGGCTTTCGACTCGTTATCTGAGGGTTACGGGTTCGAATCCCGGGCGCACCAAATATGCTCGTCCTTTCAGCGGTAGGGGCGTTATAATGTTAGAGTTTAGTGAACCTGACGATGACCGAAGAAGGTCGAAACGTTGTTCGCTCTTCTATGTAAAATATTTTCTCAACCCAAACGAGCCATTTTTGCATATATAATGTTACAGTTTGTTTGTTATTTTCTTAATTTCGCGCAAAGCCACACGAAAGCTGTCTGTGTTCCTAATTTAGCAATGTGAGGGTAAAGGGAAAGCACATAGTCATCACCACCCAGCGTCAACTCTTGGGCTAATCTTTTACTAACGAATAGTGGGATTAACCATCACATTATAACGCTCCTACTGCTGAAAGAGCGAGCATGTTTGGTTTGATGGGAATTCGAACCCACGACCCTCAGAATACGAGTACAGTGTCCTGACAAACTTGCCATCCCAACTAATAGTTTTTGCTCCATGACACTACAGTTTGATAATTGCTATATTAAAGGTAAGACAACCAGCCAATCAATAGGCTTCATAGATAAAATGTTGTACGACTGTTTCCTCACAGACTACCGAAAGCCTCTATATATTTCTAACAAACGATGACATCATATGAACCATAAACACTTAGATTCAAGTCCTAGCATGCTAACCACTATTCCACATTACGCGTGATGATTTAATAGATTAATTGTTTACAACCTAAATTACATATCCATATATATTATCGACTGTGTCTCTCCAGTGACTCGACGGGTTAGTTAGAAGGTTTATAACACTAATATCTAGAAATCCATGGTAAACACAACACAGATATTTGTTATTTTGCTTAATAAAAAATACAACTAGTCAAATTATTTGGGAAAAATCAGAATATATTTCAACTGAGTTATCTTTAACGTGTAAAAGTCGTCAGTAACATAACGAATAGATTCAATCTGAGGAGGTTGATTTGATAGGATGTAAACTACACATTGTATTTGATGACGCAAATCATCAAAGTGCTTTTGTTTGAGGTTTTATGGCACCAGAGAAATACCCTAAATTTAACGATATAAACATTGATGGATGAATGAAGTTCAATTGTATGCCACAAAAAAATGGAACACTTGGAAGAAAAATGGAATATCTAACATTTTTCTTTTCCGTAAGAGGTACATTCATTCAGTGCAATAAAAATTAAATTTCGGTAACATACGGGTTACAAAGCATCACTCTTGATTGGATAATGTGCAAAAAGATGCTATTGATTCAACCATTGGTCGAGAGCTTTTAACCATCTAATCGGTTTACAATTTTGGATGATGGTTTAATTCAATAACTGTTGTATGTTTCTTTCTCAATGGATAATACATAGTTTGTGTTTATTTTCTCTAAACGGTTTGTTTCTGGATTTCGCGCAAAGCTACAGTAGAGCTATCTGCGCTAGCTATCCCTAATTTAGCAGTGTAAGACTAGAGGGAACGTAACGACTCACAATCCCCCACCACCAATTCTTGGGCTACTGTTTATCAACGAATAGTGAGACTGACCGTTACATAATAACGTCCTCACAGCTGAAAGAATGAGCATGTTTGGTGTGACGGGGATTCGAATCCGCGACCCTCAGATTATGAGTCGAGGGCCTTAATTACCTGACCTTGCCGGACCATTAAGTTAATAAATCGACTCTGACGTGTTTTTAAAAATAATTTTGGTGATTAAACACCACTGATATTTTAAAAATAGAAAAAATTGAAAAAAACAACAACAACGTGCGACCAATTAAAGATTAACACGTTTACGTGTCTTAGATATTATGGTTACTTTTCATAATTATTATAACTCGTGAAAATTGTAAAGTGATATTTTTCTATAATTAAAACTCATTAATAACAAAACTAGATATGATTTTTTTAGGTTATGAAGAGCGATAAATCACTTTGAAGTTGTTTTTTTTAAATTAAGCACAAAGTTACACAATGGGCTATCTGTGCTCTGCCCACCACGGGTATCAAAACCCGGAATTTAGCGTGTAAGTCCGCAGACATACTGCTGAGCCACTGGAGGGGCCACTTTTAAGACCACAAATAATAGTTATAATAGTGTGTTATCACCAATAATAGTTATAACAGAGTGTGTTGTGTTTTTCTTGCAGCAAATCCACTTTGGGTTATCTGCTAAATCCTCCTAGGGGAAAGTTATAATTGAAGGATTGTGCTAAAACACATTATTTTTTCTAATTTTTATTTTGAGGAAATACAAAATAATTAAATGTTTGTGTTTTTTTCTTTGTTACGACTATGAACTAAAATCATTTATTTTTCTGCTTTGATAATCGCATGTTTCTATATCTTTTCTCACTGTTAAGCTGAAACCTGTCACGTGCACACACCAGTCTTCACCACGTCTTTCTATTGAAATATAATTTTTGTCTTTCACCTCGTCCAGTTCTGCTCGTCCATTTTCAACTGCTTTTTTTCAATAGTTTGCCTCAATTTTGTCCGTGATCTTCCCATGAGTTTTCTTTCATTTCGTATCCACTTTCTATATAATTTCAGGTGCTGTTCGTTAAGATACGATTAGCGTAAGATTAGATAACACTTGGCTATAGGCCTTAGCTTCATAAATGATGTAAATTAGTAGTCGTTACCACTTGTAAATGAAAACAAATAACCAGAATTAAATTTTAAGAAACTACATGATGATTTCTTAACTTACTTCCTTGGACTCCGGTTATCATGTCAATATATTTACATGGAAACTAAATTATTGGGTTCAGTATCGTTTGGAATTACAAGGAATCTCTTGTATTTTTATATTGCTACTTCAATCAGTTATTCGCTTGTCTCCATATGTATCACTTTTTCTGTGTCTTACTAAATTTTTATCGGATAATAAAACAAAATATTTTCTACGCAACTGTTCACACTGCAGCAAAAACGGATTGAAGTGTTTAATGAAATATTTCGTCGAATACGTTTCACTCATCCACTGCTTTGTATTTCGTTCATTGGTTTCTTCCATTACGTTTACTGGTTCGAGTTTCGCGCAAAGCTAAACGAGGTTTATCTGCACTATCCATCATTAATTTAGCAGTGTAAGACTAGAGGGAAGGCAGCTAGTCATCGCTACCCACCGCCAACTCTTGGGCTACTCTTTTACCAACAAATAGTGGGATAGACCTTCACATTATAACGCCTCTACTCCTGAAAGGGTGAGCGTGTTTTGGTGCAACACTCGGATTACGAATCGAACGCCTTAACCACCTGGCGTTAGTGTTAGAAACGATTGATAAGTTACTTAATTATTAAATGATCGAACATGTCGATAAATGTGATAATAATTCAGTTTTTGTTTGCTGTGGTAGCTGTTACAAAGGTTAACTTGCTAGACTACACAGCCGTGAAAATATATTACCGTAAAATATATTATTAAAGGTGAATACATCTAATATACTGAACAAATTGACAATTTTAATAAATAATGTGTTCGCTTTTCCACTTGTGCGACGCCTTTAAGGTACTTGGGAAAATGATGATTTGTACGTATTTTTATTCAATGATTTCTTCCACTACGTTTACTGGTTCGAGTTTCGCGCAAAGCTACTCGAGGGCTATCTGCGCTATGTGTACCTAATTTATTTCTGTAAGACTAAAGGGAAGACAGATAGTCATAAAAATCCACCCCCCAACTCTTGGGGTACTCTCTTACCAACGAATAATGGGATTGACCACACATAAAAACGCCCTCACGGGTAAAAGTGCGATCATGTTTGGATTCGAATCCGCGTTCCTCGTATTACGAGTCGAACGCCGGGCTTCAGTCCTTTAGAAAAACTCGCTATCTCTTAATTCAATATTATTGTATTCGGGATTATTTTCCACAAAGGAGACAGTATATATAAAAGCACAGTTTACAAATACGGGAAACGCTTCACAGCACGAGTAAAATTCAACGCTTCTGATGTAACGAACCGATATTCATAGCCATAGTTTACCTAAAACGTTGTTCATGGTAGCTTGGCATAAAAATTTGGTAATCAATCCCGGTAATAGGTAAAGCAACGATACTACATTTTAGAGCTTTCTGGTTGAAAAATCAGTTGAATGACGGGCAGAGACGATATAATTCTTAGCAGAAAGGCCCGGCATGGCCAGATGGTTAAGGCACTCGACTTGTTATCTGAGGGTCGCGGGTTTGAGTCCCCGTAACACGAAAAATGCACGCCCTTTCAGCCGTGGGGGAGTTATAATGTGACGGTCAATCCCGCTATTCGTTGGTAAAAGAGTAGCCCAAGAGTTGGCGGTGGGTGGTGATGACTGGTTGCCTTATCTCTAGTCTTACACTGCTAAATTAGGAACGGCTAGCGCAGATAGTCCTCGTACAGTTTCTGCAAAATTCAAAGCAAACCACACATAAGCAGAAAAGTAACATACGACTTCGTTTACCATCCTACAAAACAAGGGAACATTACAACTCACTTTCAGTTTCGATTAAGTTCCTGTTTTGAATTAAGCACAAAGCTACACAATGGGCTATCTCTGCTTTGCCCAACACGGGTATCCAAACCCGGATTTTAGCGTGTAACTCCGCAGACATACCGCTGAGCCACTGGGAGTCTTCGATTAAGTCTCTCTTGAATAAGAAGGAGATAATAAACTAATTAAATTAATCTACACAAATTTCATGACGATATTATGTTTTTCTCTTCTCTTATCTCTGAGATAATTTTTAAAAGAGTGATTGTTGAAAATTATACCTTGTAGAACTTATGGAGTGGGTGTAGTGTTGCATCAGTTTTGTATTTGAGTTTTAATGATAGCTGTTCCCCCTATATCTAGTTGTAGGAGATTGGAATTGGGGTGTTGTGGGTGTAAGCACACAACTCCTGACCCTTAATTGATTAGATAGAATAACTCCAATGCCTGTAGGTGTTGTTTGTTTGTTTGGAATTTTGCACAAATCTACTCGAAGACTATCTGCGCTAGCCGTCCCTAATTTAGCAGTGTAAGACAAGAGGGAAGACAGCTAGTCATCACAACCCATCGCCAAGTCTTAGGCAGCTCTTTAACCAACGAATAGTGGGATTGGCCGTCACATTATAACGCCCCTACGACTGAAAGGGCGAGCATGTTTGGCGCGACAGTGATGCAAACCCGCGACCCTCAGATTGCGAGTCGCGCGCCTTAACACGCTTGGCCATGTAAGTGCTATGACAGACGTTATCAGTTGTGACGTAATTATGACAACTGGTAATGCAAAATGATTGGTTAATTGGAGTTCTATTCCAATGATTGTTTTACATATATATATACGCATGTGGTATCTGCGTGTGACAAACGGTTACGAAGTGCAGTTGTCTGCAAAAGAAAACATGTATATATATATATAATGTGATACAGATAATTCATATATTGATAGACTGCACAGTAGTTTATTAAATACGTTTGCACAGTAATAATGTGTTTCAAGTTTTAAAATGTTAAACTTCCGTAAAAAGTAGATATATGTTTGATATATTATTTTGTCTAAATGTGTTCAGAAATATGGACCGTTTATTATCAGGTCTGCTTAATATTTAGAGTGTATTTTGAGGAGTAGGGGATATTTAGAGTGTATTTTGAGAAGTGGGGAATAATTAGAATGTATTTTGAGCAGTAAAGGATATTTAGAGTGTATTTTAAGGAGAGTGGAATACTTAGAGTGTATTTTGAGGAGTGGGGAATAGTTTGAGTGTATTTTGAGAAGTGGGGGATATTTAGAGTGTATTTTGAGGAGTGGGGGATGAGTGTCCGTGAGAAGGGGAAATACTGACGAAAACTACAACACTTGCGCATGCTCTGTTGGCTCTGTATCAATACTTATACATACAATTAACGTTTTTTATATATATTTGGTTTTAAATATATATTTAAATATATATATTTATATATTTTTTTTATTGGTTTTTATTATAAACCAACTGAACGTTATTTTTATGTTTTGTTATTATTATTATCCTTATATTTAACAGATTATTACAGAATTACTTTGGTTTAATTGTTTTAAATTTCTCGCAAAACTTTAATTTAGCAGTGTAAGGCAAAAAGGAAGCCAGCTAGTCATCATCAACCACCGCCAATTTTTAGACTACCCTTTTATCAACAAATAGTGGGATTGACTGCCGCTTTATAACGTCAATACGGCTGAAAGGACGAGCATGTTTGATGTGACGGAAATTCTAACCCGCGGCCTTCGGATTACGAACCAAGAGTCTTAATCACGTGACCATGCCGGGCTGTTACAGAATTATGGTCACCAATATGTCAAACCACATTCCTGGTTTGGTTTTGTTTCAGATCTTTTGCGCAAAATTTCAAATACGGTTATCTGCGCATACCCGTTTCTAAATTACATCTCATGAGCTATTAGTTGAGAGGTAGCTAGATAACAGCGTACAGTTTCGAGTTATTCACGTCTGACCGGGTACTGCGAGCTGACTGTTACTCTTTTAACGCACACACGAGCGAAAGTGAGAAGGGCACTTTTTTCAGCAAAGAACCGCAAACCTTAAACCCACAAACTGAAAGACCGAGCACACTAATCACTAGTCCAAACCTACATCTGTGTAAGCTACATAAACACCATATAGATTACGATAGTCGTATCTCTTGCCAGAATCCCAAAACGTATGAATATTCATCAGTCTTTAGCAAAGATTTTACTTAGAATGTCACATTCCCTTATTTTTACTGGCAATATTCATACATATTGTTATCATTGTTATGTGTTGGCATGTATTGTCTAATCGCCACATTCCTACTAGAGATACAACCACACTCATGATTTTTCGCTTAAAGATTGACTCATTAAATATCTGTAACCCCAATAATTACTCAATACTCAATCAAACTTTATCAGCTCTGTATGCACGCACCAAGCGTTTACACCAGGCATCATCAGCGAAATTTCAATGAGTTGAAAAACAGAAGCACGTTCCGCTCACCCTCTGTATTTAAATCGATCACTTTTCAACAAGCCCAGAGTTCCAACTCTGGTTAGTTGAACGTAACAAGCGAGCGAGTTCAAAGTAGGACAGAAGAACCTCCGACTACAAATACTTTAACGATAAACTCTGCTTGGAATACTGTAGTTAAAAGCATGTACAACAGTGTGTATAGTGTATACACGTATTTTATTTATATGCTAGAAAAAATTTAAATAAACCACCGGCTTGTTGCTGTTTTTTTATCTAGATGCTTGACATGATAAACTAAGAAAGTTTCGTTCAGAACGGCTAGAATTGTTGGAATAATGGAACTGAAAGCAGCACTCTTCTCCGTTATAACCTGGACTCTCTGCGTCTTCTGCAGAGAGATCACAGAAGAACTATTCAGAGGCATCTCCGATAAAAGTAAGTGTCTGTTTCTGGTTTTCTCGAGATGGGTGTATTGCGACGTTTCGTTTGTTCGTTTTCTGTGTAAGCGGCAAAAATAATTATAGTGTAAGGAGTAAAATTACTGTGAAACGAAAGTGGAAGCAGATTGTAATTTGTTCAGAAGTAATAAAAACATTAATTATGTAGCTTATATTATGTTATTTCTCAAACATGTTAAATACAAGAGTGTTTCGTAGGAGAAGAAAAATCGTTTGGACAAATTTATATGTGACTAATGTAAATATTCTTCGAATAAATGAAATGTCTTATAATGTTATTGATGTATTATAATATAATATATATTTTAACCTGACGTTTTCGAAAGAAATCGGTGTACTAAGATATAAATACTCAGATGTGTTAAATATATTTGTGGTAACTTGAAGAACGGAAAAAAGTTCTAAACTGGAAATTCTTCATTCTTATTCTTATGATTGGAAGAAAAAAAATTGCTTTCACTTACGAATTTTAAATATTGTAGCTTCTGACTTTTGAAACAAATTCCATAAGAAACGAAGCACGTCGTAAGCACGGCGTGTGAAATGTGTTGACTGTTCCCATAGTAACTACAGTCCAGTGTAAATTAATCTATTTCGTACACTAATTTAAATTCCTAGTAAAAGACTAGAATATTACAGGGTGGTCGCTAGAAAAGCGGAAAATTTGGGGGTCAGATGAGATCATAAATAAAATGCGTGCTTACTCATTTCTATTTTGATTTCTTTACATCATGAATAAAATGCATGATTTTAATATCATAAAATGCATTTTGAGCATCTATGAGTGTAATATAACATATGCCTTTAAAAAACTTTGTAAAAGTTATTCTTTGTTAAAATAAATAGCTGTTTGACAAATTTTCCGCTTTTCTAGTGACCACCCTGTATAATCGTCTCTGTTTTATCGCTGGGTAAAAGAGACCAAAACATTACTGATATGTTAGTGTGCTTGCTATTTTAATTTAAGTGTTCATGTTACGTGTAGAGGTTCTATGTTTATCCAGATTATTTATCTAAAACCAACTGGTTGACACACTTTACAGTATATATAACATATATTACATATTGAATGTTATTTACAAATATATTCATGGCTAAGTCGTGCGACGGACCTGAAATAAAGCACATTTTAAGAACACGGTTGACATTCTAGAACAAATATTTCAAGAATTTCTGAAAATAACTTATTCTATTATTTTATGTGTATTTTTCATGTATAAATTTTATATTTATTGGTACAACATGATTTTGGTCTTTTGAGAACCTAGGATAATGAAAATCAAACTTTATGTTTACAGAATTATTTTCGTTGTGTTATCTCAACAAATTGTTAGTTTGTGGAATTTGTTTAACTTATTGGTGCTTTTATAAGAAAATTAAACTTTAAAAATGTATGTCCCAATAATATTCATTTCGGTATGTAACACATTCGTATCCTGTAATACGTATGTATCAGTAACATTTATTTCGGTATGTAACACATTCGTAACCTGTAATACGGATCATCAATAACATTTTATTTGCTTTGTAATACTCTCTTATCCTTCAGTATTTATGGCCTGGCATGGCCGAGCGCGTTAAGGCGTGCACTCGTAATCCGAGGGTCGCGGGTTCGCGCCCCCTTCGCGCTAAATATGCTCGCCCTCCCAGCCGTGGGGGTGTATAATGTGACGGTCAATCCCACTATTCGTTTGTAAAAGAGTAGCCCAAGAGTTGGCGGTGGGTGGTGATGACTAGCTGCCTTCCCTCTAGTCTTACACTGCAAAATTAGGGACGGCTAGCACAGATAGCCCTCGAGTAGCTTTGTGCGAAATTCCAAAAACAAACAAACCTTCAGTATTCATTTCTCAATAGGATTTTCATTCACTTTTAACGAAGTAGCTATTTCAGAGCTATACACGGCTAGGTAAATGTTTTCAAGAGGTTACGATGACATTTTATAAAGGATTTTTTTTTTTAAATTCAGACACGTCGTGACTTTCAGCCTCATGATAGTCTGAGAGACATTTCATATTTTGTAATTTAATAGATTTAATAAATATTTAACCAAATCATGTCACTTATGTTGTTTTTTTTATATAGAATGTGTGATGAATTACAAATTTTCAAAACACGAGAGTACATTGTAACATAGAAGTCATGTACTAATAATATCTGTATACACAGTTCATATCTTCAAAAACACAATCGCGTTTTCTGCGCCATTTGCACGTACGAATCGAACACGCAGAGTTTATTATATATATCTGAACTAATTGCCAAAGTATTAAATGTTGTACATAATGCATTATTTATTGAAATATGGAGCTATATGCTACAATTTAATCGTATTACACTGGTATAACATTTAACAAGCTTTAGCCTATCCCATAATGTTTTTTCACTGAGTTGTGTGTGCATGTCGGGTAGGCCTTTTCGTGATCAAAGAGAATATGCTTTATTGCTACTTTTGGACATGAGGAATGTTGCGTTTACTGAACACAGAATGATTTGCAAATTAAACTAGCTAACTGATGTGTTTTAATAAGTTGGAGTTTTAACAGTTGGAATGTCTTCGTTCACGTTATTATAAATTATGTTGAATACTCTGTTTAAAATACAATGGTTTCTTTTCATTTTCACTGTTGTCGTTCTATATTCATTGTGTAAAACTTTCTTCTTGATTTTCTTCTATCATTACGTATTCTACTCCAATACATTTCAACCATACTTGTTTTGTAGAGCAAGGCAAACTCACTTCTAGACACTTTACATTTAAAATAGTGAAACAGTCCGATATAATTATCAACCACCATATTTTTCGTGTAGCAAGACAAGGTAAAACACTTCTAGCCATACAGGTTTAGAATAATGAAACACTCTGATATAATTATCAACCACCATATTTTTCGTGTAGCAAGACAAGATAAAACACTTCTAGCCATACAAAGTTAGAATAATGAAACAGTCTGATATAATTATCAACCACCATATTTTTGGTGTAGCAAGACAAGATAAAACACTTCTAGCCATACAAGTTTAGAATAATGAAACGGTTTGATTTAATTGTCAACCATCAAGTACTTAGTGTGAGAAACAGGGTGATTGAAAATCACCCACCGTGTATTTAGCATAATGTACCAGTCTGATGCATTTGAAACCATCAAAAGTTTATTACGGATAGACAACGTGATTGCGTCATCAATTGTCCCCCGCTGGTACAAAGGTGAGTCTAAGTATTTACAACGCTAAAATCAGGGGTTCGATTTCTCTCGTTGGGCCCAGCAGAAAGCTCGATAATGCTTTGCAATAAGAAAAAAACGAATATACAAAACAAATTCAGTGTAGTTAACACAGTGTGCAAAAGAAGTGATATAATGCACCTGCTTCTGTATTTATTTAGTGCGTTTCGCATGGTGGCAAAGTAAACACACATATTAAACTGAGTTATGACCAGTAATCAATGTGTCTCAAGTATCTTTCCATTTCTAGATAGTAGCTGTCTGCTTATAAGAGAATGGTGTATTTTGAAATTTGTATAAATATCTTTTTATCTATAGGTATGATCTTTGTGTATTTTTGCAGTTGTCGAAATATCTATTTATTTGTAAGTATGGGGCCCGGCATGGCCAAGCGTGTTAAGGCGTGCGAATCGTAATCTGAGAGTCACGGGTTCGAATCCCGGTCGCACCAAACATGCTCACCCTTTCAGCCGTGCGGGCGTTATCATGTGACGATCAATCCCACTACTCGTTGGTAAAAGAGTAGCCCAAGAGTTGGCGGTGGGTGGTGACGACTAGCTGCCTTCTCTCTAGTCTTACACTGCTAAATTAGGGACGGCTAACACAGACAGCCCTCGAGTAGTTTTGTGCGAAATTCAAAAAATAAACAAACAAACTGTAAGTATAATCTTTGCGTATTTTCAAAAACTTATAAATTTTTAATTATCTATAAGCAAGAGAATTCCCGTATTTTCAAATACCATGTAACATTACATTTACGTATTTGTTTCTAGTATAAACGAGAGTAAAATTTCTCAATTTGATACTTGTGCAGTAACAGCAAAGCTAAGAAATCCTAGCCAATGGATTCAAACGTTATTTCCCATCCAGTATTTGGTTCATAATAACAGTTTTTCACAGTCAAACGTAATGACTCTACATCATCAAACTTATATGAAAAATGAATAAATATAAAAATATTTGAGATAAGATTCTTAACGCCTCCCCCAGTGGCTCAGCGGTATGTCTGCGGACTTACAACGCTAAAACCCGGGTTTCGATACCCGTGGTGGGCAGAGCACAGATAGCCCATTGTGTAGCTTTATGCTTAATTCAAAACAACAACACTCTTAATATTTCATATATGTTGAGTATTAAGTTTTGTAATTCTGCAAATGTATTTTAAATAAGTTGCTAACGCTGTCCGTTAAAGATAATATTGTTCACCTTAATCCCCGGATGAGGCAGTGTATGATAATCACTGAGAAAATGGAGATGTAACTAAATACTTAACTCATTACTCCAGTGTAAGAATATCGATGAAAGTGAAATACTTTACACAATTATTAATGTTACAAGTAGGCATAGGTGAATTAGAATCAGTACGTTTGAATGATTGTACATAAACCGACCTTCATATCCTCAGATGCACGAGACTGTCAAAAAATGTTACAAACTTATGGAAAGAAAGAAATTGCAATGCCTGGTTGAAATATAACAACATAATGTCTGGTTATAATATAACAGCGTAATGTCTGGTTGAAATATACCAACGTGATGACTGGTTGAAATATAACAACGTAATGTCTGGATGAAACCATAATGAGCACTTCTTGAAAACAATGTTCATTTTACAGTTTCAAGAAAAGCGTGAAAGAAATAGAATAAATGGAAATCTTGCAGATTGTAGATCTATATTTATATTTATGTGTTGGAAACTTTGGAATTAATCAGTGACAAAAATTCAACGTAGTTGAATGGATGAACTCTTCCTTTGGTAGAAACAAAAATGTAGAAGATAACGTTTCGGAAATATATGGTCTTTAGGCCAGTGAGGCCCGGCACAGCCAGGTGGTTGAAGCACTCGACTCGTAATTTGAGGATCGCAGGATCGAATCCCAGCCTCACCAACATGCTCGCCATTTAAGTCGTAGGGGCGTTATAATGTGACGGTCAATCTCATTATTCGTTGATAAAAGAGTAGCCCAAGAGTTGGCGGTGGGTAGTGATGACTAGCTATTTTCCCCCTAGTCTTACACTGCTAAATTAGGGACGGCTAGTGCAGATAACCCTTATGTAGCTTAGCGCGAAATTCAAAACAAAACCTAAAACCAGTCAGATCAGTGTTTTAATATAGAGTTGTTCAATGCTTATAGTATTCTGTGGATTGTGAAGAACGTACTCTCATTGGTTCAAAATAGAAGCACAATCGGAATTCCACCGTATTTTGACAGAGTACGTTCACGCACTGATGTTTTACAGTACGGTTGTTATTATCCTTCCAGCTAGGAAGTAATCACTGACGTCCATTCTACAAAAGTACAGGAGGTCACAATGTCCAGACAGGAAGTAATCACTGACGTCCATTCTACAAAAGTACAGGAGGTCACAATGTTCAGACAGGAAGTAATCACTGACGTCCATTCTACAAAAGTACAGAAGGTCACAATGTCCAGACAGGAAGTAATCACTGACGTCCATTCTACAAAAGTACAGAAGGTCACAATGTCCAGATTAGTAGCAGTGTATCCAGGCGTGGCTGAAATGCTGTGTAACAAACCTGAAAGAAATTAAAGTTTTGGCCGGTCAGAGTTGCTCCACATTTTAGCAGGAGTTATATGCAAAACTCGGTTAAGAGGAGAAAACGGAAACGTTCGAGAAATGATTTTAACTATTTCTTTAAGAGATAAACAACAGCGTCTCGCAGCCTTGGTGTGAAAATCGGCGTAAACGTTACCGGGTAATACTAAAATAAAACTCGGTGAAAATGTTACTGTTCAAAAACGTGAACTGAGAAACGGTTGAAAAGACCTTCATTCACCACAAACAATGGAATATTTGATTGTTTTTTAACTTCGCACAAAACTACTCGAGTGCTATCCGTGCTAGCCGTCCCTAATTTAGCAGTGTATGACTAGAGGGAAGGCAGCTAGTCATCACCACCCACCGCCAAATCTTGGACTACTCTTTTACCAACGAATAGTGGGATTGACCGTCATATTGTAACGCCCCCACGGCTGGGAGGGCGAGCATGTTTGGCGCGACGGGGATGCGAGCCCTCAGATTAAGAGTCGCACGCCTCAACGCGCTTGGCCATGCCGGGCCCAAGGAAGTTTTACAAATCTATATAGAATATACGGAAATAAACATATAAAACTCGGCGATTCTTGTGTTAGTGAGTGTTTACGGACTATAATTATTCAATCAATACAACGTCCGGTTTCCAGATTTTATGCATTGTACATTTAGGATTTGTTTGTTTGTTTAAAATTAAAACAAAACCACGTAATGGGCTAGCCGTGCTTAGCCAACAACGGGTATCGAAAGCCTGTTTTCAGCGATATGAATACGCAGACTCATTAGGGAACCCCAAAAGTAAGCTATTGGTTAAATACATTAAGACACATCATTTTAACTGTTTTATCCTCGTGAGTTAGCATAGAATACCGAGACAGGCATAAGAAATATCTTACTCTTTCATTACTCGCGAAAAAAGGAAAACTATGCAATTTGAGCTTCTGTCCAAGAAGCTTGTTAGTTTAAGGAAGTG
This sequence comes from Carcinoscorpius rotundicauda, assembly GCA_011833715.1. Taxonomy (NCBI): domain Eukaryota; kingdom Metazoa; phylum Arthropoda; class Merostomata; order Xiphosura; family Limulidae; genus Carcinoscorpius; species Carcinoscorpius rotundicauda. The sequence continues at coordinate 58,698,731 of CM022400.1, read as the reverse complement.
GTGTAATGAAAAATATATTGGCTTTCTCCTCATCAGAATTTGAGATTTACTTCATTAGCTGATAAACAAGTTTGTTATCAAGTAGTTGAATTCTGAGGTTCGTTAGAGCTATCCATACCCTGGGGTTGGTTGCTCCGATTGATTGAGTTAGTCAGGTTGAACTTTAGTCACAACTGGGAAGTTTGGACTGGATTATCTCAATTGTTTTTCGTATTTGGAGAACAAACAGTCTCCCGTTTCAATTCTTCGTTGAGAGCAGTGGTTCAGTTTATTTGGTTTTATTTATTTCTGTTTCAACCACGTGGATTAGTTCTGTGCAGATGATATTTATGCCAGCCGGACCACCGGTGTCAATCTATTTGGATTTTTGTTGTTGTTGTTTTGAATTAAGCACAAAGCTACACAATGGGCTATCTGTGCTTTGCCCACCACGGGTATCGAAACCCGGATTTTAGCGTGTAAGTCCGCAGACATACCGCTAAGCCACTGGGGGGCAAACTATTTGGAAAATGACCATGAAATGATATAACCACGAACAATTGAAGTGTAAAAACAATGTACATCGAAAAAACGATTTTTAAATTCTGAGACTTTAACCAAACTGTGAAAGTTCTAGTCAAGTGAATAAATCGTTAGGGTTAGATTTTCTTTATTGAGTGAACTATCTGTTCTGGAGTTGAGAATTTGCGCTTATTGATTATAGCTGTTGTAATATTATATCTTTAACTGACTTTAAATAAAGTGGAAAACTCACTTGCATGAACATTTTGGCAGCGCAAATAGAATTTATTTTATATATCTGTGCAATAGAGCTTTAACTTAGATCTTTCGCACATTTCTTGTTGTCTTTAGTATTCTATATCTCTAGAAAGGTGTGAGTTCTAATATTTCAAGGGGTTTATAATAATTTATCAAACCCAAAAATCCTTATTTGCAACACAACATATTATTGTAAGCCCAGTGAATTTCATATTGACCACCTGTGAACAGTCTGTTTCCTTTTCTGACTAATTACTAAGTTTTAACTTTACAAAAAACCACGCGTGGAAACATTATAGTCGTTAACACGTTCAATACGACGTATAAGTAGAGAAAACAGAAAGTGTTTTAAACGGATGAAATATTAGATTAGTTTTTGTGGTTTCGCACGCGACGTTCACTTTAACACACAAATATCTTTATCGAAACGCTTCCTTCAACCAGTCTCACGTCGAATGTCTGCAGACTTACAACGCTGAAATGCGGGTTTCGATTAGGGTCGTTGCACAAACAGCCCATTGTTTAGCTTTGTGTCAAACTTGACACAAGCAAGTTTAATTCCAGCAACAATCATTTTGCCACTAAATAGAATCAGCCACATTTCATCATGGCGAGGTAGTCTCGACTCGTAATCTGAGGGTCGCGGGTTCGATTCTCCGTCACACAAAACATGTTCGCTTTTTCAGTCGGGAGGGAGAACGTTATATGTAACAATGAATCCAACAATTTGTTGGTAAAAGAGTAGCCCAAGAGTTAGCGGTGGGTGATGATAATTATCTATCTTCTCTCTAGTCTTACAGTGCTAAATTAAGGACGGCTAGCACAGATAGTTCGCGTGTGGTTTCGAGCGAAATTCAAAAACAAACAAACATATTCTATCACTATGTCATACTTTAGCACAATGTTTAGCACTTAAATATTTCTACTGACGTAACTAGCTTCTATATGGCGTAGCTGGCTTCTGTCAAACACTTTCCATCCATACGTAACGTATTATTATCTCATGTAAATAAAGCAGGTATTTTAAGTAACAATATTTCGTACATGAAATATGTAATGAACAATAAATTATTTTGTTCATAGCACGGGAAATTATTGAGCATTTTTATGCAGCGAGAGATAGATTCGCAAAGCGAACTCACGTTTAAGGTTTCGCCTGAAGTGTTACGTTCTGGAACACTATATAATGGACTGGTAAATCGTTGTAACAAGGTCTTTCTATTCCAAATCTAAAAGTCTTGATAATTTATTCATCAGAATAATTCATCACTTATTTTGTGATGCATAAAAGGATTGTTTGTTTGTTTTAGAATTTTGCTCAAAGCTACTAGAGGGCTATCTGTGCTAGCCATCCCTAATTTTGCAGTGTAAGACTAGAGGGAAGGCAGCTAGTCATCACCACCCACCGCCAACTCTTGGGCTACGTTTTTACCAACGAATAGTGGGATTGACCGTGACATTATACACCCCTACGGCTGGGAGGGCGAACATGTTTAGTGCGACGCGGGCGCGAACCCGCGACCCTCGGATTAGGAGTCGCACGCCTTACGCGCTCGGCCATTCCAGGCCACATATAAGGAAACAAAACTACTTTACCTGTTGTCATTTTCGTAGTTTCGATAGAACCATCACCCATGTCTATAAATCATTTTCTGTTGTTTGTAATCAATTTCAACACTAGGGATGAACTGATCCAATCAAAACGTTCCACTCATATCTAAAATTAAAAATATTCGACGAACTGCGCAAATTTATCGGCATTGACGAGATAACTAATAATAAATAAATACATGTGGTAGTGTTGTAAACAAACGTGTGAGAAAGTTTCCATTTATGACTAGTATTTGTACTTATTTATAAAAGTAAAAATGTGCAATAATTACACAACAGACATAAATAATATATTATTTATTGCACCGTTTGTGCACAATTTTTAGGTTCAGAAATATTCTACGTTAGTAAATGTTAAGATAATTACGTTTCTGAAATTCGTATTATCAAGTTAAAAACAAACACAGGCTTCTAACAGGCAAACACCAGGTGTGTTATGAGGTTCGAATCGTAATCCGAGAGTCGAGGGGTCACACCAAACATGCTCGCCCTTTTAGGCGTGGGGGCGTTATAATGTGAGGGTCAATCTCACTATTCGTTTGTAAAAGAGTAGCCCAAGAGTTGACGGTGGATGGTGATGACAAGCTGCCTTCCTTTTTATCTTACACTGCTAAATTACGGACGGCTACCGCAGATTGCCCTCTAGTGGCTTTTCGATTAATTAAAAAACAACAAAAAACAGATTCCTTGTTTAAAACGTCACGTGCAAACACTTTATTTTAACAAGCGATTTTCGTTCTCAGTATCAGATGGAACTGAAGTATTTACAAAAAAAAATGTAACTGAAGACAAGTTCTCAAACCATTTGAAGTTTACCAACATTTATTTCTTGTTGCTGTCCAACAACATAAAAATATCCTGTCACTTTTACCATATTTAGTTACACTTTCGTATCGCCTTCAGTGGTACAGTAGTATGTCCATCGACTTATAACGCTAGAAACCGGCTTTCGATACCCGTGGTGGTCACTCAACAGTTTAGTGATTCTGTTGCTTTATGTTTATTTACCACAAAACACGCTTTCTTATTAAAACGTATAATTTGGATAGGTAGTAACAATATTACATTTCTAAGCTTAATATATGTAGTAACAATATTGCATTTCTAAGTTTAATACAGGTAGTAATAATATTACATTTCTAAGTTTAATACAGTTAGTAATAATATTACATTTCTAAGTTTAATACAGGTAGTAAAATATAACATTTCTAAGTTTAATACAGGTAGTAACAATATTACATTGGTATTGGTTTTAGTATGAAGTTTAATTGTAATGGTTTTAGTGTGAAGTTTAAAGGTATTGGTTTTAGTGTGAAGTTTAATGGTATTGGTATTAATAACTAGCGAATATAATGAATTCAGATAAAACGCTTGTCAGTAGAATATTGTTTTAAAATAAATGCATGATTGAAATCAGGTTATCCTCAAAGTTTACATCGAGTAACTGTAGTAAACTATTTCATGGTTTTACACTTGGAATCTTCTCTTCAGTAGCTCATTCATAGCTTTACAACAGGAAATACAGCTATTTTATCTTCAGTAACACATTCATAGCTTTACAATAGGAAATACAGCTATCTTATATTCAGTGGCACATTCATAGCTTTACAATAGGAAATACAGTTATCTTATCTTCAGTAGCTCATTCATAGCTTTACAATAGGAAATACAGCTATCTTATCTTCAGTAGCACATTTATAGCTTTACAATAGGAAACACAGTTATCTTCTCTTCAGTAGATTTTATTTTTAATAAAACATGTACATCTCGGTAAACATATCTCATATATCTAGCTGTGCATAGCTAAAATCATCAGTTATGTTTCCTGATGTGATAAGATATGACGTTCTATTATAAATGCATTGAATTATTATTAAACCACATTGTTTCTACGTTTATCGCATTGTATCTTTTGTCCTCACCAATGTTACAACTTTTTTGCATAATTTATAACTGGAAAGCATGCAAACAACTTCTAGAAATGGCTTCTAATAATCGTTTGCTCATTTATAATGTAAAATGTTACTGTATATGTTAATTCGAATGTACATATATAAACATACATACGCACAGTTGTTCAAAATCTATATTCCATGTGATCGACCGTGGCCAATCGTACATGCAACATGAGGAAAGTGCGCGAGGCATATTTGATTGATTTTGGTTTAATGCAATTCCTTTCTTATGTTTGATTTATTACATTAATTTTATAGAATCAAGATTTGTCTGTCTTGAATAAATGCATTAATTCCAAAGCCAAATAAAAGCTGTTGTTTTGAATTAAGCACAAAGCTACACAATGGGCTATCTGTGCTCTGCTCACCACGGGTATCGAAACCCGGATTTTAGCGTGTAAGTCCGCAGACATACCGCTGAGCCACTGGGGGACGCAAATAAAAGCACATATGACATATGGCAACAGAGGGTATTTGTTTCCTTTGTATTTCAGAATAAAGCTAAACATGAACTGTCTGTGCTGTTGCCACCAAAATATCGAAAACAGGTTCGTGGCTAAGCCATGTCACTGGGGAACAAAACAACTGACATATTTTGCTTTCAAATGTCTTCATTATCGAAGCTGGTAACAAAACTGTCCTGCTGGATTTATTTAAACTGGTCAGCGCAATGTTTTTGTAACAAGGCACAATCTATAGATTCTCGGTTTACCGTTCGTCACGTCTGACTCATAACAGAGAGTTAATTTTTGGCTTGAATTTTGCGCTATGTTAGATGAGGACAACCTGCTATAGTCGTCCCTAATGTAGCAAGGAAGGCAGCTAGTCAACTTTTGGGCTACTCTTTTACCGACATGTTTCACGTATAACGCCCCCATGGGTGAAAAAGGAGGGTGTTTGGTGTAATTTGGATTAAAACTCGTGACTCTCAGATTCAGAGTCGAGCACTTTAATAAACTGGCCGTAGCCACTTCGCAGAGATTTAGAAATGGTGTTTACACAAATATGGATATATTTGTTGCTGTTTTATCTTACCCATATGTAAAATATGTTTATTTTATGAATTAAGTATGTATAAATTTTGTGTTGATTTTGTTAAAAATGAAAATCGTATTTAAAGAAATTAAGTGAGATTATAGATATTACAAATATTAAGTGAGGTTATAGACATTTCAGATATTAAGTGAGGTTATAAATATTACAGATATTAAGTGAGGTTATATATATTACAGATATTAAGTGAGGTTATAGATATTACAGGTATTAAGTGAGGTTATAGATATTACAGGTATTAAGTGAGATTACAGATTTTAGAGACATTGAGTGAGATTAGAGATATTACAGATATTAAGTAAGATTACAGATTTTACAGATATTATGTGAAGTTACAGATGTTAATTGACGTTACAGACATTACAGATATTAAGTGAGGTTACAGATATTACAGATATTAAGTGAGAATGAAGTCAACTGGTCATAATTAGAATGACCATTGTTAATTTTTGTTTACTTGCACGTATTAAAAACATAATAAAATCTACATCACTCTCAAGCGAAGTAAAGAGAAACTGTATTAATAAGCTTAATTTATGTCAAAATTAATAAGCTAATGTGATGAAACTTTTATTACTTATGCTATGGCTATAAAGCTTAACCTGTTGACTGCCAAGTATTTCAGCTGCTACAATACAACTCTAATGCTTCTTTAATTTGTAACTTTTTCGTGACGCCATTTTGGATCGAAAGTGAAACAACTTGTAAGTAAGTGAAATTCATGTATGGTGCTGGCATCTAGCGTTGAAGTTATGTATTATTGAGAAAGAATTAACTCGTCCGTGGCAACGTGTTACCGATCGGCTTGAACGAGTTATCTCGTCTACGGCACTGAACAGGTTAAAGCTTGTTTTTCTCTCTTAGAATTGCATATATGTTCATGTGAATCACTGTCTTTGTGGGCGCTACTTACGACAATTCTGCAATTAGCTACCTTTGAATAAGATATTAACTTCAATGTTTTCGTCTTGCCACAATAGCAACATTCTGTAAAAGAAGTGTATATATATATATTAAAGTACTTATATTTCTGCTAAGTGACAGAACGTTATCTGTGGGCTCACAACCATGGTGGGCAGAGCACAAAAAGTTCATTGTGTACCTTTCTGCTTAACTTGAAACTCCACTGAATTAAGTGTAAAAACGAACAAGTATGATAAAAAATAGATAAATTTCTTAAGCAGGTGGCTTGAGAGATATTTGAGATCATAAAACGTATCCTCAAATCACTAGCAGAACGGAGACCTCAAGTGTTCTGCTTGAAAGCCATATATATGTGTATAAATACTGCAGTAATACAATGGTATACCTGTAGTGCTTAAAGTACAACCCTGCTTTATACCAAGTTGAAACTCTTAAGCGACTGGTTTCACCAAGCTATTTTTACTGAAGTGATTCGATTCTTGCACGAGTGATTTAGAGAGAGAGAGAGCACAGCGTGGTACACATTTCTCACGCAAGTTTTAATATCGTGCACTGTTTTAAAATGACACACTTAAGGATATGAACATCAACCTAAAACATGTTTCAAAAACTACAAGAGCCCTCCAGTGGCTTAGCGGCATGTCTGTGACTTACAAAGCTAAAAATCGGGTTTCAATACCCGTGGTGGGCAGAGCTCAGATAGTCCCTTGTGTAGCTTTGTGCTTAATCGAAAACAACAACAATCTAATTTTCGGCCCGGCATGGCCTAGCGTGTTAAGCCGTTCGACTGGTAATCCACAGGTCGCGGGTTCGAATTCCAGTCGCATCAAACAGGCGTGGGGGCATTGTTATGTAACGGTCAATCCCACTATTCGTTGGTAAAAGTGCTGTCCAAGAGTTGGCGGTGGGTAGTGATGACTAGCTGCCTTCCCTCTAGTCTTACACTGCTAAATTAGTGACGGCTAGCGCAGATAGCCCTCGATTAGCTCTGCGCGAAATTAAAAAACAAACAAACTATAAGACGTTCTGGAAAAATAAAGTATTTTTCTTTTTATAAATAGAAATCTATGGTTGTTTATTCCGTTTATGAAGAAATAAAAATAGATATATTCAAAACAACCGAAAGGTAGGAAATACTCTAACTTCAAATCAGTATCTTCAACTACCTTTGTTTTATCATTTAATGCTCCCCCCCAGTGGCATAGCGATATGCCAGCGGACTAAAACTGAAAGAAACCAGATTTAGAAACTCATGGTGGGTAGAGCAGAGATAGCCAACCCTCTGTGTAGCCTGGTGATAAACAAGAACCAAACAATCATTTACAAACAGTTATTAAAGCCTGTAAGAAAGGTGTATTTGTTTCTGTGTTTTTTTACTTAGGGCTATTTGCTGTGTCTACCAAGGGGACTCGAACCCCTAATTTTAGTATTGTGATCAGAAAACTTACCACTGTCTTACCGAGAGACGTGTTAGAAATGTTTGAAAGTGTGAATATTATAATATTCTATCATATTAGTTTAGTTATGTTCGAGGAAAGCTAGACTTCTTCTTTAAAATAATAATAACGTAGAAGATAAGAGAGCACCCATGCACAAAGTATAAACTTGTGTAATAACATCAGGATATTAATTCACTTAATCGCATCGTAAGGCCTGTCTAAGTTATTTTGATGAAGTGGAAGTGACAAATGTTTCAGTGTTCAACTTCGTAGTTTCAAACATTAAGTTTTAGAAATCAGAGAAATAGAATGACCAGGTTCTAATCTGATATTAAACTAAACAGACCATAAAAACACATGTGCTACACTTTTCGAAAGGTACGTTAGATAATACGAAAACGAGCGCACCTAATTTTAAATTATAATTATAAAATAATCAATGTTATTGATGTAGTTTTAAGTCCATCTCGAACTGTAAGATACAGGCATAGTTTTTCTTTACCTTTCTATTTCAGTTTCACCGTAAATTGAAAGAGAATGTTGATTTTATTTCTCGACAGTTTCCGTAACTCTTGTCTAACGTGAGTAAGAAAACTAAATTTAAGATATCAAAAACTGGGGTGAAAATGTTTATAAATAGGAAATCATCCCAAGGAAGACTCGTTTTTAGTTCATTTAACCAATTTACTAAATGTTATAACTACGTGTCTTACTCATATGTCTCAATTGCATGTCTTAACTACTTGTCTCAAATACATGCCTCAACTACACGTCTCAACTGCGTGTCCTGACTATAAGTCTTAACCACATTCCTTAACTATATATCGCAACTACATGTCTCAGCTATATGTTTCAGCTACATGTCTTAACTATATGTCTCAGCTGCATGTCCTAACTATATGTCTCAACTACGTTTTAACTATATGTCTTAACTACATATCTTAATTATGTCTCAAGTATATGTCTTAACTACCTGTCTTAACTATGTCTTAAGTATACGTTTTAACTACATATCTTAATTATATCTCAACCACACATCTTAAGTACATGTCTGAACCATATGTCTTAACTACATGTCTTAACTATATCTTAAATACATGTCTTAAACACATATTTGAACATTTCTCAACTAAAATGTCTTAACTACATGTTTTAGCAATGTGTCTTAACTATATATTTTGATTTTCAAACTATATATCACAAAAAACTTAAAAATTACACATCTCGACTGAATCCACTTGTCTTCAACAAATCAGTCCCTGGACATCTATTTCTCGTGGTGTTCTTGCCTCCAGTTTAGAAATCCCTCCTACACAGAAAATATAAATTAATTCATTTAATGCATAACACCTAAACACGTTTGTGCCAGTTCACACCTTGTTACAGTAAGTTTCTTTTTTAATCGGGAAACAAACCCATACTAATCACTCAGCACTGAGTAACAATGTATTACATTATCAGGCGTCTTGACGTTATGTTCTGCCGTATCGTGCGTCCAAATTCTATTGTTCTGCATTACCAGGGGTCCAAAAGGTAATATTCTCAATGCTACGTATTATTTTCACGTTTCATTTACAATTATATTCGTCTTGAATGAAGCCTTAATACATAAGGAAATCACACTTCATAAAAACATGGCATATGATTCATCACAACAATATTTCTACTTGTCTTCAAGTGTATATATCTACTCGAAACATTCATTATTGTTTTCTAAGCTCTAACAACACACACGCGGAAAACATATTTCGGAAAGACGCGAAAGAACAGAGGTGGAATATCAACTGTAGAAAGTGCGTACGTTTCAGCAATTTGGTTGCTATAAAGAGATCGCAAATTCACATGTGTATGGATACACATATATCAACTTTGAAACGAATAAAATCTGGTGTCTGCGACTTTTCTTTTTACACGAATATAATTCTTGTAATGAACGCACAAATTCAACCTCATTTCTGCTGGCTAAAGGCTTAGCATTTCAAACCTATTTCGCGCAACAATCTCTATTACTAACGAATAATGGGATTGACCGTCACATTATAACGCCCCCAAGGGTGAAAGGGCGAGCATGTTTGATGAGACGGGGATTCGAACTCGCGACCCTCAGATTACGAGTCGAACGCCTAAACCCACCTGGTCATGCCGGGCCCACCCCAGCTTTTGACTCTAGAGATTGTTAAAATTCAACCTCTATAAATAATTTATTATTGAATATTCTTAACGCTTCCTTACTCTTGTTTATCACTGATCACAAACATATTCGAATCAGTATTGAATCCAGCGGTTCTGAATGTAATTTTTTACAGGTGGCAAAAATGAAATTATTTTACAATAATGTTTACCCAGGAGGCCAACAATTCATTAAATTTAAATATTCTGTTTAATAACAGGAGAGCTACAAAGTAACATAAAATATAAAGTAATAAGTCATGATATTATAAACATCACCAATTTCATCTGCTAGCATCGCTTTATCAGGTATATATATAATCCTTGAAGGCTTAATGCATGGTTATTAGTTTTTGTCAGTTTTAAGAACCTTTCACTGAAGTGAAATAAGAAAGTTCTACGCGATCAGTTTTTAATCTCCCTGAAAAACTAATTTCGTATCGGATTACAAAAAAAACGAAATATCTGATTTTTTTTTTTTCTGAAAAGCCGTCCAAGCTGTCTAAACTTAGTTTTCATTTTGAGAATGTTGAACTCGAAGAATGTTTTCATTTAGTAGATTCGTAAATCTTTTCTTGGTGTATTTAACTGTGCGACGTGGTGGATACAACGCCATCTGTCTGGGTTCGATGACTGTGTCACCGCCTCCTGGCGGTGAACGATTTTAATTCACTGCTTTACCTCCATTTAATAACATAACCATTAGGGACAAATAATGTACAGGGACCAGAGGGTATTTTAATATTTATACCCTTTGAATAATTTATTAATAATGTATGTTAATTAAAACGTGTTACTACAAATAATTAATACCCAGAATCTATGTGATAATATACAAATCACAGCCTTTACATTTTTTGTTTCAAAAATGTTCACTGGGACTCAACAGCAAAATTGGACAAACACTAGAGATCTGTTAAAGCGTTACGTCCTAATATTTCAATCAGTGCTACTGATGTCAGTAGGAAGTTCTTTATTGGGTTCGTAAAAAAGTGTCATTCTTAAAAACATGCTACTTGAAGAATGTCATTACCGCTAATGTCTATTGAGCCTGAAAATAGGAACATAGAACAAATACCTATTAATGTCAAGTACCTTGTGGGAACATGGTACAAATACCTGTTAATGTACCTTGTGGGAACACAGTACAGATACCTGTTAATGTCATGTACCTTGTGAGAAGATAGTACAAATACCTATTAATGTCGTGTGGCAGCACCTTGTGGGAACATAGTACAAATACCTCTTAATGTCATGCACCTTGTGGGAACGTAGTACAAATACCTATTAATGTCATGTAGCAGCACCTTGTGGGAAGATAGTACAAATGCCTGTTAATGTCATGTACCTTGTGGGAACAATAGTATAAATACCTATTAATGTCATGTACCTTGTGGAAACATAGTACAAATACCTGTTAATGTCATTGTTATGTAAATATCATGTAAATGTTGTGTAAACAACAACTATGTCGAGAGTGTTATGTAAATGTTATGTAAACGACAACCATGTCATGTCGTGTTTGCATTCCCATATCCATTATATTTCCATATTTATATTATTTTTTCGAAGTTTAAACCAAAAAAAATTATTCATTTAAAATAATATTTAGAATTAATTGAAATTCATTTAGAATTATTCATGTAGAAATTTTCAAAACTAGGTAGATTGATCACTTGTATTGGCCTGGTGTTTGTACTGTGGAATTCTGGGAAGTTACGCGATTAGTATGTAAACAGTTGGCAATGCGAGGGAATAAATCATCCATTTTTACTCCGGTTAAGAAGTAAATCATCCATTTTACTCGGATCAAGAAGTTTGTCTCGTTTGAGAAAGTTTAAATTGAATTTGTGAATAGAGCTAGATCGACTAAAGCGGTGAAATTTTTATTCCGTCAATCTTTACAATTAAGTCGGATTACGGATTATACCGAAAGTCAATACGAATTGGACTGTGAATTTTTGTTTGAAATTATCCATTCAAACTTCGAAAATTTTTCCATGGGACTAAATTCACCGCCTAGATTGGAACTTTGGATTTCGGATTTGGACACTTATTCAGGATCATATTATAAAGCACAGGCCAGTACCTTTTTGTAGTGTAAGTTGTTTTGATGGTTGAAACTGGATATCTGTTATTGATATTAGATAATTTAGTTTGTGTCTATCACATAAGTAGATCATTATAATAAATTATACAAGCTGCTATCTGTGTCTTTCTGTTGCGTTCAGTCCGCATAAAAAAAACGTAACAGTCATGTACCTTGTGGAAACATAGTACAAATACCTATTAATGTCATGTACCTTGTGGAAACATAGTACAAATACCTATTAATGTCATGAACCTTGTGGGAACATAGTACAAATACCTATTAATGTCGTGTAGCAGCACCTTGTGGCAGCGGTTGTATCGGTATTTGTTAAAGTCATGTTGTAGCACCTTCTAGGAACAGAAGTAGAAAGGGTTTGTAATTTCATCCCAAATACCAGGTAATACCTAAAATCATCGGTAGAAAACAAATTAAGCTATGATGTATGACTTAATTTTAATACTAAATGTACTTGCCCAGTGTATCCGAAAGTGTTCTATTTCAATAGTAAATGAAACCTTTATTAATAGTAACAGATATTTTAAATTCCCCCTTTAGAAGTTCATATGTCCTACTATATTTTAACCTAAAGAGTACATAATTCTTCTCATGATTCATGGCATGCGCACGTTTTACTGACGCCACAACTGTACAAATTGCGACGTTAAGCGACCCTTAACTCATACATAGAGTCGTTCTGTTTTTGTTACATCTTGCTATTCAACCAGTTTGTGCTACCTAGAACTATATTTTGTGGGTATCAGTTTGGAATAACATTTTTGCGAGTGTATTGTAATTTAGGGAAAGTGCCTGCCATACAGCAAAAGTAAAATGTATTATTTTACCTATAATGACTTTATTTTAGAATGGAAAGATTTATAATACCTTATAATTTTAAGAACAATGTAATAATTAATACATATTTATTAACTTTAATTACGCGTTATCTTCTTAAACATTTTTTTCTGCCAAGTTGAACAATGTTTTAAGTATAAATGACGCCTACTATTATTTTGATCCGTGTGGTATTCGTGGTAAGTATCCTCTGTTAGCTAAGCCTGAAATAGTTACAAAAAAGCTGTATATTTATCATTAAATTTAACAATCTATATGAGCTCATACGACAACAAATGAGAGAGTCAATTGCGAATAAAAACGCAAAATGTCTGTGTTTCTGCATATTAAAATACATTCATTTGGAAAAAAACAACATATTTACTCGATGTTATCTTCCTTGCGTTCGATTGAACGTACAGCGGGTTTACTAGAGTCAGTTGTGCATTACACTGCACAAAACTCGGATTATACAGATGGCAGAAGACGGGTATGACATGAATACATAATCTCTTTGTCCCTGTACTTTTAAGGTTAAGCTCATATAGACTTTCTATCAAATAGTATGTTAATTATATATCCTGTATGTATAGATGGTAGTAGGAATATCGTATAGGAACAAAGAAAAGCATTGAAATTAAGTTTGCCACATACTAATATCTTTGTGTCCACAATGTTCTATACATAGGGTACCATACGAAATGAAGTTATATAGTTTTTTCCTACATACGATGTATTAAGGTACATTTTTGGAGTAAGTTACCATTAAATTAAAGTATAGAGCACAAATGTTTACCATAATATTTGACTACCCGTTTATTGTAAAAAGTAGCCCAAAAGTTGGCGGTGGGTGGTGATGACTAGCTGCCTTCTCTCTAGTCTTACACCTATAAATTAGGGACGGCTAGCGCGGACAGCCCTCGTGTAGCTTTGCGCGAAATTCAAATCATACTATAAGACGAACACTAAATAGATGTAAGTAACATGTTACCATTATATTTATTTCTTAAAATATTTAAATTTTGCGCAAATTAACCTGTTAATAAAGACGTATTAACATTACACTTAGAAAGAAAAAATGAACTGAATTTCACGAAAGACTGTGTTTTAACTGACATAATTAACTGTTAACTTGAACTTTGGTGTTTCACAAATAATAAAACACGATTAAAGAAAAGTATTTTTAGCACAAGGCTTGAAACTTCTGTAATATAGTGTAATACGTGATGTTAAGAATCATATTATGTGCAATTTTTAATATACCGCGCAACTTAAATTCTGAACATTCTTCTGTGTGTGCTCAACTGTTCAAAATTTATAAAGCGTAGTTTATGACGAAACGTTAGAATATTACGAGTCTCAGAGCTGCGATCACCAGTTTCCTATAGAGTTCTTTGATATTCGACAATAAATGCTGTAATTTATAACGATAAACGTTTACTTCAATTATTTGAATGTTAAATTAAGTAGCAATTGGCGTTTAGTTATATATATATATATATTCAACTGTTTCAGTTAAACGTTATTTACGGATGAAATGCTGGTACACTTTTACTAATAAACACTTACAAACTACGTTCTTAAAGGTACTATTAGCATGATTCCAGTAGAATGGGAACACGTACGATACTGCATTAGTTTAATTGGTTTACCTTTGTTAGCACAACATTACGAAAGCAAATTATCAATACACTTATTATTCATATAATTTTGATACATCATCAAATAATAGTAATTGTCTATTGTTCTCGAAACTAAATATTATTTTTACTCTTATTAATTTCAATACTGCAATTAGTTATAAAACAAATGCTTAAGGAACATCTCCTAACAATGAGGAAACTTGTCTCATTTTCGATCGAATTTTGTGGATTTATTGAGATAATTAAAATAATAAATCTCAGCACTACGTGAAATTATTTCCTTGTCTTCGTTCAAGCAATGTTCTTCAACTTGCTTCTTCATAAATCACATTATTTTAATCGAAGAGAACCAATAATTCCTAGTTTCAAATACACTTTAGAGGTCTTGAATTCATTTAGAAATAACAGCCTCTGATATTAACATAACCTCATTGCTAAGAGGCCCAGCATGACCAGGTGGTTAGGGCCCTCAACTCATAATCTGAAGAACGAAGGTTCGAGTCCCTGTCGCAACAAAAATGCTCGTCCTTTCAGCCGTAAGGGCGTTATACTGTTACGGTCAATCCCCCTATTCGTTGTTAAAAGAGTACCCCAAGAGTTGGCAGTAGTCATTGATGACTAGCTACCTTTATTGAGGTCTTGCACTACCATTGCAAATAGCCCTGGTGTAGTTTTGAGGAAAATTCAGAAATAAAAAACAGCATTGCAACAGCAGCCATAAGTATAATGTTACATTTCAAATTCATAAAAAAGGCTTACGTATAATTGGTAAAGTTCTCTCATGTCAAAAATCTGCTGCCGAAACATAATTGTAAGGACTAAGTTTTAATAAGTTAACAGAACTCCCTCACCTTATCGAAAGACAGCACGCTTGCAATTTGAAAATGTATTAATTTCAAGTGAGCAACTTAACAACGCCGTTAGCTACGTAAGAACACTGAAAAGAACAATATTATACTCATTGTTGCATATCACTTGCTTTTAACAGATTTCCCAAGGGGTAATCTCCATAATGAATTCATCTAAATAAACACGTGTCTTTACAGTATCAGGAGAATAGAATAAGTCTTATGGTCTTTAACATAAACCATTCCAAATTAAGTTAGGGCACAAACACAGAAACACGGAACTGTTTCGCCGTTAATCAAATTAAGAAACCAACATAATGTTTTTAAATAATATTCTATACAAAATAACTCATGGTCGTTAACTCTTTGTTCATTTTTAAGATACTTTGTGATACTGAACAAATTAAAATCTATTAATAATAAAATGGACGCAAATTGAAAATTACAGCAATAAACAATCTTTAAAAATTGTTTTAATACGAGGATACTAAAGATACATATTTCAAAGTTTTCAAGATCAGTGGTGGAGAAATATAATGTTGTAATATCTTTTATCATTTTGATGTTTCAGTGAACGTTCTTTCTGAACAAAATATGTCAATAAATTTCTCTTGTGTCGCTGGTGTTTAGTTAAAACAACCCTAGCCGACTAACACTAACAATATATTCAACAGTAATAACAACTGAGCTATTTACAGTTCACATTCCAGGTTCGAATCCCCATCGCACCAAATATGTTCGCCCCTTTTAGCTGTGAGGGCATTATAATGTGACGGTGAATCCCACAATTCGTTGGTAAAAGAGTAGCTCGGTGGTGATGACTAGCAACCTTCCCTCTAGTCTTACACTGCTAAATTAGGGACGGCTCGCGCAGATAGGCCTCGTGTAGTTTTGCGCGAAATTCCAAAACAAACAAACAGTTTACATTTATGAACTAATTCACTTAATAATTACACAAACCGATAACAGAAGTAATAACAGTATCGTAAATATGTATGAAAGAAAAATAATTAATTTAAAAGTAAATTATTATAATACTTAGAACAATTTTTAGCACCAGGCCTAAAATAGCAGACAAGATCTATAAAACTATAATGAGATATATTTAATTACTACTGCCATATTTAGTACTGTAGATCTCCAGATTGTTATTCATAATCACATTTAAACGTTCGAGTAATTACTGTTAATTGTAATTTAAAATACTAACCAATTATGTATAAATCAATTACAATAGAAAGCTCTGTTATTTGTAGCATGCGCTTGTAGAACATGAAAATGTTTCTGCAATATTTGAATGATGATATAAGGTGCTGTAAATTCTTCTGTAATAAATCACTCAGTCGTGTTTAGGCATCTAAGTGTTTTGGTATTTCAGGTTCGATTTGTATGATGGCAATTTTGCATTATCGCTCAAACTTTAATTCTCATGTTGGTTTAATAATACGTCTTTATAAACTGAAGCCTAAACTTGAGTTTGAATATATTTTCTCTTTCCGAAATGAACAGACTTCACATGGCCTGGCGGTTAAAACGGTCGACTCATAATCTGCGAGTCGCGGGTTTCAATTCCCGTCCCACAAAACATGCTCGCCCTTTCAGCCGTGAGGGCGTTATAAAATCACTTTCAATCTCACTTTTAGTTTGTAAACAAGTATCCAAAGAGTAGGGGCCCGGCATGGCCATGTGGTTAAAGCACTCGACTCATAATCTGAGGGTCGCGGTTTCGAATCCCCGTCATACCAAATATACTCGCCATTTCAGCCATGAGGACGTTATATTGTGACGGTAAATCCCATTATTCGTGGGTAAAAGAGTGGCCCAAGAGTTGGCGGTGGGTGGTGATAACTATCTCCTTTCTCTTTAGTCTAATACTGCTAAATTGGAGACGGATAAGCGCAGATAGCTCTCTTGTATCTTTCTGCGAAATTAAAGGTAAACAATCAGAATTAAAATTAGTTTGATGAGAACAGAACCACTTTGTTTAGCTGAACAACGTGACGAACGATCTTACAAGTGAGACTCTATAAGGCGATAGAGGAATGTCTCTAACCCTAATTCTCAAAGCTTAGAATTCCAATCTTCTACTGGAAAAGCGATACCAAATTCTACGTGTAATATTTTGTTTTTGGATCTTATTATAAATAACATACATCTCGGTGTCTACTTATTGTTGAAATACGTTCATATTACGTAAATATTCACCTCAAACCTGTAGCAAACTAAGATACGTTTCATATTAAATTGTTGGGCATGAACTAATTCCGTTTCGAATATCAGCTGTTTAATAACTCGCTTTGCCCCCCCCCAGTGGCTCAGCGGTATGTCTGCGGCCTTACACGCTAAAATCCAGGTTTCGATACCCGTGGTGGGCAGAGCACAGATAGCCCATTGTGTAGTTTTGTGCTTAATTCAAAAACAACAACAATAACTCGCTTTAATTACCAGATACCGAAATATTTTGTTGTTGTTTTTTTGCAATGACGTAATTTTAGCTAGAGCGATATTACATGATAAACTGTTATTCTGCTTCGAAAGATAAACATTATTAATCACGAATTGATAACTTTTATTTGAGAATCTAATTTATCATTATTAAATTATAGAAGTGAAGCGTCGTTGCTATGACGTAATAAAATATTAAATATAATATTATCAAACAAAAATGGAATAAGTTAACTTTATTCCGTCACTGACCACAACTAAAATGTCAAACTGTGGTCATTGGAGAGACGAAAATCTTCAGCACATGTTTTATAATTCTCTTTAGTCGTACGGAACTATTACAAATAAGCAAATGGTTGTAAGTCTATCAGAATATACTGAAAAGCATAATTTTACGTTTGTATAATAACTGTAGAATATAAAATATTTTACTGTATTTATAAAAGAATAAACGATACGTTCGTGCATTGGAGTGAAAGTGTAATCTATTAATACCAATAAACTAATACGCTATTAACCAGTAGAATGTGACTTATTGGAGGTAACTTTGAGAAATGGTAAATAAACTTGTATAATTTTGTATATACTGTTTCAGTTGTTAACTTTGGGGCCGGCATGGCCAAGCGCGTTAAGGCGTGCGACTCGTAATCTGAGGGTCGCGGGTTCGCGCTCGAGTCGCGCCACACATGCTTCCCCTTTTCAGCCGTTAGGGAATTATAATGTTACGGCCAATCCCGTTGGAAAAAGAGTAGCCCAAGAGTTGGCGGTGGGTGGTGATAACTAGTTACCTTCCCTCTAGTCTTACACTGCCAAATTAAGGACGGCTAGCACGGATAGCCCGCGAGTAGCTTTGTGCGAAATTCAAAAACAACCAAACAAAAAACAAATGCTTTTTAACTGAGTTTTCTTAGATTCACCGACACAAACGATTTTGCTGTCACTTTCTTAACTGTACAATTAAAACTTACCCAAAAGTAACATTTTGTATGCATACGTTTATATCAAAACACAAAATAACACCAAAGCCTCAGCTTTAATATACATTAACCACACAATAACAATATTTATAACTGTTTTCACATTTGTATGTGTAAATAAGTGTATTTGTTATGCCTTTATGTTTCGCTCTTTGTATAGAGTTTTTAATATATCTTATATGACTTGAAATCACTAATATATTTTCCTTTCATAGTTGTATGTCGGTAACCTTAAAAGAATGTTTTATTTTAAGTGGTTGTTCTGTTTCAGGCTACGTTTTGTTCGTGGAAAGTTATTAACTTACGTCTTTGCGTTTGCCTTTTGATATTACATGTTAGTGTAATTAGATTTTATGTATAATTGTTTTAATTCTTTGAAGAAAAAAACGTGTGTGTTTTTACATGTATCCTTTTCTAATTTGCAATACATACTTCAGTGTTATCAATGTTAGCATATAAATGTTAGTCAAGGGTGAAGGCAAGTTATCCTAATTTCTACAACGATAGTTTAAATGTTGTAATTGGTTTCAAACTGAGACAACAGTGAATGATCATAAAGGCTTGAAATTAAAGGGGTGGAAAAACGTGTGCTATTCAATCATGTTACGTGTTTTCTACCACGTTACGTTAGATTTTTTGAAAAGATGAAGAGATTATATTAAGTTTTGTAAACAGAAACATTGTACGATTTCTTTTATCATTTCACACATTCTAACACATTGTCTTGTACGTTGATTTTTTTCAAGCCCTTTTAGATAAAATAATTACAAAACAAATATAGAATCAGTATGCTAGCCCTAATTATCTATGCGTGTCCATGTTTCAAATTCTCATTAATCCAGTGGAAATTGTCAGATTTTCTACACTCACAAGTTTTGTCTTTTATTACTGGCTCGCATGATCCGAAAATATTATTTTCTTTATTTGTTTAGAAACAGAAAGGTAATATATGTACTCAGTGAGATTACTGTGAACGTTTCTCTATTTGTTGAAGTTATGATTGTTTTTACGGATAATTTTAAACTTCCAAAACCCACTACAGTCATTTGACACCAGAGGGGAAAAAAAAGGAACATTGCGTGTTCTATTTGAAACAGCTATCAAACAAGATCCCGGCATGGCCAGGTGGGTTAAGGCGTTCGACTCGTAATCTAAAGGTTGCGGGTTCGAATCCCGGTTACACCAAACATGCTCGCCCTTTCAGCCGTGGGGGTGTTATAATGTGACGGTTAATCCCAGTATTCTTTGTTAAAAGAGTAGCCCAAGAGTTAGTTGGCGGTGGGTGGTGATGACTAGCTGCCTACCCTCTTGTCTTACACTGCTAAATTAGGGACGGCTAGCGCAGATAGCCCTCGAGTAGCTTTGTGCGAAATTCAAAATAAAAAACAAGCTATTAAATAATTTTAAAAAGAAGACAAATATGCGTTTCATGTATAAGACAGAATACTACAAACTCTGTATATTTATGTTAGTTTTAACCATTAAGAATATATTTTTAACAAAATTGGATAACACATGTTATATTACTTGTTTCTACAAACAGATCAGACTATGCTGATTACGTCACTAAGAGGCTTATAGAAACACCGATTTTATTGATTCATTTCTTAATAACATAAATAGTGTGATAATAACATGATTACATTTGTCTATTAATTTCATTTGTGCATATTAATTCAAAATGTTGTTGTTATAAAGTTGACTATTCAATTTTGTATTTATTTTTCACAGTACCTTACACATTCATAACAGACTCTTTCAATATACAAATGCGAAAACGCCAAACCCGTCTATATGTTGAACATGTTTCCTTATTGGACAGTTAGCTATTTTGTAAAATATCTAATATTTCAGATGGTATGAAAACAAAAGAGAGGTACGTAATGATGAGTCTCGATTAACAGAATCTCTGTAACTTCGCGTTCTCTTATAGCAAAGCCACATTTGGCCATCTGCTGTGCCCACCGAAAGGAATCGATTTCTTTGTTTGTTTTGGAATTTCGCACAAAGCTACTCGAGGTCTATCTGTGCTAGCCGTCCATAATTTTCCAGTGTAAGACTAGAGGGAAGGCAGCTAGTCATCACCACCCGCCGCCAACTCTTGGGCTACTCTTTTACCAACGAATAGTGGGATTGATCGTCACATTATAACGCCCCCACGGGTGGGAAAGACGAGCATGTTTGGCGCGACGTGGATGCAAACCCGCGACCCTCAGATTACGAGTCGCACGCCTTAACGTGCTTCGCCAATACCGGGCCGAGGGGAATCGAACCCCTGATTTTAGCGTTGCAAATCTAGACATACAGCTGTACTAACGAGGGCCGAATCTCTGTAACCAATCGTGTGCCAAACCTGGCAGAGTGTGCCGCTATGTTACAAAGTGTTTTTATTTTATTTTATTACAAATCTTGATACGTTAAAAGAACAAATACATGTTTTAGAACGTCCAAGTGTTAACCAGCTCTATATTCGAAATGTTTTTATTTCTGAAATTATTATTAATTTTTAATAAACAAATGAAAAAAAAACGGTTACATACTTGTCACACTTTGAAACCTTAATATAAAATATTTGTCAAGGGAACCACTAAATTATCGTCTACCAACTTACCTACTGAACTGGTTCATTCAAATGGAATGACACGTGTACTTTATTCTGGGAACGGTTCATGAAATAATGAGTGTGTATTTTAGTAACAGATATTTGCTACTGATAGACAAGGTGACACCTCAATGATACAACGTCTTTTATTTTGTAATAAGAATGGCTGTCGGCATGTGAGTAGTAACTGAATGCTGAAAAGAATATCATTGTCAATTTTCTTACATAATACTCTGTTTACCTAGTCGGAAGAAAATAATGAACTGACTGGTTACAAAAACTGGTTAACCTCAAACACTCAGTAAAGATAACACAAAATAAGCTTGTTTTGATTGTGTAAATCATTATGTTATAAATTATATCCAATATTTCCTCATTTCAAAATCAGATAAGTGTTAGAGAAATCATGATTACCAAGTAATACACTTTCCCTTGATACCTCCTGTTATTCTACGGCTCTTACCTCATTATGCATGCGAAATATTTCCACCTGGGGGCACCACATACTGTTGAACAATGGCAGCATAAATACAGGTATTGTGATCAATATTTTAAGGAATATTGAAGTCTGTGTTGTTCCCGACAAGATAATGAAGCAAACACTTTTGCTGCCACTAAGTAAACAAGTGTGGCGGAATACGCTTTTTTTTCAAGTGGCAGATAACATCCAAAGTAAAACAGTAAGTTCTGAGAACAGTAAGGCCAACCACGAGGAACTAGTTGACTCTCATCATACATTTAACCACCACCTTATTAACCTGTTGACTGCCAAGTATTTCAGCTGCTACAATACAACTCTAATACTTCTTCATTTTGTAACTTTTTTCGTGACGCCATTTTGGATCGAAAGTGAAACAATTTGTAAGTAGGTCAAATGCAAATATGGTGCTGACATCTACCGTTGAAAGTAGGTATTATTGAGAACTCTAATGGCTATATCATGCTTAAGAGCTAAATGTGACCATTGAATCAGTATGTATACGATAACCTTACAGTCGATCATTCAATGTTAAAAATAAAACAACAGAGATAAACGTTATGAAATAGACGTTTTGGTTAATTAAGTTTATACACAAAAAACTGCAAATTTTTATCTGATTGCGATCCAAATAGTGGTGTAATTTTACCCTCGAGACAGACTATATCCAAGTTCAACCTTAAACGTACATTAATTGGAATAATGAAAACATTATGAGAAGGTTTTAAAAGAACGCAAGAAGACATAAAAATATCAGATTAAAAGCCTTAACAAAGGTAATTACTTTTAACTGTCTCGTAACAAACACATTTATACTGATACTGTTTATATATAAATAAAAATTGTTTACTTGCTGAAGCTAAATAAAAACTGCAAAGTCACCTGAAGCCTGAAACAATTTCGTCCAATAATTTTCATTTGAAACAAACTAAACTAAACATACAACACACACATCGACATCTCAAGACTTAAAGTGTTTCGAACATAGTCTGTTAAACTGGTGTAAATTTCAGTGTTTTAGCCAACACTGTAGAGTATTTTTTTCATCCTTAGGTTATCTTAGACAAAGAAAACATTAGTTAAAATCGAACTCGGAATGTTTACAAAATTATAAAAAAGCCAATTAAAATCCCCAGAGACCCGGAAATGCTAGGCTTGAGTCCACTTTCATCAAACGTTATGTCTTTACGGCCATGAGGGTTTTATAATGTTACAGGAAATCCCACTACCTAATGGTGATGCATTTTGTATGTCCATGCAGAATATGGACGAGCTTTCATCAGTCTGAGGGTTGCTAGTTCGAATCATCTTCCTACTAAACATGTTCGTACTTTTAACCGCGAGGGAATTATTACATGTCGATGAATACCAGTGTTCGTTGGTGGCCCAATAGTTAGCAGAGATTGTTGATGATTAGCTGGATGGTTAGTCAGAAGAATGACTAATACCATTTCTACTGCTCTAAGTGCTGTTATAAATCATGACTTTCACAGAATCTGGTGTTACTGGTGGAATGTTGTAGCAACAATGGGATTAACTATCAGTAAAAACAGTGCTTTAAGGTATTGTATAATTATACAAGTGTATTTGAAGGTATTCTGTGTAAAGTGACACACTCAATTAAAGATACACAAATGCTATAACACAAATAATTGGACAGGTTTTGTTAGCGTATTTCAAAACCTGCTAACAGTGGAGGTTTTATATGTTTTATCTTTTTCTAGGCCAAAGAAGTTTCACTGATCTGTCCTTCTCTCAGAATAAATTCTTAATCCAAGTCCACGAAGATTCATAAAAAACGTACTTTATTGTGATATGTTTACTTCAGTAATCATATAGTATGATTTAGTATCTTTATCACTTATATAAAATTATATTGTTAATCGTATTATATTGTTAATCGTATTATATTGTTGATCGTATTATATTGTTGATCGTATTATATTGTTAATCGTATTATATTGTTGATCGTATTATATTGTTGATCGTATTATATTGTTGATTGTATTATATTGTTGACTGTATTATATTGTTAATCGTGTTATATTGTTGATCGTATGATATTGTTAATCGTATTATATTGTTGATCGTATTATATTGTTCCATTAACTACTTCCATTTGGCTTCAACTTGACTGTTCTTTATTAACATATTTCCTTTAATACTTTGTTTTGTTGACTGCAGTAGTCAATACGTCCTGCTTTAAACCAAAACGTTCATGGCTACAGCTGTCAAACATTTATCACTGATCTAGAACCTCTTACGTCATTGTGACGTCTCAATAATCTTTGTCTTCCTAGGTAATATGATTTCTGCTAATAACGTCAATGGTCGAAATGAGCGTTTTTCTACTAAGTGCAGCTCGTTCCAAATAAATGATTACTTATTTTATTTTTTACGTATTTTTCCAATGCAATGAACCCAAAAATAATATTCAACAAACATGAATCTGATCCATCAAAATACGATGTCGTTGTTTAACTCCCTTTAAGCCTAACAAAGTTTAGCTGGTGTCTTGTTAAATAAGTGAATGTCTGTATCATTCAAATAGATGCGTTTTAAGACGAAACACTTATAAAGTTTCAAATACATATATGACCCATGGGTCGTTTATGAGTCTTTTAAAGTTTTCGATAATCCCCAATGTTCATTCTTTGCTAATCACTTTATAGAGAAACCCTGTCTTACAGCTGAAGCCACTCCATTCACTTTAAAGTAACATTAAAATATTATAAAGTGCTGAAGTTTATAATACTATTTATAGCTACTTACTGATGGACTAATAACATGGAAAAACATTAATTCATCAAAATTTATATTATGTTAAGAACCGTGGAAGAGAAATATGTGCAGCCTGGAAACTATGGAAAGCTGTAGTGTGTACTAACAGTATAATTCAGACTGACTGGAATATATATCACTTGATGACACCTCAGTTTATCCAAAACGAAGTTTGTCATATCCTCAAATAAGCTCACAATGAGGGCAATTGACTGTGTATAAGGTACCCAAATAAAGAACAAACTGAAAGGATTAACTGCTCAGAAAGGCATTCTTGAATGTCCAACATATTATTATGACTATGTTAATAATTAACTATTCAGAAGGGCATTCTTGAATATCCAACATATTATTATGACTATGTTAATAATTAAACTACTCAGAAGGGCATTCTTGAATATCCAACATATTATTATGACTAAATTAATAATTAACTACTCAGAAGGGCATTCTTGAATATCCAACATATTATTATCACTAGATTAAGTAATATTAAGGAAGGGCGGGTACTGTCCTCGAGTGATTAAAAAAAATCAGGGAATGTTAACAGTTAGGATGTTTATAGGGTAAACATTGGGAATCACTTTGAGCTATTTTCAAGCATTCCATATCTTTCTTGAGACACTTGGTGATATTCCACATGTTTCTTGAGACACTTGGTGACATTCCACATGTTTCTTGAGACACTTGGTGACATTCCACATGTTTCTTGAGACACTTGGTGACTTAAACCGTGGTGAAAAATCAAGAGAAGAAAAGAAAAGCATAATTTCGACATTCACAAAAAAGAGGTTTGTTTAAAATTAAGCTCAAGGCTTCACAATGGGCTATAAGTACTCTGCCCACGTCGGGTACCGAAACCTGGTTTCTACTTTTGTAAATCCGTTGTGTCACTGGAAACTATATAAACAAGCTAACTTCTATGTTCTGGAAATATACCAAGATGGCGAGAAAAAACTCGTGAGCACAGCAGTTGGCAAAAAAAAGAAGTCAACTCCAAGTAGCTCCACACAACTTAAGACGTTTGGAGTATTGAATCTTTTGGTTGTAAATGGATAGATTACAAAATATAAACTTTTATTGCAAAACCTCGTCGTAGAATTATATCAGTTTTTATTTGTATTTTTTTATAACGTTTCTAAAACTGGCCGACAAAGTATCTTATTTTGATCTACTGACTTGCAACCTGACCATACATGCCAAGTTGTTGGTTGTTACTCTTATAACGTACCCGAAGCTTCAAGAACGAGAAATATTTTGTAGTATCTCATCGAACTCGAACCGCCAACTCTAAAATCCAGGGTTCTAACCTCAGAGCTCTTACACATTGAAAAAAATTTGTATTGTGTATGTTAATCGTATATAAATGTACCAGCTTTATGTTCGTTTCTTTGCTATGCACAACAATAGGCACGCCAAGATTCTATAGGTATATAAAATTATGGCACACCATGAAAAATACGGTGACATGTTCCGAGCACGAATGTGAAACAATGGTTGAACATGCTTGTATGATAATATTCGAATAACGTTTTATCCTCACAATATTCGCATGAAATGTGGAGTTTACTTTATGTCCCAAGTTTCGTTTTAGCAATCATTTTAAACCTCGGTTTTGTTTGGTCTGTAATGTCTTTTACTTTTTAGAGATTTTTAAGTTTTAGAAGTTCTTTTATATCAGTTTTTATTTGTAGAACTGATTAGTAAAGATATCTGTTCACGTCTATCTAAATACTTCCTAAATAAATAGCTAAATAAACGAAATAATTTTTAATTTATTTGTTAAATAATATACTGACAAATTTCTAAGAGTGTTCAGAGGGGGTTAGTTTTATATTTACTGGAAAATTAAAAGTATGTGTTTTTTTTCAGCGTCTATGTTTCCCTGTTATTCACTCATTGTATATGTCGTTTTGGTTTCGGCTACTCGTCAAAAACGTTTATGCAAAGTCCACAGCATGTTGCTTTAGTGAAGTTCACAGCATGTTGTTTTAGTGAAGTTCACAGCATGTTCTTTTAGTGGAGAAACTGTTTCCAACGTCTTTTTCTTATGTGTTCTTGTCCTGTTCAGTAACGAATATGAATGTAATCAGTTAACTTGTTCAAGATCTTTACGTAGTAGACAAAACAAGTGTAAAGTCACGTGCGGTTCAAATATATTTGGACGTTTGAAATTTCTGGCTAATTGGATAAGAGCTAATTATTTGCTAATCTCAAGTTGTCATGACTTTCTACAGTTCTCCTTTCACGAGCCACGAATTGATTCGTCAAATACTGTACCAAGAAATGCTTGGAATCGTTATTTGACTGTGTTTTAGTTAAATGAAAAACGCCAGACACAAGTTGTAACAATCACAATATTTATTCACAAACAGAGTTAAGCTAACACTTGAACAAGTGTATTGGATTAGTCTATAGGAATTCCGACAAACCTGGGAAAAAAAAATTATTGTACAGTGGTACCTTGGTTCTCGAACAATTAGGTTTTCGAACATATTTTTCGAGGAAATATTGTCTCGGTTTTCGAACATAAACTCGGTTTCCGAACCACCAAAATAACCCGACTGATGACCCGAACGACCCTTCGACCATTTTCGGCCTACACAAAGCTTGCACCTGTCGATCAGTCCATATCCCTGCTAAAATCTGCTGTAAACGTTCTCGTTTTTTCTTTTTGTTGTTTCTCTAAATATTCTGATTAAATACGCCATCATGGGGTCGAAGAAGAACAATAAAAGCAGCAAAGCAAAAATAAAAGTTGTTAGATCCACAATAGAGGTGAAAAAGATCTTATAGCGAAGTATGAGAGTGGTGTTCGCGTGTCTGATCTTGCTTCACAGTTTGGTATGGCGAAGTCTACAGTCTGCACCAAACTGAAAAATAAAGAGGTCATCAAAGGAGCTGATATTGCAAAAGTAGTGACAGTGCTTACGAAACAAAGATCACAAACAATGGAAGAGGTAGAAAAACAGTTGTTGATTTGGGTAAACGAAAAACAGTTATCTGGTGATAGCATTTGTGAGAAAGCAAAGCAGTTACGTGCTAACCTCCTGAAAAACACCACTGGAACGAGTGCTGATACAAGCGATGCCTTTAGTGCCAGAAGGGGATGGTTTGAAAAAGTTAGGAAGAGAAGTGGCACACACCATGTGATGAGACATGGGGAGGCAGAAACAAACCTTATTAGACAAGTTTTTAGTGAGAAATAGGTCCAGTGAGTCTCAAGCAGGATGTAGCGGTGCAAAGCGACAGAAAAGAGAAAGAACTCCAGAAGTAGAGTTACCTGACGTTTTTATGGAAGGTGACACAAACAATAATAACCCTCTTACTCTCCACGTTCCTCACCACCTTTCACTTACACCATAAGCTCTCCTCAGCAGAGATAAAGTGCAGTTTAATTTTCATTTATTGTTTTTTTATTGTGTTTATAGTTTTTGTGGTTGACATGTAAGTGCTATTATACAGGTATAAATAGGCAATTTGGAGGTCTGTCACGGATTAATTTAATTTACAGTATTTCTTATGGGAAAAATTGATTTGGTTTTTAAACAGCCTTCTGGAACAGATTAAGTTCGAGAACCGAGGTACCACTGTATATATAGATTTTTCCTTCCCCAGAATGTGAGTGAGGCATTAATATAAAGAGAAAAATCAACTATTTGGTTATGTTGGCATAATCAGAGTGTTGGCTGTGTTTTTATGCACGAAAATTTACGTTAAGATAAAAACAAAGAAAATTTAGTTAAAACGTAGACATTTATATAAAACGAAGAGAAACAAATACAGCAGTTGTTGTATTTTCTTGTAATGTAATTCTTAAATAATTTTGCGTGAAAAAACAAAAACCATTCATAATTTCATAACTTGTCCGCTGTGCCATTTAAACATCAATCACAAGTTTCTTTCATTTTGCTGTTTTTGTTTTTAAATTTCGCACAAAGCTACTCGAGGGCTATCTCTGCTAGCCGTCCCTAATTTAGCAGTGTAAGACTAGAGGGAAGGCAGCTAGTCATCACCACCCACCGCCAACTCTTGGGCTACTCTTTTACCAACTAAAAGTGGGATTGACCGTAACATTATAACGCCCCCACGGCTGAAGGGGGAGCATGTTTGGGGTGACCGGGATTCAAATCTGTAACCCTCGGATTACGAGTCGAACGCCTTAACCTACCTGGCTATGCCGGCCCCCAATCAAAAACTACTGGTGATTCTTCAAATTACAGATTTATAGAGTAGTTTTTCAATCGGATGTTTTATTTCTTCTCATTTAATATGTAAGTCACTATTTCTGAAGCTGTGTACGAATTTATGTATTTATATACTGAATAAATTATGAGAAACAGCTCTGTGTATCTGTGAGCAGATAATGGCCCCTGGTGTTCATTTTCATCAACCAATGATTCGTGTTTTCCTCACTTTCATTGATATATATCCAAAAAAAAAGTATTCATATTATAACTATTCGAATATTTCAGGACACATTATAGGAATTCTATACATATAGAATATAACACAACTTCTTCAAATAGTTGACAAAATTGAAACATGGTTCTTTTTCGTTTAGAGCGAGGCGGTGATGTTACCTTGTCTCCAGGAAACGTTTGCTTATGTTAGTGTTATGCTTTGTTTGTATCAGAAATAGGAACTGTCGTCCATCACTGGGAGCGTAACCTTTTTTTCAGATATATCTATGTCTTTCAACCATTTGTCTTTTAAAATCACGTGAAAACTAAAGCATCCTCCCGTGTCTCAGATAAACCATTTGATTACTTCTGAACAGAAACTTCTAGACTGGGTGTTGAAATTCCAGGTTAACAGTAATATGGATAAATTTTTTGTACAATTTTATAAGATTTCAACAGCAAAAAACAAAAAGAATTGTTATATCTTTCCTCTTTTGGCGTCATCTTTTGACTATTTATGGCAATAGCTCGAATACATCTGTGCAAAGTGTATTTAATGCAAGGGTGCAGAATTGCAAATTGTATCACGAGAAATGTGCAAAACAAACTAGTGAGAAATGTTCACATTTTTTTTACCTGATCGATTTACCAAATAATAAGATTATCGCTCAGTCTTCAAGATAAGAAATAATTGATAATGTTGATAATTAGTTGGAGGCTGCAGATATATTCATTAAATAAAAATAATTAGTGTTTTTTATGGTTTTCTATGCAACCTTTAATCACCACTCTAGCGTCTCGTGTTGAGGTGTGTTTATTTGGAATACCAGTTTTTCAGAAGCATTTCACAGAAACATATCTTTACTTCTATTCTGCTCTCTCGCAATAAAATATAACAGAGCAAAATCTCGCCACATATTGTTTATTGTTAATGTGACAATGCAAGAATACCCTTTGCTGTTTGAAATTAATGTTTTATGGACAAAGATTACGCATGATAAGTGTTGGTGCCATATCAAATTTGGGTTCGATTCTCCTCGATGACTCAGGAGACAGCCTTATGTGGCTTTGCTATAAGAAAAAAAAACACATACTTGAACATTTAATATGAGTTAACTAAAAAAAAGTGACCTCTGGCAATTACTTGTCTTTTTGTTTGTTTTTCACCCAACTTCTCTGTCACTGTATGTTGGAATAAGACAATGTATATCTTAATTACCTACTGACTATTTTAGTGTCTGTGCTATATTATTTGTTTACAGTAACTTGCCAGAGGTTTAGGACTATTTTGGCATTCTGGTTTCTACTTACAATAGAAAAATTAGAAACAACATTAAAAATTATAACACACCAAGTCGAATAAAAACGACTGATTATTTCCTAGTGTTTGAAAAGTGAACTAAAAATGAAAAAATATTTTATAAAAAACTATACAAAACTAATGATATATAAAAATGCTCATATGTGGAATATTATTTGTTTCTTTTGAGTTTAGAGCAAAGCTACACAAGGGCTATCTGTGCTAGCCTTCCCTAATTTAGCAGTGTAAGACTAGAGGGATGGCAGCTAGTCATTACTACCCACTACCAACTCTTGGGCTACTCTTCTACCAACGAATAATGGGATTAACCGTCACCTTATAACGTCTCTACGGCTGAAAGGGCGAGCATGTTTGGTGTGACGAGAATTCAAACCCGCGACTCTTAGACTACGAGTCGAGTGCCTTAACCACCTGCCATTAGCTATAAAGTCTAAATAACTCGTCATTTGGTAAGCACTACACTCAGTTGTGTTTTTTTTTATAGCAAATCCACAACGGGCTATCTGCTGAGCACACCGAAGGGAATCGAACCCCTGAATTTAGCGTTGTAAGTCCGTAGATTTACCGCTGCACTAGCGGGGGGGCAACAATTTTTACCAAACATAATTCTAGCGCATAGATTTGTTTTCTAGTTCTGTGTAACTTTTGTTTTAATATAGATCATGATTAACTTTACTTCGTCTGTTTATGAATATCTAATGCAATATGCTTATTATTATTATATGTTCTTTAAATTCTCAACTGTGTTAAGGTTCGTCGAAAGATAACACCTATGTTTTTTTCTGATATACAAAGCCCGGCATGGCCAAGTGTGTTATGACATTCGACTCGTAATCCGAGGGTCGCGGGTTCGAATCCCGGTCTCACCAAACATGCTCGCCCTTTCAGCAGTGGGGGCGTTACAATGTGACGGTCAATCCTACTATTCGTTGGTAAAAGAGTATCCCAAGAGTTGGCAATTGGAAGTGGTGACTAGCTAGCTACCTTCCCTCTACTCTTAAACTGTTAAATTAGGGACGACTAGCACAGATAGCCCTCAAGTAGCTTGGCGCAAAATTTAAAATATCTAATCAATTTCTACTTATTTATAGAATTTCGCCATGATTGACTTTTAAGATTCTTCTTTACGATTTCTATAGAATATTTTCAGGGAGTCCAAACTATGCTTTTTTAGTCCATAAAATCATATAAACCATGGTATCATAATATATATGTCAGTGTGTTATTTTACAATAACTTCACCTTTGTTTAGTGAGGTTCTAACCTTTTTAAAGAACTAAACCGTGGTATAAATTTTACTGAAAGTTATTTGATAATTTGATTTAAATGAGTTTAACATATCGCTTTCTTGAAGCATTAAAAATTATAATCAATCAGAATCTAATCAAATAACAAAAATAACATAAACTAACTAAATTTAATGGCTTTTACTATAAAAATAACCCACTTCTCATTGCTCTATTGTAAAATAACAATTAACATTTTATTTTAACAACAAAATTTTCCTGGTATTTTTCAATTCTCATGAACTTGTCAAATCGCTTGAATAATTATTTTGAACCTATATATATCTATAAAGAAAACGTTCAAAACTAATTTCTCACAAACTCAATAACACTTTAAAGGGTATGCACAGTTTATTTTATTGGAACGTCTGGTATCTTTACGATATTATTTTTCCGTATTTATACCTGGTATATCTTCCCTTTAAACTACCCCGAACACCACTGCTGTCTGAAACACAACAGTAGGCTTAAGATATGCAGGCCATTTTTCATATTTAAATTTTGTGAATGTACACCACTTGTCAGTGACATGAGTTATAACGCGTTAGATTCAAGTAGTTGTTTTGAACTAAGCACAAAACTACACAATTGGCTATCTGTGCCCTGCACACTATGGATATCGAAACTAGGTTTTTAAGGTTGTAAGTCTGCAGACGTGCCGCTGAGCCACTAGGGAACGCGTTAGTTTTAATATGTCAATATAATTTAAGTTATATAAAATAATTAAAGTCCAGTAGAAATTTCCACTGTTTTAATTGTACGGAAAACTATCAGTTGTGATTAATTAATTAATCTATATTGCAAATATCGCTTACATAACTAAGCTAAGTGATTTTATAATAGCTTAAGTCACGCATGTGCACATGAAAATTAGCTCATAAGTGACTACTTAGGTAATGATTTGTTTTTCTCTGTCACGTGGTTAATCCACATTAAGCTGTTGATTTTACTTTTACAGGCCTTATTGATTTATTGCAGATGCTAAATAAATAATGAGTTTAGATACTAAAGAATACTATTTCATAAAAAACAAAAGGTTTGAAAGATATTATAAAGATAAAATGCAGGACATACAATAAATATCAGTCTTTTAATATTTCTCTGTGTTTCATAAAATACTAAAATATTCGTTGATCGGCCAGATAGGTTAAAGCGTTCGACTAGTAATACGAGCCCCCCAGTGGCTCAACGGTATGTCTGGGGACTTGCACGCTAAAATCCGGGTTTCGATACCCGTGGTGGGCAGAGCACAGATACCCCATTGTGTAGCTTTGTGCTTAATTCAAAACAACAACAACAACAATCGTAATACGAGGGTCGTGAGTTCGAATCTTTGTCGCGCCAAACATGTTCGCTTTTTTAACCGTGGAGGCGTTATAAGTCACGGTCAATCCCACTATTCGTTGGTAAAAGAGTAGCCCAAGAGATGGCGGTGGGTGGTGATGACTAGTTGCTTTCCCTCTAGTCTTACACTGCTAAATTAGGAACGTCTAGCGCATATAGTCCTCGAGTATCTTTGCGTGAAATTCAAAACAAATAAATTAAAGACATCTCGTGACACAGAAGTTAACGAATGTCTTAGGATGATGATGTATTAATTTTCATCTCGCATTCAGAAATATTACAAGTCGCTAACTTCCTGATGGTTCACGCACATGTTTCAGACTGTCCTTTTGTTTTTAAAATTTTAATGACATGTAAGTTAGGTATTATGCGGTATGGAATGAAAATGTATCGCTGTCCAATCCACTGTTCGGCTGAAAGAAAAAAAACCACTTCTTGGAATAACTGTTTCTTTTGTGAGTAGTAATGTTAGGCCTCTCTTTTTAAGAGTTTTCTAGACTCCTAAAATATTCTGATGCTCTTTGGTATGGACGTTTATATTTTCGTATGTGGGAAAAATCCGAATTGAGTTGGGTATACTGGATGGCTATCCCTTGGTTTGGTCCAACAGGTGCTGACCCCTAGCGTGAAAATTGACTACCTCACTGGGGGTGGAACACGGCTACTTAACTCACCTAGCCACCTGTCAGTATAATGTTCTTATGTCTTTCCAAGGTACATAAATGGTACTTTGTCTTGCAATATTTTTTTCCTTCTGAATGTCTCTGAAGGCCTTCCATGGTTACCAACTTCATCTCAGTATTTGATGTCACGTCAACATTCTGTCAGGACTGTTGTACCAGATTAGACATATCACATTTTCAGCTTTCCTAGTTAGGTTTACCCTGACAAGATCTGTAACAGTGGTTTTACAATTAATTTCCTTTATCTTCTGCTATAAACCATCTGACTTTTAAGAAGTCCTTAATGGATTAAGTCAATAGTAGATATTATGCTGGTTACACTGTTTATCTGTCGTTCATGGATTTCAGAAGTCCAGAGAAGAGCTTATTTTATGGCTTCTATGTCTCTCCTTTGGCTGCTGGTTCTACAGGCAACCAGCTTTCCCAATGGAACCACATGTAGTTAACACAACAACTCTCATAATCTTTACATATGTGCTGATCGGTTTTCTTCTGCTGCACTCGATCTCTTTGGTTTTTATTCTTTCAGCTGATTTCCACTGATCTTAATGATGTCAGATGTTTATTATACATCCGGTCTCCTTCAGCTGATGTCCACAAATCCTAATGATTTTTATATGCAAAAACGGCTCGTTTGGGTTGAGAAAATATTTTAAATGGAAGAGCGAATATTTTATCAACCCAAACGAGCCGTTTTTGCATATAAAATTCTCAACAAGTGGGTTTCTCGACATCACTGAAATCCTAATGATGTTTATTCCACCTTCGTATGACGTTTGAGATCTTTATTTGATCAGTTATCTCGGTGATGAGTTTAGATCTTTTGAATTCATGACGATCTCCTCATGCGACCTTTGGGCAGCCTCCTTATTGGTTGATGTCAATGTAGCTTCTGTGACACCTGAATATCCAAACACTTGATAACAAAATGCACGGTACTTACAGTTGATGGCCCGGATGTAGAATAATGTTCATAAGAAATGTTGATGTCAAGCTGAAGCTTCGTAGATGCGATAGGGTCTTAAAGGGTTGGTTCTAAACAGATAACGAGTGAGTGTTGTTATTTAATAGGGTAAAGAAAGGTAATAGGGGGAGATTTTCTTTACCTGATGTCATGATGAACAAAACGTTAAGGCTAAACAGTATCAAAGTTAGAAAAAAAAACGCTTAAAGGTCACCCATTAACCCACAATCATTTCAAATAAACGAAATAATACATCGATATTTCTGGAGGCTAACAACACTAGAAACTGAGTTTCGATTCCCGTGATGGGTAGAGCACAGATAGCCCATTGTGTAGCTTTGTTTTTAATTCCAAACAAACAATCAATTATATTATTATTAATCTCTTATCATATTAATTTGAAAAGTTTCAAGCAACACTTTCGTTCATCAACTCTTCGTTTATAAATTTATATATTAAGAAGAGAAAATTGAGCAAAATTCTAAAGGGAGGTCCTGACTCCATTTATTTGAATACCAAAGACGTTTTATTATCTCTGTCTTTACGATTTACCTCTATCTCAGGGACTCAGAATCTTCTGTAGACGAATGTATATAAATCTAGCTAAGTACACAGCAACGCTCTACGGTTGATAACAAACATGTTTTAACATGCAAAGCTAGAAAATGTAAAGCGTAGCTCCTTGAAATATGGTTTTATATAGACACAGTTATGAACCCCCTGATGGACAATCGCTTTCTTATTTGTATACAAACTGTTGTAAATAGTTACGGAAATTTCGTTAAATCTCCTGTCTATATCTGCTCTCTCGTTTAGTGCATTTCATGCGTTTAAGAGAACATCGAAGTCTTGTCAAAACTGGGAAAAGTGTAATTTATGTTGATGTGCAATATACTAATATATAGTTATTCATAACCTTTATACACGGTAAGTAAAGTTTACTGGATAGTGTGTTTCGCGTAGTGTGCCACTGTTTCTTTGTCCAAACCTGTTAAACAAAGTGTATTTTCTGCAAACATAATTGGATGTTTTCGACCTCTAATCGATAAGTATCGAAAACGAGACAACTGTCTGACAAATTTATGTTCCATGTATCTCCCGTCACGTGCAACTCGGATTTTCATTCTTATTTCAACGACAAGATATGACACTTTAAAATCGGGCCTTTCGCCAACAGACCATTTGATGAGCTTTAGGGTACATCAATATAAATTTTCTTGGTTATGACTTGTTCAATTTTAAATGGTTAAATTCCGATTTTAATTATACACATGGGATTAAAAATGATTTCTTTCAATAGCAATCAAATTCTGAGACCTAATCAGACGTTTCAATATTATTACTTGTTGCAATAATAGAACAGTTTATTTGCTACTGTTATCAATAAACAGTGGAAAAGTTGACGTAAAACAGTATTTGATTTTAATAATTGACAGTGTAGCCGTAGTGACACTTGATTTGAAGTTATAGATACGGGCCCAGCATGGCTAACCGTGTTAAGGCGTTCGACTCGTAATCCGCGGATTTCGGGTTCGAATCCCCATCGCGCCAAAGATGCTCGCCCTTGTAGCCGTGGGGGCGTTATAATGTCACGGTCGATCCTACTATTCGTTGGTAAAAGAGTAGCCAAAGAGTTGGCGGTGGGTGGTGATGACTAGCTGCCTTCCCTCTAGTCTTACACTGCTAAATTAGGGACGGCTAGCGCAGATAGCCCTCGAGTAGCTTTGTGTGAAATTCAAAAACAAACAAAACAATTGGTTGTGAACCAATTTGTAGTTGTCAGTTGCAACTTTCAGCAGCGTTGATATGTTTTTGCGAAAGGTCCGTACTTAACTGAACAAAACTATCTATGTGTAATTATTACAAGAAATGATAGTATATATAAAACAAAACACATAGAAAATCTCATAAGAAATTTGACGAGAACGTGGATTATGGATTTTCTCACTTACTTTAAACAATAATGTACAGTTTTTTTTATAAAATTAGTTTTAGGTTTATTTTTAAAAGGTATTGACAATTTCTTCAACGGTATAAAACCTGGCCCTACAGTTATGTGTTGTTCTGACTTTCAGTTCCCAGAACTGAGATCTACGCGTTAGTCGGACATCCGGGAAAGTTACCTTGTAATATTACGCCGGAATCGGACACGGACGTGGTTTCGCTTATTCTTTGGTACAACAACAAATCGCCTTCTCCAATATACAGCCTGGACGCCAGAAGCGGGAGCGTACATTACGGTAGACATTG
This sequence comes from Carcinoscorpius rotundicauda, assembly GCA_011833715.1. Taxonomy (NCBI): domain Eukaryota; kingdom Metazoa; phylum Arthropoda; class Merostomata; order Xiphosura; family Limulidae; genus Carcinoscorpius; species Carcinoscorpius rotundicauda. Next base: position 58,661,873 of record CM022400.1, on the reverse strand, counting down.
GAGAAGTGACGACTTAGCGTCCAGAGCGTACTTCGAGATGAGCTTTGACCCCGCCTATCTCAAACTAGATCCAGTGACAGAGGAAGACGAAGGGATATTCATGTGTCGTGTGGACTTCTACAAAGCAAGAACACGGTATCACGAAGTCGGAGTGAACTTAATAGGTGGGTTTTAGATATAACATTATAAATTTTATAATTTTATATAATTTTATTTATAATTATATAAATGGCAAATAGGTTCGACACATTTACGCATGAATAACAAAATAAATATCTGACGTCACATATTCTGGACAAAGGTAATTAAGACTCGCATATTTTGATATTAACAATTAACGCTGCTATTACAAAAATACCATTGCAGTAATTTTAAATGTGAAAAGCGCTATGTCTTTAGGGCCTGGCATGGCCAGGTGGATTAAGGTGTTCGACTCGTAATCCGAGGGTTGCGGGTTCGAATTCTGGTCGCATCAAACACGCTCGCCGTTTCAGCCGTGGGGGCGTTATAATGTGACGGTCAATTCCACTATTCGTTGGTAAAAAAGTAAATTAGGGACGGCTAGCGCAGATAGCCTTCGAATAGCTTTGCGCGAAATTCAGAACAAACAAACAAACAAACAAATCCTTCTTTTCTTTCTAATTCATAATAAACGTTTGCAATGAAATTGTGATATAAAATTCATATATAAATTAGTTTCTATATTTAACATTCAGTAAGTCCTAAAATTCCAAAGTTATTTGCGCCATGTTTACCACAGGGAAAAAAATCGTGATTTTTAGCTTTATAAGACTCCAAGCTTAGCACTAAACCACTGGTAAGGGCATGAAACGGACATCATCAGTGTCACGTCAATAGACAATGCGTGACATCTTATCTTGCTTCGTGAGGAGATCAAAGGTCGCAAACTTGATAATTTATAATTTGCTGTGTGAAGGAAATTAACTGTTTTCGTTTTCTTGGCGACTGCGTAGGGTTTACGTGTCGCAAAACTTATCACTTTATTAGAATCTAAGTACATGTCCCAGTAATATCTTGTTTCAGAAGATATACATAGATACCTGTTTATCGCAATAAAAATATGGTTTCCTTTTAAACTTTCGGGACAGTTACTGATGTTAATGGTAACAGATTACAACTGAAAAACACAATTTTATTAGACTCCATTTTGTGTTGGTTCAACTGTTACTACAACAAACTTATTTTAACATGTAAAAAATATCAGTTATGAAATATGTCATTACAGTCATAATAAATCATCATTTATGTGATCCCCCAGTGGCACAGCGGTCTGACCACTTCCGCCACTAGAAATCGGGTTTCGATACCCTTGGCGGGCATAGCACAGATGGCCCATTGTGTAACCTTGTGCTTAATTCTAAAACAAACTGCTCGGCATAGCCAGATGGTTAAGACTCTCGACTCGCAATCCGATGGTCGCAGGTTTGAATCACCGTTGCACTAAACATGCTTGCATTTTCAGCTGCAGGGACGTTATAACGTCTCGTTCAATCCCACTATTCCTTGGTAAAAGAGTAGCCCAAGTGTTGACGGTGGGTGGTGATGACTTACTGCGTTCCCTCTAGTCTTACACTGCCAAATTAGGGACGGCTAGCACAGATAGCCCTCGAGTAGATTTGTGCGGAATCAAAAAACAAACAATAAATTACCAACATGGCAAATTCGTAGTAGTTACACTGTTGTACTCATTTTTTATTTACAGTTTTGATGCGTTTCGAAATTACAACCCACGTCATTTACAATAAAATTTATTATTTCTTATATGAACTCCCAAACGTCTTCTTCTTGTTTGCGAAAAGTTAGCTTGTGTTGGAAAGCCATAAAAACGTTATATCAAATAAATCGAGATTCACGATACCACTTGGGGGATCCATTAAAATGGAAACAGGAATGTGTATCAAGCTGAAATAATAAACAGAAAATCAAAGAACACATCATTCTTTTTTCATTATCAAATATGATACTGTGAAATGTCAGAAGCAGAAAGAAACGTCAGCTCGGTTTGGGAGTTTATAAGAAAATAATATCCATATGTGTCATATATATCAAGTTTTGGATGTTTTATGTTAAACAACAAGTATGTATGTTTTTTGAATTTCACAAAACTACTCGAGGGCCATCTGTGCTAGCCGTCCCTAATTTAGCAGTATAAGACTAGAGTGAAGGCAGCTAGTCATCACCACCCACCGCCAACTCTTTTACCAACGAATAGTGGGATTGACTATCACTTATAACGACCCAACGGCTGAGAGGGCGAGCATGTTTGGCGCGACCAGGATGCGAACCCGCGACCCTCAGATTACGAGTCGCACGCCAGTCGTTATTTAAACACAGTATATAGAATTATACAGTTTTGTTACAAAGTAACGAAGACTCGTTTCAGCATGGCCAAGCGCGTAAGGCGTGCGACTCGTGATTCGAGAGTTGCGGGTTCGCGCCCGCGTCGCGCTAAACATGCTCGCCCTTCCAGCCGTGGGGGCGAATAATGTGACGGTCAATCCCACTATTCGTTTGTAAAAGAGTAGCCCAAGAGTTGGCCGTGGGTGGTGATGACTAGCTGTCTTCCTTCTAGTCTTACACTGCTGAATTAGGGACGGCTAGCACAGATAGCCCTCTAGTAGCTTTGTGCGAAATTCCAAAACAAACAAACAGAAGAATTATAATATCACGCTTCATGCGGTATCCCACCATTCTTAGATTACTTATTGAACAATATTTTAAGGAAGATAAGTCTTGGGACTTTAAAGTTTTATACAAAACAACCAACATCGCACGTGGGCTAGTTCCTCACGTGCAGAACTGTGAAACACAAGATTCAGGCGCTTAACCCTCTGATTATGCTTGAAGATTTAGCTATAAGTGTATTATGAAAGTCACAGTTAACCCTTCGCTTGATTTAAAACTGAATAAAACACTTGAGGTATTGGGTATTGCTGATTTTCTGACGTCACTGTAGTCAGTAGTTTAAAATAAGGAATGTCTAGAACTCAGACCTAGGTCTCTGTCCTATCGTTTAGCTTGAGAGTTAGATAGGTTTCAGGTTAACAATTAAAAATATGCTAAAAACGTTACGTATTTAGGTTTGTAATGTTCTGACATTTATAGCTTGAAACATAGTGTTTTATATCGCACTCTAATATTCGTTTATGGAAACGCAGGGAACCGAGAAACTGGTAAGTAAAAAAGAACACTGGACGAGATGTCTGCTACTTAATTAAAGTTTTGCGTAATGTTTCGTTCCGATACAATTTCTCAAAACAACAAAAAATTAATAGCTTTTTCCTTGTACAGTAACTACACTTAAAAATTTAAATAAAACTCAATCGTAGAGTTTCTGTAACATCTCTCTGAAGAACCTCGAATTTTATAAAATACCAAATCACAATAAGCCGGAGTGTGTTGGATTTAATTTAAAAATAATAACATTGTAATCGTAAATGCTTCGTTACTAGTAACGCCATTTTGGTTAAATGCGTAAGCTACTCGAGAGCTATCTGTGCTAGCCGTCCTTAATTCAGCAGTGTAAAACTAGAGGGAAGGCAGCTAGTCATTACCACCCACCGTCAACTCTTGGGCTACTCTTTTACCAACGAATAGTGAGATTGGCCTTCACATTATAACGCCCTCACCGCTGAAAGGGCGAGCATGTTTGGTGTGACGGGGATTCGAACCCTTGACCCTTGGATTTTACGAGTCGAACGCCTTAACTCACCTGACCATGCCGGGCTGTTTCAACATTAGAAATATCAAGAACATAAACCGTGTTAAGGCGTGCGATTCGTAATCCGAGGGTCACCGGTTTGCGCCCACGTTGCGCTAAACATGCTCGCCCTCCCAGCCATGGGGATGTATAATGTGACGGTCAATCCCACTATTCGTTGGTAAAAGAGTAGCCCAAGAGTTGGCGGTGGGTGGTGATGACTAGTTGCCTTCCCTCTAGTCTTACACTGCTAAATTAGGGACGGCTAGCACAGATAGCCCTCGAGTATCTTTGTGCAAAATTCAAAAACAAATACAAATACAAAAATATAACTACAGCTATCTCATCTGCACTTCACATGAGAATTAACTATTGTTTGGAATTAAATATTGCAAAAATCGAAATAACTTTGTATTTAAGTTTAAAAACCAGCTACGTAAGATGAGATACGGATTAAAAGCTACTAGAAAATATGAATCCTTTTTGGAAATGTATGACGTAAATTCACCCCTTTGTTGTTCACGGGTTTTATGTAGATTCAGAAGTTACATTAACAAATATTATTAGGAAACATTAATGAGATAAAGACACGACAATTCATGATGGTCGAGGTTGCGTTATGGCTTTGAAACTACTTCCTGTTTTTCATGGTCACTCCGATGGTCTTGAAGCCCTCTATTGTTGGACATTGTAACAAACTCATGTTAAATTAATGAATAAATGTCAGTGCACCTTTTAACCTTTTAACAAGTACTGCGAAAGCTCAAACATCCCAATGGACTTTTATTGTAGACTGGAAAGATGCGTGGACACGTGATTGCTGTGATGATAGTTTTTTCGACGTGAAGTGTGTTCTCGAGGTATGGGAAGATGTTTGTCAACCTTTGTCTTCTGGACATCATCATCGAAATTATGGTCAATATGTTGATTATGATTCCAAGAGACGAGTCCAATTTCATTGCCAAAATATTCTTCTAGCAGATGAGGACGTTTTGCTTAAAGAATGGTATTAGAGCCAGTGTGGAGTTCTCACTTCCAAGAAGAATGCTGGTTCCCTTCTTCGAAAGTTTGTATCATTTTTCGCTGTGCTGTGGGTGACTCGCACATATTCCAACAAACTTCTCTGACGATATCTCTCCGGGATAGCAGTGGACATTGTTCACTAGCCGCCTTTCCCGTCCTATTTTGAACAAGTGTCTGAAACAAATGTATATGTGACGAAATTACAACGTCTCAGACGTGGCATAAACTTCTTACAAAACGTAAGCTTCTGGTCATTTAATCTTATCAACATCAATAAGCCTAACATGGCCAGATGGTTAAGACGCTCGACTCGTAATCCGAGGGTCACGGGCTCGAATTCCCGTCACACAAAGCCTGTTCGCTCTTTTAGTCAATACAACTATTCGTTGGTAAAAGAGTAGCCCAAGAGTTGGCTTTGGGTGGTGATAACTAGCTGTCTTCCTTCTAGTCTTTCACTGTTAAATTAGAAACGGCTACAGCAGATAGCGCTCGTGTAGCCTTGCGCGAAATTCAAAATCAAACAAACAATCGTTATGAATAACTAAGTGCAAAACATTTTTTTCATTTCAGTTCCTCCAAGTCGACCAGTTATTCGAGATGAAATTGGCGAGTCTCAACAGAGCTTGATAGGACCTTACAACGAGGGTGATTCTCTGTCTCTGACATGCGAAGTGGAAGGAGGTATGTATTTTAATTTCATCATTTAAATAATCCATAAGTGGACGCACGTGTCTTCTTGAAACGTGGGAAAACAGTGTCATTTATACGTAAACAGAATACTTCACGGCAACTTATAATATCGATATATTTATAAACGGTTTGAAACCTGTACAGACTTACGCATTTTGTAATAAAGAAAATTATGGTTACTAAAACGGAATACAAATACACTTAGTGCTGTCAAATATAGAAGTGAATATAATATTAAATAACTACATATGTAATTTGTATAATGAGACAGGTTCTGTAGACATCAGTTACGATTTATTAGGAAAACAAACAATTTTATCAGATATTTGTGGATGGATATGCAATTCAACAATTCACCTATTACAATAAAACCTCGTCGAAATACATATAATGACGCAATAAAACATAGAATTATTATAAGTAGCGTCCGTGCCTTAACCCTATATTACTTCATATTAAACATTCAGTACTTGTTGGTTTTCCTTGCACCTTAACAATCTCTAAAGGAAGGCGTGGCTTGTTGTTGAGCTAATTGATGTAATCCATTTGATTTTATCACAACTCATCATTAGAAAGTGCCGCAGTTTGGCTACAGTAGCTGGTTTAGGGTCGTGGTTAACAATTTACCGGATCATCCCTGCCCAACAGTTCCCTGTGGGATTACACTGGGGGCAAATTGTTGGTCATGACAATCTTCAATGTTGCACTTTAAGCAGTGACATTCTTATTCTGGAACACGAGGCTTCCAAGTTTGCCCTAAAATATGTCAGAAATATCGTCTTCATCTGATTCCTGTTGAATAGCTACCAAAACGGGTACTGCACCACCTTCTGCTGTCTCTGCGAAAGAAATAGTCTTCCCTCATCTGTCTTTCAGACAAACCACGAACACAAATCCCGCCAACAGCTTTAACAAGCTGCCAGCAGAGCTCGTCTTAAAAGAGAACATGTTGCCAGTGTCCCAACTGTAAGTTGGCATGTTGTCTTACGAAGTGAATTCTGATTAGTGTAAGTTAACCATTCCTTATTTCGACCTAGACATGATAACCCGATCAAGACATAGTCCATTTAAACAGCAGATTTTGGTGTCTACCAGCACACTTTGCTAGAACAATGTTTATTTCAGTCCGATAACGTTATTGGATTATGGATACATCACACTAGAGGTACTCTACTGTTCTGGCAATGACTTCCACTTCATAACATTGCTGGACAGTCGAAAGATTTGACATCCAAAAGCTTCTGGCACGAGACGAGGCATGATCTTCCATAAATACAGAAAAAAACTGTCTGAACAAAACGTTGTTCTGTTTCAATAAGGATTATACTAATGATTTTTTACAAACAACAGGTTTGAATGTATATTTTGACAAAAAAATGTTCAAAACAACCAGTACAGACCAGAATAACAACTCGTACATGTTTGTCTGATTATAAGCTACCTTCTCTGTTACTATTCTGACATTTAATAAATAACTACTTCGTGCGTGAAAACAGTAACTTGGATACAGAAACATTTTGACCAAGAGTGCATAAACTGCTGCACGTTATGATATGCGATAATTGCTTTTGGAACTTCCCTTTATCATTGACAGTAACCGTAATTATTATAATGGATAAATACGGTTTCAATTTTAACAAATTTCTTGGCCCGGCATGGCCAAGCGCGTAAGGCGCGCAACTCGTAATCTGAGGGTCGCGAGTACGCGCCAAACATGCCCGCCCTCCCAGCCGTGGGAGTTGGCGGTGGGTGGCGATGACTAGCTGCCTTCCCTCTAGTCTTACATTGCTAAATTAAGGACGACTAGCGCAGATAGTCCTCGAGCAGCTTTGCGCGAGATTCAAAACGAAACCTTCAGTCTTTCCAGTTACAACTGGACATTTTTTTTCATAATCTGTCAGAAAATCAGATGTCTTTTCAGATGTTTGTCAGCAACCACTTCTTTCTCTTGACAAAATGTCTTCTCTGAGGTGTGACTTGTCCAACATACCCTCAAGATCTGTCTAAAGCATCACAACTCAATCGCTTCAGTTCTGTTTTCCATACTTGGCCACACTATTCAACATAGGTCGATAGCACAAATGTCAATTCTAATAAATATGAACCAAAGAATTATTTAGATATGATTTCAGATTTCACGTCTGTCCAAAGCACATTTTATATTTTATTATTATTTTTATTATTTATTTATTTATTTATTATTTTCTTCCTCACAATATCCATAGCTTACATCCCACAAGCCACAAATTACACGTGGTGACTTTGAGTATGAAATAACGGGAAATCACCATCATCCAGTGCTATTTGTGATAACCAGGTGGCTCATTACGCCACATCTAAGTACATTTATATTTCTGTACTTACTGCTATTTTATTTGTCGGTTTTAAACTGAAAAATACATTTTCATTAAAAAGATAAGTCGTTTTATGTATAAAATTTTTTTATGATTGTTTTTTTTTGTAACAGCTATTACATTAAACTTAAGAGGAGTCGTACAGTTTTACAAAGCTCATTATAGTATTTTGTTATTTGTAGGTACATCTAATGCAGGTAATAATAACTTTAGGCCTAGCATGACTAGTAGTAATTACATTTTGATATTGTATCTGTGAATGAAAGCATTTTCCTCGCTTAATGAGCCTCGTGGGACAGATTGTCTGATTCAGTTTATGCATTCTGGAATTGTTATGTTTTTGTTTTGCTTTTCAGTTAATTAACAAACTTTAAACGAAAGTAACATCAATTATATAAATAATCAGTGTCGTACAACAAAATAAAAAACCTCCACACAAGAAAGTTTATATTACACGACTTTCATAATTTTAAATGTATAAATTATATTCTTCCAGTTGTTTTGAAACTAATTTCCACTTTCATGTTTTCCTTAACTTTCGGCCCGGCATGGCCAAGTGTGTTAAGGTATTCGACTCGTAATCCGAGGGTTGCGGATTCGAATCCCTGTCACCCTTTCAGCCATGGAGGCGTTATAATGTGACGGTGAATTCCACTATTCGTTGGTAAAAGAGTAGTCCAAGAGTTGGCGGTGGGTGGTGATGAATAGCTGCCTTCCCTCTAGTCTTACACTACTAAATTAGGGACGGCTAGCGCAGATAGCCTTCGAGTAGCTTTGTGCGAAATTTAAAAAAAAACCTTTAACTTTTTGGTTTTCTTTTTTTTATCAAGGGAGTCCACAACCCAATCTAACATGGTGGCGAGAATCTGTACTACTGGACAACTCAGTTGAGGTAAAAACAACTTCATACGTGAAAAACATTTTAAAAATTCCGTCTCTACAACGTCACGACCTCATGGCTGCCTTCATTTGTGAAGCCTCCAACAGCGAGTTTTCTCCACCTCTCTCAACGTCGGTCACAGTAGATATGAATTGTAAGTTTTTTAAAGCAGTTTCAGTTTTCCTGTTTTTCAAAAACAATATAGCTTAATGAAGTAAGTTTCATTTGTTCTGCTATTAGAATACTTAAATAGTTCTAAAAAACGTTTCTTTTTAAATGGGATTTTTTTTTCATTTAGCAGAGCAACACCAGGCTATCTGCTCAGCCCACCCAGGGGAATCGAACACCTGATTGTAGCGTTGTAAATTCGCTGTAGTAGTAGGGGGCGGAATTCAATATGTGTGTGTGTGTGTGTGTTATCTTATAGCAAAGGAACACCAGGCTATCTGCTCAGCTCACCAAGGAGAATCGAACCCCTGATTTAAGCGTTGTAAATCCATAGACTCACCACTGTACTAGGGGGGCAATCTTTAATAGGAAGAAAAATAAAACACTAAATGTATGCAAAAGACAGAACACATTATAACAGAAAGAAACCACAGAATATAATATATATTCCAATTGTGGCCAAGCATGGCCAGATGGTTAGGTCCCACGACTCGTAATTTGGTAATCACGGGTTTGAATCCCTGTCTCAACAAACATACTCAACCTTTCAGCCGTAGGAATGTTATACCATTACGTTCAATCCTACTTTACGTCGGTAAAAAAAGAAACCCAAGAGTTATCGGTGGTTAGTAATGACTAACTAAGTCTTCCCCTAAGTCTTTCACCGCTAAATTAGGGACGGTTACAGCAGATAGCTCTTATGAAGCTTTGTGCAAAATTCATAACAAATATAATAGTATTTTAAGGTTCATACAGCCACAAGTCGCATTAACAGGCGTAGCAGACAGACATGGGTTTGATACCATACTCCGGTTTTTTTCCATTTTTCTTTCTGATTTGATTATTTCTTTGAAAATAAAATTTCAGAAATAGGAAGGATAAGAAAATAACAGACCCTGATAAAGAACTTTTTAATAATTCATGTAGTTTGTAATTTCCTAAAGTCGGTTCCGTCTGATTAAACGTTTTTTCTTATGTGTTGTCCAGGATTTCAGAGTTCTCGAACATATGTAAATTGAAGCCAATGAAGGCTGATACATGTGCTCAAAATGACGTTCAGCTGACAATATACCATTATAACCCATTTGATTTGAAAATGAAAAATAAAAAAATAGGGTACATACAAAAAAAAGTGTAGCCGGAACAGTATTTTACCATGGATGTCAAACATATTGGATTCCCACGCTTTGTTAACCACTTCCATCCCAAGCGCACTTCTAACCAAGTAGGCTTACAGAAATAAAAACAAAATTAGATTCATTCTTTCGAAAGCACGTTACACAAGAACCGTAGGGAATAACGTCACGTAACGTCACAGGCAGCTAATGACAAGGTAACAATTTTTAAATATATATCACGATTTTAACAGACGTCTCGAAAATTGTAAAAATGTTTCATGTTCCCACGTGAGATGTGCTGTCTTCTGTTTTATTCTTTCTTACCAAACAAAAAGAAACCGCTGAAGTCTCTTGCTATTATAAATAATAATAATGTATTAACTGGAAATATTCACGAATCATGTATCAAAAAAATCCTGATCGATTACTTCCTTATCAAAGAAAAATATTTTAAATCAAACGTACAAGATGGTTATAATGCAGTAAATTTATTTCGATTATTCTAACTGTACTCCAAGCTATTTGTGCACGATCATATATTTTCCACCGCAGATTATGTTAATAATAAAAATTATATGAAAGTTTAATAGCGGAAAGGTTTTGAATAAATTTTAAGAATGTAAAAGTAACCTTCAGGTTAATATTCGCTTAACATTTAATTTCTCTGACATATTATTTAGTTACAACAATAGATGTCGCTCGAGGATTAAAAACCTTAATGGAATTTTTTTTTTTAATTTTTTTCAACAATTTTAATGCAATCGTTCAATATATAAATTGCCTGTAGTTATTTCTTAAGGTTTATTAAATCAATCAGGATAATAAGTAGATATACTGTATTTTGAAATAAATTTATATTTTGAAAACGCTTATGACGAATTAGATACGTTTATTTGTAGTAAAGCACAAAGATACAATAAAATGTTTCTTTGTTTGTTTTTCGTATAGCTAAGCCACAAAAGTCCATCTGTTCAGCCCACCGAGGGGAATCGAACCCCTGATTTTTGCTTTGTAAATCCGAAGACATATTGCTGTACTAGCGGGGGGCACAATAAAATGTTTTTGTGTTCTATCGACCAGAGGTATCGAAACGTGATTTCTGGCGTTACACGTCCACAAGCACAACGCTGTGCAAACTGACCGTCTGTCAATTTTTTTTATAGCATTTTAACTTATACGATTTCACTTTTCAAAAATTATTTTCTTTCTAAAGTTTCATTTATTTTGTTTTATAGACTGCCCAAATTTTTAAGCACATTTTACTTTTAACCACTTGATCATTTCATTTCTACGAAAGTTGAAACCGAAACCAAAACCCTTAATGTATCATGACAAAAACAGAATATATTATAATACTGATGAGCCATATATTATAATTGTTAAACAGTCACTTTAATAAACTTACCAAAAATTCGAGACTTTATGGCTATTATCTTTAAAAGAACTCAATCAAAATTATCTTCCTTTTAATGATCCCAAAATAAAACCCAAAATTAACTTTTTAACTGTGATTAAAACCATTACCAGTTTAATGGCGCGTGAACTTCGTTATGACCTCATAAATTTTCTTCATGACGAATACAATATTATTTTTCTGCATAAAATTTACATATTCATATTACTTTATTAGCACACTTATTCAGTGTTTTAATTCTCACACAAAGTTAAAATATTAAACGTCCGTGACGGGACTTGACTTCTAAATGAACCTTCTCAGTTGCCCAGTATGGCCAGGTGGTTAAGGCACTTGACTCGTAATCCGAGGGTCACGAATTCGAATCCCCGTCACACCAAACATGCTCGCCCTTTCAGCCGTGGAGGCATTATAAGTGAGGTTCAATCCCACTATTCGTTGGTAAAAGAGTAGCCCAAGAGTTGGCGGTGGGTGGTGATGATTAACTGCCTTCCCTCTAGTCTTACACTGCTAAATTAGGGACGGCTAGCACAGATAGCCCTCGCGTAGCTTTGCACGAAATTCTAAACGACCCGAACAAAACCAATTGAGGTTGTCACGAGTAAAGACCAAAGGGTAAATAGTTCCTTAGAGTGCCATAAGAGGGACGATAGTTTATAACCGATCCACCAGAGCTTGGTTATATACTACTAATTGAAATTCACAATTAATTGCAATACCGTTAAACAGTAATTTGTGTAATAAGTTTGTATGTTCGATTAAACCTTTAGGGAACAATTTGTTTTATTTAGTTTCAACACATCTGTTTTTAATTAAAAGTAATTCAGCTATTTGAATGAATATTTATCTCATATACTTTGATCACAATTAATTCAACATCAGTATCTGCATGTCCATTAATCAATGAAATGTAGTGTTTCCCATGGCTATTCACGTGTTTGTGTTTATATTAGTTCAACTAAGAAATTACAATTATACATTTTTCTTTTCAAGAAGCTCAACTACGAAGCTCTGATAATGCACTACACGTTGAAGTTAACAGTTAATGAAAACCACCCAATGTAACTCCAGTCGTCCCAGTTTAACAGCAAAAGACTTGAGAAAAAGACATTTGGTCAATTTGACCCACAGGCAACACTTCTGTTAACCTTATTTTGCCAACGAAAGGTTTGATTTACCGTAACATTATAACGATCCCCAACGCTGAAAGGGCGAGTATGTTAGGAAGCGGGGTACGAACATGCGACTTACGCATTGCGATTGGAGTTTACTGTTTTCCAGGTTATATGAAAGAAATAGAGAATGTGCAACCCAACGTTTTTGTGAGCTATCTTAACGGTAATTTGTGTCCTAAACGAACCTAGCACAACGATTGCTTTCATAATAATGATTCCAGTCCGCAATATAAAGCTTTTGTAAAAAGTATTTTTGTGTTATACAATTAAATTAACAAAGTTGGAAAAATAACAACGATTTCTATTTTATATTTTTATCAAATGACACTATATGACCTAATACGTGTTCTAAATGCATGAGTACTGTGTGGCCTTCCTGTAAATAAAACACATTATAAAATCTACATATTTCAAAATAAATTTTTCTGCTCTGTGAGCTAAGATACACGAATGCGCAATGCTTAACATTTTATGTGTTGTCAATAAGTGTAAAATCGTGTTATATATCGTATTTTGTTTCTTCACACAACGCCTTCTATATTTCTGTAAAATGGCCCTGCATGGCCAAGCGTGTTAAGGCGTTCGACTCGTAATCCGAGGATCGCAGGTTCGAATCTCGGTCACACCTACCAGCCGTTGGGGCGTTATAATGTGACGGTCAATTCCATTATTCGTTGGTAAAAGAGTAGCTCAAGAGTTGGCGGTGGGTGGTGATGACTAGCTACCTTCCCTCTCATCTTACACTACTAAATTAGGAACGGCTAGCGCAGATAGGCCTCGAGGAGCTTTGCGCGAAATTTAAAACAAACAAACAATTTCTGTAAAATATTTCAACTTAGTTTTAATTACAAACGTTGTTTTGGTGAGAAAAGCGCCATCTGAGGGTTGAGGATTTGAATCCTCATCATCAAACGTACTTGCCCTTTATTAACTCAGGTCGTTATAAGGTGACTGTTAATCCCACTATTCGTAGTTACTAGAGTAATCCAAGAGTCGGTTGTGTTGATTATAGATGCCTTTTTTTCTTCACTGCTGAGGTGAAGACGACTAACGCAGATAGCCCTCGTGTAGCTTTGCGCGAAACTTCAACAAACCAAACTTTTCACGTTGCACAGACACTTAAATGTGAAGGTGTTTAACCAGTTGAAATGATTTTAGCGTCTCAGTTATACATCAAATTTTATTTCTTCAAAAAATATTAGGTTAACAGACAAGCTGCATCAAAATTTATTTTAACCATTTACTTTGAGCAAATGTTTTAAACAAATCAAAAGAAATTATTTGTTGTATACATACGTGTGTGTGTGTAACACACACTGGAATACCCGAAATTTATGTAAATCCATGATTAATAAAAGATTATCTTAGGACATGAAAAGTTGCTTTTCTCATAAGTAACTGTAAAATAAATTGTTTTTCTTTTCTCAATTTCGCACAAAGCGACACGAGGGCTATATGCGCTAGCCGTCCATAATTTACCAGCGTAATACTTGAGGAAAAGCACAGCTAGTCACCACCATTCACCACCAAAATTTAGGCTACTTTTTTACTTACAAATAGTGGGGTTGACCATCACATAATAACGCCCTAACGGGTAAAAGGGCGTGCATATTTGGTACAAAAAAAAAATCGAAATCATGACCCTGAGATTACGAGTCGAGTACCTTAACCGTCTTGCCAAGCTTGGCTTGCTGTGATTGAAGGCTCATTTTAACTCCATATTAGTCATTACAATAGATCTGTAAAACACACTATACAAAATTTTGCGAAGTCTAATTGCCCGTGAACACAAAAGTCTACAGGGTTTTAATTATTAATATGGTATCTTTTCTTCTGTTTTCTACCAGTTAGACCCCTTGAGGTCCATTTGGAGAATGGGCGTCACTTTTCAGCTGGGAAGCCTGCAGAAATCGAATGTTTTACAGCTGGCTCGCGCCCTCCTGCAAAAATATCATGGTGGAAAGGAAATGTTCGTCAAATGACTGCCAAGTCTGTAGTTTCTGTAAACGGAAACTCCACCACAAGTATCTTGACGTTTACGCCCAACATGGAGGATGATGGAGTGTACCTGTCATGTGCTGCAGAAAACCGACTGGTACCAGGGAGTGATATGGAAGACGGAATTAAACTGGAAATACATTGTAAGACACTTTATATCACAGAAACTTCACTTCCAACGGATAACTTCTATTAGAATAATATTATGGCATGAAATAACGTATTTCTATAGATAATTATACATATTCGAAACATAAAACTTCCATGATAATGGATATGAAACCAGAAGATAGGATTTAACCAACTGAAATCAAATAGGTTGAGTGTGAACCAGACCAAAGTAAATGGCCTCGAAATATGAAAAAAAATGCTTATTAGAATATTTGATACATAAAAGTTAATGGGAAAATTATAGTTGGCAAAATCGCCTTCGTTCTAAGAGTTAAGATTATTGCTGATTGCTCAACTTAAAATATAAATAAAACATGTTTAGATATTTTTTTTGGTTAGATTGAAAATGAGTTATATATTTCATTGTGTGTTTCTTTATTAGCAGTTAATTTATCACCATGTTACTAAAGTTTAACTCATATTTTATGGCACTAACACTTTATAACCGGATATATAGAGGTACTGTGTAATGTGGAATTATGTAACCGGATATTTAGGGGTACTGTGTAATGTAGAATTATGTAACCGAATATTTAGAGGTACTGTATAATGTAGAATTATGTAACCGGATATTTAGAGGTACTGTGTAATGTAGAATTATGTAACCGGATATTTAGAGAGACTGTTAAACTTGAAACTTTGTAACCGGATATTTAGAGGTACTGTTTAACTCTGTAATAGGATGTTTAGAGTATTTAAAAATACTGTTACACCTAGTATTATATAACTGGATACTTAAAGATACTGGACTATACATTCCTTGGGACTCAGCATATGAAACAAAACAAAAACTCAACATACTAAGAAACCAGATAAACAGAGCCATAAAACTATGCTCAACAGATAAAATTAACGATGAATTAGATAAAATAAAACAATACTTCATCAACATCAATAAGTTTCCTCCACAAACCGTAGAAAACATTATACGCACACACCTAGACAGAAAGCAAAATCAACCAACAAAAGTAAATATATCTCACGAATCAAAAAATCACGAAACCATATACTGCTGTATACCATATATTCCTGACATCAGCAAACAAATAACCAACATTTGGCAAAAACTAGTAACAAAATATAACATTCCAGTTAACACTAAATTTATTCAAAAACCAGGCACAAAACTAAGGTCTATACTATGTAAGAACTACACTGACAAACACCACACCAACATTATTTATAAAATACAATGTGATAACTGCCACGACTTCTATATAGGAGAAACAAGTAGAAAAATGGAAACCAGATTCAAAGAACATAAAAAGTCACCTTCACACGTTTTCGAACACTGCAAGTCAAATGGACACAACATAACCATAGAAAACACTAAAATACTAAATAAAGAAACAAACATAAACAAACGAAAAATTAAAGAAGCCTTACTTATACAACAACTTAAACCCAAAATAAACCAATATAAAGGAACACCATTATACCTATATTAATATTATAGATAAAATTATATATTCAAACATCAAACCGCGCCCTCTACATTGCGACACTCAGTTATACAACCCCTTCCAAACATGTGGTCAGCTTCCGGCCAGTTACCTCTTTCTTTGTGAACCTGACGATGACCGAAGAAGGTCGAAACGTTGTTCGCTCTTCTATTTGAAGTGTTTTCTGAGCCCAAAAGAGCCGTTTTTTGCATTTCTCAACAAGTGGGTTTCTCGACATCACTGACTTAGAGATACTGTTACAACTATTATTATATAATTGGATACTCAGAGATACTGTCTACTTTAGCCATGTTGTTTAACAACAAACTCACTGAAGAAACACATAAAAAAATATTTCTATTCTTATTTATTAGTTGATAAGGTATCAATGTAAGTTAGTTACAGTTTGTTACAATAAATTTACATACCACTTGAGGAAGGTGATTACCGGCTGTAACAAACATTAATTAAAAACGGAAACACGTGTGATCATGTCAGTCAATGTTCAAGACGATAATTCGGTTTATATCTCGATACTGTAAATTGAAAATCGCTTTAGCAACGATTAAACTCTGTTAACTGAGAATTAAATAATAAAATAAATATAAATATTGATCTCAGATCTGTGTATTTGACGTTACCGTCCATAATACAAACTATATTTTGTTATTTTCTCTCCAAGATGTCCCTCAAGTATTTCTACGTCTTGGTAGTAAACTACGTCACAGCCACATCCAAGAAAGCAATGACGTTTACTTAGAGTGTAACATTAGAGCGAATCCACTGGCGACGTACATCGGCTGGACATTTGAAGGACAAGAAATCTACACCAATACTACACTAGGGATCATCGTGAGTAACCAGACCCTGGTTTTACAGAAAGTTAAGAAGTCCAGTAGAGGGCACTATACATGTACTGCTACTAATACTGAGGGGCAGGGAGAAAGTAAGAACGTCTTCCTCAGGGTACAGTGTAAGCATAGATCTAATATTGTTGTTGTTTAAAGAAAAATGTAGATGTTTAATGACGTAATGTGTATTATAAAAGCCATGTATATAAATACGTGTATGTGTGTGTGTAAAACATTATTTCAACTGTTAAATAGATAACAACAACCAAAGGTTTGTGTATTTGACTTTGGTGAGAAACAACATAAGAACTATCCACGCTAGCCGTCCATAATTTAGCAGTGTTATTCTAGAGGGAAGGCTGTTATATTTTGTTTATAACTACATATGTCAGCATAATCGTTTATTAAAATTTTAAAGTATAATCTTTCAAATCAGTTTCTTATATGTAAAGCGAAAGAAAAAAAGAAAGAAAATTGTTTGTGGTTGTTTGTAACAAACTTACTTATCTTAACTCTCGCCGTTTCTAACATTTAATCTGCTGACAACGGGGAAGTCAATAGGTCAACCACTAACCAACCACAAAAACTATTTGTGTTTGTGTTTCTCTTACAGCAAAACCACATGGGGCTAACTACTGAGCCCACCGAGGGGAATCGACCCCCTGATTTCAATGTTGTAAATCCGTAGACTTATCGCTGTACTAGCGGTGGACTAACCATATTTTTAATTGCACAAATAAAGCTTAAATCAACTTTCTTAATAATGTATTAAGTAACAGTATTTTGTCCAAATGGTTCGTAATCGATTTTTCTAAATAAATTGGCATTCGAATCATTCAGTGAATCGTTTTATTTGTGTGTGTTTTTGCAAAGAATATAGCTCTTCCAATTGAAAAAGTAATTCCAATAATAAACTGAATGTCTGGATTTCAGATACCCCTATCTGTGACTCCCAGCAAAGATTTGTTTACCGGACAGGAATAAACGAACCAGTTCAAGTTACTTGCAAGTTGAAAAGTGATCCTACAAACGTTACTTTTAGCTGGACTTTTAACAACAGCTATGATAACTTCGAAGTTTTTTCCTTCACAACGAAAGGAACGACGAGCACGGCAACCTATACTCCTAAGTCCAAATACGAGTTCGGAACGTTGATTTGTTTTGGAACTAACAATGTTGGCACGCAGAAAAATCCGTGCCGTTTTTCTGTTATACCAGCAGGTAAGTACAACTCGCTAAACTCAAGTTTAAAACTATTATCTAAGTTATGTCATTCGTAAAAAAACTGTAAGTGTTTTACCTTCAAATATGACCAGCTGTTCCTAGATCTCGTTTTCGGGACATTGCAATTTTCGTTGCAAAACCATTTTAGCGGAGGGTTACACTGGTAGAACACACATGTTAACTGAAGTCTCACAATCCCTTCGCGCCTCGGAGACGTCAATAACGACGTCCAATGTAAGCAGATAAAATACACTACAGCTTGTTGCATATACATTGTAAAACTTATCCTAAATTGGTTCCAGGTGAAATGTCTCATATTCCATCTTTTTCTCAGCTGTTATGGAGTTAGGTGCAAAGGGAATCGACCAAAGTTGGGACATAGGTGTCGAAGCAGTCATCACTTGATCTATAAGGGTTTTGGGTCGATCAAAGTTGGGAAATAGGTGTCAAAGCAGTCATCTCTTAGTCTCTAAGGGTTTTGGGTCGATCAAAGATGGGACATAGGTGTCCAAGCAGCCATCTCTTGGTCTCTAAGGGTTTTGGGTCGACCAACTTTGGGAAATAGATGTCAAAGCAGTCATCTTTTGATTTCTAAGGGTTTTGGGTCGATCAAAGCTGGGAACTAGGTGCCAAAGTAGCCATATCTTGATTTCTAAGGGTTTTGGGTCGACCAAAGTTGGGACATAGGTGTCAAAGCAGTCATCACTTGATCTATAAGGGTTTGGGGTCGATCAAAGTTGGGAAATAGGTGTCAAAGCAGTCATCTCTTGGTCTCTAAGGGTTTTGGGTCGATCAAAGTTCGGAAATAGGTGTCAAAGCAGTCATCTCTTGGCCTCTAAAAGTTTTGGGAATTACAGTAGATAAACTAGCTGGAAAATGCCTGCTTGTTTGTTTTGAAGTTAAGCGCCAAGCAACACAGTGGGCTATCTATGCTTTGCCAATCACGAGTATCGAAAACCGGATTATAGAGCTGTATATCTGTAGGCATACCGATGAGCCACTGCGGGGCATAAAATGCCCATCATAAAGAAACAAAACATAATTATAATTCTATATGCTGTTGACATAATACTAAACATCAAATTTGTTACGTAAACATAGGTAACAGTCAATTAACGAGAATGTTAAGTACAGTCTAAATGAAACTGATGGACAACAAGAGATGTCACAATGGTATCAAGGTTGTGTCAAAATGACGTAGAACAGAAATAATCAATTCTTTGAAAACCTTCGCTGATTTTCAAGTGTATTATAGGCTTTTTTGAAATATCACGTAACCCTGAATTGTGTTGGAGTAAGGTTTCTATGGGGACTCTTTTTCGGTTTTCAGTGCATTAGAGACTTCTTTCTTCGTAAAGATAAGTCTAGCTTTGTATCACTTTAAAACTTCTGCGGAAATATATTCATCCAACCCCAAATTTACCTTTACGTCTTTATATATATATATATATATATTCATTCAACCTTAAAACTATCTTTTGACTTCATATATAGTTATCTAATCTTTCCAACTTGAAAATGAGCTAGATATATGAACGTTACACCTTGGTACCAGGACACATACATGGATTTGTTTTTCCATTTCCTCGGCCCGGCATGGCCAAGCGCGTAAGGCGCGAGACTCGTAATTCGAGGGTCGCGGGTTCGAATTCCGGTCGCACCAAACATGCTCGCTCTTTCAGCTTTTGGGGGCGTTATAATGTGACGGTCAATCCCACTATTCGTTGGTAAAAGAGTAGCCCAAGTGTTGGCGGTGATAGCTCGCTGCCTTCCCTCAGGTCTTACATTGCTAAATTTGGGACGGCTAGCGCAGATAGCTCTCTAGTAGCTTTATGAGAAATTCAAAAAACATACAAACAAATCTTCCATTTCCTAATCAATCATAATTGTTCTTTATATGTTTTTTCAATTTCTCATAAAGCTACTCGAGAGCTATCTGCGCTAGCCGTCCCACGTGCAGCTAGTCATCAGCTTTTACCAACGAATAGTGAGACTGACCGTCACATTTATAGCGCCCTCACAGCTGAAAGGGCGACGGGCATGTTTCGGTGCGACTGGGATTCGAACCCGCGCCCCTCGGATTACGAGTCGAACGCCTTAACCACCTGGCCATGCCGGGCCCACGAGTGTTGTTATTTATTTGATAAAGTTGAAACAAAAGTAATACACTTTCCACTGACAAAATGAATCCCTTTAAATAATTTTATGTTAAATAAACATTTTTTTTCGATTTATAAACTTTTATTTTACCTTTTCGTGTGAAATTTACTTGGTACCAAAACACCAGGAGGCGTTATTCGAATCACAATCGAACCAAAAATTACATTTGTTTTATAAACCAAGTATTTACTGTGTATAAAATATATATATATATGGGAATACTATTTTAGTTCAGAATTATCACTTAACTTAGTGGTAAATAAAATATTCATAATGTTTATTTTTACTGAATAATAACATTAACCATCTTTTATTTGAAGGAATACCCGAACCGGTTCGCAACTGCTCTCTCTTTAACCAGACAGACCACGAAATAGGAGTTGAGTGTGTGAAAGGAGACCACGGAGGTTTCACACAGTTATTTTACGCTGAAATAGAAGAAGTGAATGAACAAAGAAAGATTTTCAACATGTCCTCTTCTAGTCCCGCATTTTATATAAAAAATCTGCCTCCCGGAACAACGTTCATTTTCAAAGTTTACTCGTATAACATGGAAGGTAGAAGTGAACCTGTGCTTTTCCGAGGTAACACCCTAGATGTTCGACCAAGTTCCTCTACTGGGGGTAAGCTAGTAGTGAATAACCGCGTTATAATTATTAACTTCATTTAGACACTACCCAACATAAATAGTTGTTCAAATAAAGGACACCAGTTCATTATGAGCTATTTTATTTTATATTATATAATAATATAATAGAAAATATTGACTGTTTGTAATTAAGCACACAGCTAAACAATGGGCTATCCGTGCTTTGCGCACCACGGGTATCGAGAAAAGCAGTTTCTTGTTGTGTGAATCCGCAGATGTATCGCTGCGCCACTGTGGAGAGTATAGAAAAGAAACATGGCTAATTTCGTGATCTTTAATAACTTCAGTGTTAGTCGTTCTGTTGATGGACTGTTTCCAAAAGGTCCGGCGTGGCCAGATGGTTAAATCACTGGACTCGTAATCCGAAGGTAGCGGTTTCGAATCTCAGTAACACCAAACAGGCTCGCCTTTTCAAACGAGAAGCCATTATAAAGTGACGGTCAATCCCACTATTCGTTGGTGAAACTGTAGCCCAAGAGTTAGCGGTAGGTGTTGATGACTAGTAGCATTTCCTCCAGTCTTACACTGCTAAATTAGGGACGGCTAGCGCAGATAGCCCTTGAGTGGTTTCGCGCGAAATTCAAAAAACATACAAACAACACTGATGACTATAAAGGATTGATTAAAAAATGGAAAGAAAATGGAATAGCTGACCCTCCTGGGTATATAAATATCAATACTTAAATACCTATAAGAAAGAGAGCTTTATATTTCTTTCTTCTGCATTATAACTAATGTAGCTGTGATTGTCTCATATATATACATATGTATATACACACAAATGGAATTGTGTTAAGTTCAATTTAACTTTAACAGCATTACAATTTTTGATTCGAATAACATTCTAGCGCGAAATCTATGCACTACGTACCTTTTACTATACTTATTCTCATTAAAAAGTAATTTTTTTTATTTTAAATTTAACAGTTTCTGTACTATGTGGTTTTTATTAACTCTATTACATCACACAAGAAACACTATAAAAAGAATTAATTGTTACTGTATACATAAGAATCTTAATGAGTTTATGTTAAAAAAAATAACTTCTATTTATATATATATTGATCCGAAAAAAATATAATATACAGAAATAATGCTTTATTATCTTAAGACATTAGAACATTATTATAAGATTCGCAAAAATTTTAAAAAACTGTGCTAATGGATAAAAATTATTGGGCTATTTTGTTTGTGTTGAAATGTTTTGTAAGTTTATTCTAAGCACGTGCTGGATTGTGGTATTTAAATTTGCTATGCGAGCCTTTCCCCTAGCATTAAAACATACCTGATAATGGCAGAATTAGGAGGCCCACAACAAAATATATTAAACGATTACGTTCCATTCCATGGCAATACAATGCCATCTGAGCGGAAACTCATTCCAAATGTTAATTCAGAATGCGTAACAGAGAGGTATTTTTAGTTAAAAGACACGTTTATTTTTGATCTAATTATCTAAAGATATATACCTCAATACCTTTATTTCACTAATTTTCTAATGATGAATAATGTGTCGTCAGTATTCGCTCCAATGAATATTTATTTATCATAATTATATTTTCACAGGAGTGAACTGGGTGTTTTCTGTCAACGTTATCCTGATACCGATGGTGTCTGTCTGTACGGTGTTGATCATAGTAGGTGGCTGTGCAATTTTTATTTTAAAAATGAAACTCGTCAGAACAAGAGGTAAAAATTTGTTAGTTTTTATATAACATTAGTGTCAATGTTATTCACTCATCTGTCTGTCAAGTCTCTCCATTGTCTTACGTTTATTTCTTTCATTATGTGTCGATAACTGAAACCGATGACGTTCGATGATGATTCGTCAGTTTTTAATCAAATCTAATTTCATCCGATTTCTTTACATTTGTTCCGCTTATTGTTTAGAGGATTTGCTTATTTTTAACGCGCACAAACACACATTGGAATAAGTTTTTTTGTTGATTGTTTTACTACATTTCAAATTAATACAATTTTGTTGGTATTTGATAGAGTGTGGTAAAACGCAAGCAAACAGAAATCATGTATTGTTTTTTTATAATAAAGGTTCCGTTTGCGTAGAATAGAGTTGTCGTCTTATTACTTTCACTGGCAATGCGTGCAGTGCAAAGACGAACGAATATAACTTTGTTCTTTCACAAAAAAAAATGTTTCCATAAAACAAATGATAAAAAACGGATAAAATGAAGAAAATTAACATGTTTTCATGTATAGAAATACATATATATCTGTGTGTTTTATATATATTTATGTATCTGTGTTTATATTACACATATATCTATGTACGTTTATGTATATATATATGTTTATACATATAAAACCAACTGTAGTCATGTCTTTGGTTTAATTACAAAACCAACTGTAGTCATGTCTTTGGTTTAATTACAAAACCAACTGTAGTCATTTCTTTGGTTTAATTACAAAACCAACTGTAGTCATGTCTTTGGTTTAATTGCAAACCAACTATCGTCATGTCTTTGGTTTAATTACAAAACCAACTGTAGTCATGTCTTTGGTTTAATTACAAAGCCAACTGTAGTCATGTCTCTGGTTTAATTACAAAACCAACTGTAGTCATGTCTCTGGTTTAATTACAAAACCAACTGTCGTCATGTATTTGGTTTAATTGCACTATTAAATAACAGTACAAGCTAAGTGTGGTGTAGAAGTGATTTAACTAATTATTACAAGTACTATTCTGCTGTTGTTAGAATCCGTTAAGTAATCAAATCATACGTCATTATTTGCAGATGAAACTGGAACAGTTGACAATAAAATGTAAGTAAGTTATTGTAATATTAGTTTTATAAAATATTTACTTGAATACCGGCTAATTTATTAAAACATATTCATTTTAAAATAATTATACTACGGATAAGAAAATCAGGGGTTTAAAATAAATGTGATAAAGAATGTAAAAATACGAAAACAACACACTGTACACCCTATTATTATAAACATATTTAGCTACTGTACTAATACCACAAAGTAAATTAAAAATAAGTTAGCGATTCAGAATGCAATAAATAGGCTACATTAGCTTTATATTCACTAATACATGAAGTAATTTGTTGTTGTATTTTTGTGTTATTTCTCAGTAAACAGCGATCTTAGATTTCATCACCCTGATTCGTAATTTTGGGTTATAAGATTTGAAATGTTATTTGTGGTTGAATCAAATAAAAACACACAGAATAGATTTTTAAAGCAATATACTGTGGTGTACACAAATTTAACACTTTTCTGTTGAAATAAGACAAACAGTTTTCTCTGAATGCGATGAAACTTCGACAGTAATTAGGAATGTTATAATTAATTATAAAGTTCGCGCAAAGCTGCACTAGGGCTAACTGTACCGGCCGTCCTTAATTTAAAAGTGAAGAAAACTAGAGGTCCGTACACACCGATATCTCTCGCGCCACTCTTCTAACAACAAATAGTGTGATTGATTGTGAGATTATGACATCTACTCGGCTGAAAGAAGTATTGAAATCCGCAGAATGCGAGTTGGGTGTCCTAACCACCTTGCTATGCCGGGCCTAGTTATGAGTAAAATGTTCGTTATATTTATCGATATCCATATTCAGCTAGCTTATCAATTGCACGTGTCACTAATTTTTGGACCGAACATATGTGCTAGAGGCCAGTTTTAACAGTCGCTGTTATATCGCATCTTTAGTCTCAAAGGTCGAAACTCAATTTGTTTGGTAATGGGTCCATGAGTTTTTAGTCCAGGTTCGCTAACCATTAGATAACTCCCAGACCATTCACGAAATGACTTTGAAAAATATAAATACATTATATACCCATTTCTTTCAGGAAAAGTAACAAACAACAATAAAACTCACTGAAAACTGTAATCACAAACACTGTGAGACCAAATCATTGTCAACAACCAAAAAAAAAATTAGAATTAAAAAAAATTATTTTTACGTGATTTATTTTATAAAAGTTACTTATACGGATTGGTAAAGCGTGGTGCGTCGATTATAATGACATTATGTGAGCTTTCATATTTTTTTTTTCTAATTTGTTATGTTCTGCTAGTTCACTTTGCTTGTTCGTTTTGTTTTAAATTTTTGCACGAAGCTACACGAGAGCTATCTGCGCTAACCGTCACTAATTTTGCAGTGTAAGATTAGAGTGAAGGCAGCTAGTCATTACCACCTACCGCCAACTTTTGGACTACTCTTTTACCAACGACTACTATGGCCAGGTGAGTTGAGGCGTTCGACTCGTAATCTGAGAGTTCGCCCTTTCATCCAAGAGGGCGTTATAATGTGACGGTCAATATCACTATTCGTTGGTAAAAGAGTAGTCCAAAAGTTGGCGGTGGGTGGTGATGACTAACTGCCTTCTCTCTATTCTTACACTGCAAAATTAGGGACGGTTAGCGTAGATAGCTCTCGAGTAGCTTTGTACGAAATTCAAAACAAACAAACAAACTAACAAATATTGGGATCGACCGTGACATTATAACGTCCTCATGGCTGAAAGCGCGAGCATATTTGGTGTGACGGAGACTCGAACCCACAATTTTCAGCTGAAGAGTCGAAAGCTCTAGCAACCCGATTAATCAGGGAAGTTGGCAGTTTACGCCATGAACTTTAATGTCTCGTAATCGAACAAGGAGAAAAGTGCGCCAATCCAAATGACGTATATCACAGGCTATGAAGTTATTTATCGTTATTAGAGCTCGAGCCACACCAGATAATTGTTAATCTATTAAAAGTTCCTCATAGACCATTTGAGTACCCTCTTAAAGGAACATTATCATAAGATCCTTATTTAATAAAACTTGAAGAT
This sequence comes from Carcinoscorpius rotundicauda, assembly GCA_011833715.1. Taxonomy (NCBI): domain Eukaryota; kingdom Metazoa; phylum Arthropoda; class Merostomata; order Xiphosura; family Limulidae; genus Carcinoscorpius; species Carcinoscorpius rotundicauda. The sequence continues at coordinate 58,636,026 of CM022400.1, read as the reverse complement.
TTTTTTTATCTGAATGACATCTTATGCGCACGTGAGATGAGCAGTCTGGTTAGAGACGCTTAGGTTTCAAACTCAGTGGTCACTAATTTAAAACCATTGAGTAAAGTTACGTTAATTATACGTTTCTTCCCTGGAATATGTGAGTCGAGCATTTGGACAGACTGTCGTTCTTATAACTCGTCTGCACCTAAAAATTCAAAGCAGTTACAGAACCTCGAACTCTCAACCCTGCGGTACACAGCCTTATACACCAACACTGGGGCCACTTCTGTCGCTGAATTGGATAATTGTCATCTTCGGCGCTGACATTGTGTTTTGACAATAATTAAGTGCTGGTAGTAACTACTCGATTTGAACGTATATAATTAACTTTTTTCATTTTCGGTTTTCTTTTCATAGAAACTGTACACTAAAGAACCACGCTCCAACAGAAGGTAATTCCAAGGATTTAGTGCAAGGAAAATCTCCAGATGTTATACCAGGTACAACAATGAACATTTATATCAGTTTAAATAATCTTACCTGTTCTCCCTAATAAGTATTTGTAATCATAACTTTTAAACTAAGCTAAGCAAAACTCTAAATTATACTTCATATAATTTCGCGTGTGTTAAATAATGTAGTTAACTCACATGATCACAGAAACATCACTGATACATAAAAACTACTGGACTTTTACTTTAAATAAAGAAAATGTCATTTAATCATTCAAATATCGTATTTGTTTGTTTGTTTTTCTATACTACAATATTTTTTTTAATACACTGCTTTAACTTTGACTGTATATTTATAGTGTGTTGGAGATTTTAAGATGTGAGGCACTTTTCATGCACATCATTAGTATTTGCGTTCGCTAAAACTTTGATGAAATAACACAAAATTTTTGTGTTAGTAATGTACAGGAGTTAACGAAATATTTTATTTCTATTTAATAGATGTCAAATATTTGAAAGTTCCGTTTCGAGGCATCGATCAAAGGAGAAACTCATCACAAGAAACGTCGAAAGATAAAAACGTTGTTTCGCCGTTGAAAGGAAAAACGAATAAAACATTTGTACGATATTTAACTACTATTTTGGCATAAGCGTAAAAACGGGTAACTTAATGACCATAGATATTTGAAACTGTATTTTTACAACTAGCTAAAATCATGAAAAAAGTGTCGGTGTTTAAACTTTTCACACATTCGCGTTACACATGGAGAGATACAATATTAAGTTATGATCTTTCTCTTTACACGTTATACTAAGAGATCTGCAGGTAATGTGACACCAGTTGACTCATACAACTGAACGGTTAAATGAACTAAAACCAGTCCTTTTCTGGACTTTTAGGTTGTCAATTACATCTGCCGTGTCACGTTCTACCTTATTCCTTCAGATCTCACCACTATAACACAGAATAGTTGACAGTTGAGATACTTTCAACTTTAGCTTAACTACTCCTTCACGACCTCTGTAATCCCAACTCCTGTCTGTAATTATTCTTTTTCACAATAATAGTAAACGTTTATGGTTCTAGAGGTGAGGCTATTGTCACATTCTGTTCTCCTACTATTAAGAGGTTTTCAAACATAACTTCCAGTGATACTTATCAGATTACAGTAGGAGAGCCATTACTGTATCAGACAGATCATTACAGAAGGAGACACCGTAACTGTATCAGACATATCATAACAGTAGGAAACACCATTACTGTATCAGATACATCATCACAGTAGGAGACACCATTACAGTATCAGATATATCATTACAGTAAGAGACACCATTATTGTATCAGACATATCATAACAGTAGGAAACACCATTACTGTATCAGATACATCATCACAGTAGGAGACACCATTACAATATCAGATATATCATTACAGTAAGAGACACCATTATTGTATCAGATATATCATTACAAAAGGAAACACCATTAATGTATCAGATATGTCATTACAGAAAGAGACACCATTACTGTATCGCATATATCATTACAGAAGGAGACACTATTACTGTATCGAATATATCATTACAGAAAAAGACACCATCACTGTATCAGATATATCATTACAGAAAGAGACACCATTACTCTATCAGATATATCATTACAGAAGGAGACACCATCACTGTATCAGACATATCTTTACAGTAGGAGACACCATTACTGTATCAGACATATCATTACAGTAGGAGACACCATTACTGTGTCAGATACATCATTACAGAAAGAGACACCATTATTCTATCAGATATATCATTACAGAAGGAAACACCATTACTGTATCAGATATATCATTACAGAAGGAGACACCATTACTGTATCAGACATATCATTACAGCAGGAGACACCATTACTGTATCAGATACATAATATATCATAACAGTAAGATACCCCATTACTGTATGAGACATATCATCACAGTAGGAAACACCATTACTGTATCAGATACATCATGTATCATAACAGTAAGATACTCCATTACTGTATCAGATATATTATTATAGTCGAAGACACCTTTACTATATCAGACATATCATTACAGAACGAAACACCACTGTATCAGATATATCATTACAGAAGGAGTCACCATTACTGTATCAGATACATCATATATCTTTAGAGAAGAAGACACCATTACTGTATCAAATATATCATTAGAGAAGGAGACACCATTTCTGCATCAGAAATATTATTACAGTAGAAGACACCATTACTGTATGAGATACATCATTACAGAAAGAGATACAATTACTCTATCAGATATATCATTACAGAAGGAGACACCATTACTGTATCAGATATATCATTACAGTAGGAGACACCATTTTTGGATCAGATATATCATTACAGTAGGAGAAACCATTACTGCATCAGATATATCATTACAGTAGGAGACACCATTACTGTATCAGATATATCATTACAGTAGGAGACACCATTACTGCATCAGACATATCATTACAGTAGGAGACACCATTACTGTATCAGACATATCATTACAGTAGGAGACACCATTACTGTATCAGACATATCATTACGGTAGGAGACACCATTACTGTATCAGACATATCATTGTAGTAAGAGACACCATTACTATATCAGACATATCATTACAGTAGGAGACACCATACTGTATCAGACATATCATTACAGTAGGAAACAATATTACTGTATCAGACATATCATTACGGTAGGGGACACCATTACTGCATCAGATATATCATTACAGTAGGAGACACCATTACTGTATCAAATATATCATTACAGTAGGAGATACCATTACTGTATCAGATATATCATTACAGTAGGAGACACCATTTTTGGATCAGATATATCATTACAGTAGGAGATACCATTACTGTATCAGATATATCATTACAGTAGGAGACACCATTTCTGGATCAGATATATCATTACAGTAGGAGAAACCATTACTGTATCAAATATATCATTACAGTAGGAGACACCATTTCTGGATCAGATATATCATTACAGTAGGAGAAACCATTACTGCATCAGATATATCATTACAGTAGGAGACACCATTACTGTATCAGACATATCATTACGGTAGGAGACACCATTACTGTATCAGACATATCATTGTAGTAAGAGACACCATTACTATATCAGACATATCATTACAGTAGGAGACACCATACTGTATTAGACATATCATTACAGTAGGAAACAATATTACTGTATCAGACATATCATTACGGTAGGGGACACCATTACTGTATCAGATATATCATTACAGTAGGAGACACCATTTCTGCATCAGATATATCATTACAGTAGGAGACACCATTTCTGCATCAGATATATCATTACAGTAGGAGACACCATTACTGTATCAAATATATCATTACAGTAGGAGACACCATTTCTGGATCAGATATATCATTACAGTAGGAGAAACCATTACTGCATCAGATATATCATTACAGTAGGAGACACCATTACTGTATCAGACATATCATTACGGTAGGAGACACCATTACTGTATCAGACATATCATTGTAGTAAGAGACACCATTACTATATCAGACATATCATTACAGTAGGAGACACCTGTATCCATTTCATATCTTTATTGTTTTTAACGAGTTTTAGAGCACATACTAGTAGATCCAACTTGGAAATTTTTTATTCGTTATGTGTCCTTGCATCCCCATGTCTTTTCTTCTTATAATGGCTTGACTTGTTGTTACCAGATGACTGGAGGTGGATTTCACTCTTTTCATCGACAGGTTTTCAACGAATTTCTTATATGATGATTATTTATACGGAAGATACTTTGAAAAAAAATTGAAATTTCTACTATTTTCACCTTTCATCAGAAGCAACTGTAACTTAGGCCTAGAACTTCATTTTTTTGGTCTCGTTTGAACAGACATAAGATCAATGTATTTCGTCAGATGAAGAAAACAAACAAAAATAGTTAAACCAACTGATTTAACAGCGTGTTGATAATGAATCTTGTTACTTCACGTCCACTTAAACAACGAACTCAATGTTTCAATCACAAGCTCTCGTGGGTCTCGTCTTCCATTGTTTTACATATTTTAGTTTGGGTCAATACGCTCTTGGTGCAAAGAAACAAGGGTACCTGACTCGCATACTGACTATTGCATACAACCCACCTCAGAGATGCATACAACCCACCTCAGAGTGTGTAATACAAAATATGCTTTGTAATATTTTTTGGCTTTAGAGGGTAAAAGTGTGTCACTTCTTCATGGAAAGCGAACTTTGCTCTGATTTAATTTGTTTAAAAAGAATGGGTGGGCCGAGTGGTCAGTCAGTACCTAATACTCTAAGATAAATTACAATAACGTGACCAATGACCCTTATTTCTAACTCAAATCGTTCCAAGCCACTTGGTCATGTGTAAGTAAACGTTACAAGTGGATGATGTCATACGATACCTGATGAGTTCCATCTCGAGATACCATTTGATATTTTGTTGTAATGATTGGCTCGATTTCCAAATTCCGAGTCTTCGTGTCAATATAGATTTATAATTAACTTTAAATATGAAAAATTTACAGACGAAAAGTAACAAGTGTACAGTTTTTACAGTCGCGTAACAATATTTGATGTTTGAATACTTTTATAAATAAGAAGACATGAATATTCAGTTGAAGATATTGATGGGTCGTTGTGGTATTAGCACCACTGAATGGGACTTGGTGGTTGTGGTTTTAGCACCACTGAATGGGACTTGGTGGTTGTGGTTTTAGCACCACTGAATGGGACTTGGTGGTTGTGGATTTAGCACCACTGAATGTGACTTGGTTGGCTCGTCAGAATGCTAGTGACAAAACCACAATTGGTTACAAGACAGTAAAAATATCAGTGCATCTAATATTATTTTCACACAGATATAATATGAATATTATTTCTCTGGAATTACTTTTTTTGGTGAACTTGCTAATCTTGTCCAGGACGACGTTCAACATAAAGGTCACGGCTGTATCCACTACGTGCCTTATCCACGAGTCTCTGGACTGTCTTCTGTGTCGATTCTCTGAACTGTTCTCTGTGACGATTCATCTGAGTGAGTAGAATGAAGATATTCTGTCATGGAATTTTGTGGTGGGTAGAATGAAGATATTCTATCATGGAATTTTTGTGGTGGGTAGAATGTAGATATTCTGTCATGGAATTTTGTGGTGGGTAGAATGAAGATATTCTGTCATGGAATTTTGTGATTGGTAGAATCAAGATATTCTATTATGGAATTTTGTGGTGGGTAAAATGAAGATATTCTATCATGGAATTTTTGTGGTTGTTGGAATGTAGATATTCTGTCATGGAATTTTTTGATAGGTAGAATGAAGATATTCTGTCATGGAATTTTTTGTTGTGTAAAATGAAGATATTCTATCATGGAATTTTGTAATGAGTAGAATGAATATATTTTGTCGTGGAATTTTGTGATGGGTAGAATGAAGATACTCAGTCATTGAATTTTCCACTAAAACATAGCAAAAAACAATATTTTTTTACTTTACACTCTTCTCTATAATATTTAATTATTAATTAATTTAATTTATTCTCTATAATATTTTTATTTTGTATAATTATTTACACTTCTGATAGTAGCTTATAAGTGATATTTTATGTGTTTTGTAATGTCCAAAACTTGATTATTTTCATGGGTTTCAAGTAAAGTTCTTAATGTCTTTAGGATGCTAGCTAAGTCTGCACAAACTGTCATTTTCTATTGGAAGATATTTTGCTGGGGAGTTTGAGACACCATTTTCTTTGATTTGATCAAAGTGATGACCTTCCAGAGTACTCTTCGTGTGTGTAATATTTAAGCATCTTTAAAATAAGCCAGATAGGATGAAAAATTCAGTATTTCGCCACGGACAAAATTATGAGTCCTCGATCATATTAGGTGTCCTTTTCTAGTTTGGAAACTGTTGTGATAAGGTAATTATATTCTGAAAACCCGACGATGATATCATAACTTAAAAAGTAAAAAGACTATTTTTACTGTCAAATTTTATTTTAATGGTTTATTTAGTATGGATGTTTTCCACCAATCATTTCACTTTAAGACATGTTTTACTTCCACTATTTTGACCCAGTAAACACACTATTTGTTCCTTTTTTATTTCAAGCGCTCACAATTTAAACAAGTTAAAATCGTTAAAATGTTTCTATTATGCTCTCTTTTAACATGTGCGAAAATATCGTAGATTCTAATTACTTATCTACTATTTTGTATTTATAGCAAAACTACGTACAAGAAACTGTGACTTAAGTTAAACTTACCAGGCACAGAAGGAGATATCCTTTAAGAAAGGAGGTTATATGTAAGTATATTGTTACGCACGTTTATAAAGTACAACAATAGATTAAAATATTATTTTTTGTTTCCCTTACTCGATGGCAAATCTGAAGGCTTATAACTCTAAGAATTGGGTTTCGACAGCAGCCGTGGTTACAAAACAGATAACCCGTTGTGTTGTCTTGCGCATAACAGTAAGCAAAAAAATGAAACAAAATCGTTTGTCCATTGGTAGCTAAGTGAATAGGTTGAGGGCTTATAACAATAGAATATGTGGTTTGATCCCCGCAGTAGATGCAACGTATATAACGCGTTGTAGATAACCACTTCTTTCTACCTGTTACGTTACTCTATACTTCACTTCATAAAACATTTTTAGATTCATAGAAAAGCAAAATTTCGGTATTAATGTTTCCTATTCGTTTGAAAAGTCCGACAGAAGCCACGAGGTGTCTCAACCTAGCAATTTTTTAAACATTAAAAATATGTTCAATTTTGAAACACCCAAAGAGGGTGGTTCTGGACACATCTTGTCAACAGAAGTTTTCCTTCGCTAATTTGTAATTTTTAAGCAAAATGCAGAATCCTCAAATCTCTGCACGTGCTAGTAGTAAGCCTAATTAGGGTCTATCATCTAGAAGTAGACTCACTATTTATATAAAGCCACATTCTTAGCATTATTAATTTAGCAACTGCCGATCTCTTATATTTCTTATATCACATTTTTATATTTAGCTTTCAATTAAGATATTACGATTTCACCTGCGATTCAGTAGGGAAGGTCTAAGTATCACGATAGTCAGCAGTGGGATAAGCAGACAGAATAATTTTAAATGTAGCTTCAGGTATAATATATTGTATCCGGCTTACTGTACACTATCTACCAAGATGGCTTTAAACAGTTCCTAAATACTTATGCGTGTCATTTGGAGACCTCTATGCCTCTTGTATTTGGCCGTTAAGTATGTGATGCGCTGACGGATTTCAGTCACTTTACCACTTCAAGTCATTCACAGCTCCAGCGCTAAAGTAAGATGCTGGAAATGCCTTCTTTTTAGCCAATAAAAAAAATCCCAAACATTCAGTTTAAATTAGGAAAAACTGAATTGGATAAATTGTTTGTTCTTGTTGTTTGGTTTTAAAATAAAGCTTCACACTATTTATTGAATGTGTGTGTATTTTTTATATATATATATATATATATAGTATTTGCTGAGCACATCGAAGAGAATCGAACCGCTAATTTTTGCATTGTAAATCCGGAGATATACCGCTGTACTAGCGGAGATCTTAAAACTTTGCAAAGTGTGTATTTTCTTATAGCAAAACCACATTGGGACTATCTGCTGAGCCCACCAACTGTCTTTTGAAAGGCCTGGTAAAATGTTGTGGAACACCATTACATTTTACACCGGAACTTTGCATCAATAAAACAAAACGACGAGGTCTTTTGTTTGCTTCATTTGAAAATAGTTATTACGGTATTCAGTGTGCTGTTTATAATTTAATATACTTATATGATAAGGTAAATTACAAAGGTTTTTATAATTGTATGTTTTACTTTCGTATATCTTTTACATTAATAATTATTGATACATTAAAAGTTTCAAACTTTAAGTACATAAATTTGAAAAAGTAGGTCGCGTGCTGATGCAAAACCCGTTTTACGCTTATTTTATCAAGACGCCGTTAAATATTGTGCTTATTAATTCTCGAAGGAAACATTTTGTTTTTGTCAGTGAAATTTGTGAATCATCTAATTTTAATTCATTTAATTTAAGATAATTTACATAAAATTTCTAGCAATATAGTATCACATATTTATATTTCAAATTTTGGCAAAATTTACGGATTTACAATGCTAAAATCAGGGGTTCGATTCTCCTCGGTGGGTTTAGCAGATGGCTCGACGTGGCTTTGCTATACATAAAAAAAAACAATAACACGTGAACTGATGCACAAAATACCCGAGAAAACTAATGTATTTTGAATGTTGTAGTGCATTTCGTGTCGTATGTGTAACCATATTTTTAACTTCTATGGCTTGTACTAATTTTGCCTACTGTCGTCTTTGTCTTTTCCAGCTGTGTTTTCAATACTGGGACCGAAATCTATGTTTATCTGTAGCTCTTTGTAAAGGTATGTTGGAAAGTTATGTGGTCATGTCTCCAAATACGACACTATTGTGTTACAGTGCTATCAATAGACCCATGTCGTTGGGACGAATTTAATAAACTGACCTTTGTTTACTCGTTGGTGTCTGGCTGTCTGTGCGTGTATGCCTTGGAATTGCTACAATATAAAGGCTTAAGTCAACAGTTACATGATTTATGTCCTAGCATTTCTGAATTTATTACGTTTACGCTTCGGTGGTAACAGAAACTCCATAAAAAAAAGACACCGTTTTTATTGTGTGTTACAAAAATTCCAATTCCAAGATATAAATGTCGAATTTTTTAAGGAAAGTATTCAAATTTATCTTCAGTTGAAAAATTTCTAACGTAAAATGAAAGTTTTAGACAAAAAAAAAACTCAATATTTCTTGATAAGGAGAAACCCACTTGAAATACAAATGTGTCTCAGTACGGCTGGTACGGGTGTTAACACTTTTATTAAAATAAAGCAGAAAAAAACGTTTCGACCTGAAGATGACATAAAAAGATCAAAACGTTGTTTTCTGCTTTATTTTGGTAAAAGTGTTAATTAATACACGTACTAACCGTCTCGAGATAGATTTTTAAATCATTATTATACATTGTTTGAATGTGAGTTATGTGTACCTTAAGCGATTAAAGTTGAGGTTCTATACTTTGTTTTCTGCTTTATTTTTTACAGTTTTAATACCCATACCAACCATCTTTAGAATACAGGATACGAAAAAAAATCATCATATTGCAAACTGTACACCGCTTTCTGTTCCACTAATACGTTTATTGATACAGTTTATTGTACAACACACGTGATTACTATTGTAACAACACATTTTAGCAGAGAAAACGATCAAAGCGCTACAATAAAGTAATGTAAATGTAATAACCGTATTTAACCTAAATAACGAATTTGTTAATTAATTATTCCAGTTATCCTTTGAAGGTTATTACGTATTTTGTTATGTAAATGTGTAAATATTTTGTAAACGACGGCATGTCGTGTTGTGTTTGGATTTTTATTTCTATTATCTATGTTTCCATATTTATATTATTGTTTTGAAGTTTAAACTAATATGTTGTTATTCATTTAGGGTAACATTTAGAATTTTCTTGAATTAAGTAGACCAATCATATGTTTCTAAATGAAGTGCTAGCGACTTCGTGTCTAGACGTGTAGTCTCGTGCAAGAACGGACATGCGCGGATTGCTCTGGAGATTTGTAGAAATTTCGTGGTCTTTCGAGGAGTTTAGGCCTACAATATATAAACAGACGAAGACGCGAGAAGAGAAATTCAGTCATCAGTTTTTATTCGAAGAAAGAAAGGAGTCAGACATTAGTTTTGTTTCAAAAGAAGAGAGTCAGTTATTTGAGAAAGATTAAGTATTTGCTGTGATTATTCAACTTGGATTCGTGAGTAAAGTTAGATCTACGGAAGCTGTGCTTTTATTTCGTCAATCTTTACGATTCATCTGAATTACTGCTTGTGCTGAGAGTCGGCGAATTTATTGAACTGTGAACTGTTTCTGAACTTCTTCATTTAAGCTTCGGAATTTCTTCGTGGGACCAAATTCACATCCTAGACTGGAATTTGAGACTTTCATTTTAGATCATTATATTAGATACAGGCCAGTACCATTTTGTATTGTGATAAATTTTGAAGTTTGAAACTAGTATTATTTTGTTTTGTAATTAATTTCGAATGTTGTAACCTAATATCTGTCACTGTTATTATATAATTTATGTTATATATGTTATATTTGTTAATAGTTTAGTGTAATAAATTATACAAGCTGTTATCTGTGTTTTTCTGTTGCGTTTAGTCTACGAAAAACATAAAACATAAAAAATACGTAACAGAAAATTGGGGGCTTGTCCGGGATATCGAACAACAATTTAATTTTATTCTAAAATAACATTTATATTCTATACAGATAGACAGCTTGTATATTTAAAACGGCATTCGAACTTGAAGATTTTATAAACGAATTTAATCAGAATCCCTCTTTCGAATTAATCAGTGAATTAAAAAAATCTGAATTGCTTGATGTTGGTAAACATTTTAGTTTGGAAGTGAAGCAAGCAATGAAGAAAGCAGATATTAAACAAATTATTGTTGAAAATTTGGTCAGCCAAAATGTTTTACCTCAAAAAGTTGCACAAGAATTGCCTGTCGCTCATTTTGACCCAGATTTCGAATTAAAAAAAATGGAAATGGAAATGAAATTTCGTTTAGAAATTGAAAGCAAACGTCTTGAGGCAGAAAAAGAAACCAAACGACTTGAGGCAGAACAAGAAAACAAACGCCTTGTTCTTGATGCCGAAATACAAATAGAACACATTAAAGCAGATAAGGAAATCAGTATGAGAAAGGCACAGACAGAAGAAAAGGTTGTCCAAATGCGGTTGGATAATTTTGATGCTTCCAATGAAAAAGCTGTAGATAAATATTTTCAGCAATTTGAAAAATTGGCCCTTAGGCTAAAATGGCCAACCGAATATTGGACAGTATTACTTCAGAGTGTTCTCAAGGGTAAAGCCCAGGAAGTATTTTCCAAACTCACGGCCGAGCAAAGTTATGATTACGAGCACGTCAAAAAATGCGTTTTGAATGCTTATGAATTTGTGCCAGAGGCATATAGACAAAAAATTCGTGGTTACAAAGAGTTTGACAGCCAAACTTATGTCGAATTTGCTCGTGAAAAAGAAACTCTGTTCGACAGGTGGTGTGATTCCAAAGAAATTAAAGATGATTATACAAAACTCAGAGAACTCATGTTAGTTGAAGAGTTTAAAAGATGTATTCCCGTAGAGCTAAAAACTTACATTGACGGACAAAAAGCTTCCAAAATTCATGATGCTGCTGTCTTGGCAGACGAGTATGCTTTGACTCACAAAGATTTCTCATACAAAAGCAAAACAAATCACACAGCAAAGAAACCCAATGACTCATTCAAACGTTATACAAATGTCAACAAAGACAGGAAAGAGCAAACTTCTAATTCTCAAACGAAGACTCCATCTTATTCTCAAAGCTTGTCATCTACCCAAAACGTGTCATTCTCATCCAAAACATGTTCTTATTGTAAGAAACCTGACCATCTGATTTCTGAGTGCTATAAGGTAAAAACAAGCCATCACCCAATAGTTTCATTTCGCCCTTGTTTGATACATCATTGGTTCCCAATGATTTTGACCCTGTTCAGTCCACTGTGGATTCCAAGTCCAATATTATTAATGTACCTGAAGATATTGTTGAGGACAAATTTAAGCCTTTCATCACTGAAGGTTTTGTTTCTTTTGTTGGCGATTCACATCTACAACCAATTAAAATCCTGCGGGATACTGGAGCTTTTCAGAGTTTGATTTTGGAAAGTGTACTTCCGTTTTCTGAAAAATCATCCGTTGGGGCCAATGTGCTCATTTCTGGTGTAGAAGGTGGCGTCGTTTCTATTCCTCTTCATAGATTAGATTTACATTCGGACTTAGTTTTAGGCCCAGTGACTGTGGGTGTTAAAGCTTCATTGCCTGTTGAAGGTGTGTCTATGCTTTTGGGGAATGATTTGGCTGGTAGTAAGGTGGTACCAAAGGTTTGTGTTGTTGAAGCACCTATTATTAGCCCCAGTACAGAGCAACTCGTTGAAGAGTTTCCTGATGTTTTCCCGCCTGTGCTGTTACTCGTTCTCAGACACGTTCTCAGGAGTCCAAAGAGAATTTCTCTTTATCTGATACATTCATGTCTCACATCGATGAGATTTCTGACTCAACTTTAAGTTCTACTGATGATTCCAAGTCATTTTTCAACTCTCTTCATCGTAACAAACTTGTTGAGGAACAATGATCCTGAAACTCGTTCTCTTCTACAACTGGCCGTTAATGAAAATCAAATAGGAACTGTCCCAATTTGTTACTACCAGAAGTCAGGTGTGTTAATGAGAAAATACAGACCTCCTAACGTTGCTGCTAATGAAGAGTGGAATGTTTTTCACCAAATCGTCATTCCAAAATGCTATCGGGATGATATCCTTAATCTTTCTCAAATAACTGACTTTCTTCTTTTGAAATAAAACTAATGTCTGACTCCTTTCTTTCTTCGAATAAAAACTGATGACTGAATCTCTCTTCTCGCGTCTTCGTCTGTTTATATATTGCAGGCATAAACTCCTCGAAAAACCGCGAAATCTCTACAGATCTCCAGAGCAATCCGCGCATGTCCGTTCTTGCACGAGACTACACGTCTAGACACGAAGTCGCCAGCACTTCATTTAGAAACATATGATTGGTCTACTTAATTCAAGAAAATTCTAAATGTTACCCTAAATGAATAACAACATATTAGTTTAAACTTCGAAACAATAATATAAATATGGAAACATAGATAATAGAAATGAAAATCCAAACACAACACGACATGCCGTCGTTTACAAAATATTTACACATTTACATAACAAGGTTAAATTTATCCTGCAGTCTCTGTCTCGTATTTTTCAATGAATAATTATTTCTTCAAACAGAATTATGTTTCCAGACGGTTTTAACAGTAATAATTTAAACCAACAATGACAGAAGTGTAAAATACAAAGCAAATTATGATATTTTAATTTAATATTAGAGTATATTAGTTTTCTTTATAATTGATTGTATTTGGTTTATTTTATTAAAATATTAACCTGTAGAAACGAACAAATATGAAATAGCACGTGACCCGGCATGACCAAGTGTGTTAAGGCGTGCGACTCGTTATCTGAGGGTCGTGGGTTCGCATTCCGGTCGCGTCAAACATGCTCGCCCTTTCAGCCGTGGAGGTGTTATAATGTGACGGTAAATCCCACTGTTCGTTGGTAAAAGAGTAACCCAAGAGTTGTTGGTGGGTGGTGATGACTAGCTGCCTTCCCTCTAGTCTTACACTACTAAATTAAAGACGACTAGCGCGGATAGCCCTCGAGTAACTTTGTGCGCAATTCCAAAAACAAACAAACAAACTCGTAATCCGAGAATCGCGGGTTTGCATCCCCGTCGCGCCAAACATGCTCGCCCTCCTAGCCGTGGGGGCGCTATAATGTTATGGTCAATCCCACAATTCGTTGGTAAAAGAATAGCCCAAGAGTTGGCGATGGGTGGTGATGACTAGCTGCCTTCCCTCTAATCTTACTCTTCTAAATTAGGGACGGCTAGCGTAGATAGCCCTCGTGTAGCTTTGGGCGAAATTTGAAACAAACAATCAGATAGGACGACTGATGTAATCTGATATATCATAGTACTATTCACAGATCGCTACGGCATCTCTCATCAGTGAGAAAATAATTTTATAATAAAAAGAATTTGTTTTCAGTGTGGGTCTTTGTTGTATAACATATTTTACTTTTTTTTTTCTAATTCAAGACAACGATTCATTGTTTTACTCAACGTTGGTGTAACAGTTGTTTTATTGAAAGCCAATTAAAATTTAGGATTAATATTACTTCGTATTGTAATATTTTTCCCATTTATGTTTTTCCCTCAGATTTTCTTTGCAGTCACATCTCAGATCTTCAGGAAAATAATGTTCTCTGTTCATTAATCTAAGCCTAACGTTACATTAGTCTTTATGACAACATAGCACGTAGATTGAAAGGCCGAAGACATGTCTGGAATAGTAAATAGAATAGAAATTACTTTGAAAAGTGGGAAACTTATGTAAACCCTGAAAGAAGTGTATTTGTGTCGAAATGTTGACACAAATATCGTCCCTCTAGCGGTTGATGTTTAAAAACCGAAAAATAAAAACATTTTAAATTTCAGATCTACACATAAAATCAAGTCCGTATATTAAGTAGTACTCTGGGTGGAGGCTCAGAACATTAGGTAACTTGAGCAAAGTTTAACATTTTTCATTGGGAAACCAGTCTGTAAAAGTATTATTTCTAAGCTAGAGTTGAATAGCAATTAATTATAAAGTTATTACATCGTATCTTTCTTAGTAGTCTTTAATTAATTCATTATTTTGTAACACGTCAAAACTTTTGTTGTGTAAATATGTAGGTAATAAACTGGTCAAGATTCTTCCAGGTGGACCAGTCTGTTTTATTCATTTTGAGTTATGGCATTCAAATATATAAATTATATATTTAAATACGTTCTTAGAAACAGCACGAACCTTCCTACAAATTCCATTTAGAGCCTTAACTGCTACATATAGTCTACACAATCATTTCTCTCCACTTCTAAAACTTAACTAGGTTTCGTGGAAATACAAGGACTTTAAACAAACTTACGTTTGTGCAATGAGTAATTACAAACTTTTATGCAAAAGTTTACACAGTACTATAATTAATATATTTACACAAATGACAAAAACAGTATTCGGTAATTCTGTGTATTCAGTTTTTGTCTTAACATTGCGGTTAAAAGCAGTTAATTAGATTTTTTTAGAACTTCCTCTATAATTGACGTTATGGAACTTTACAACCAGTTTATCCTTACATGCAGCAGTTATTAGTGACCACTTCGTTAACATGTTAATGATTGCATATGTTTGTTTAAAACAGCCACGTGGAATATGTTATCCAAGACGACATTTTTTCATATTTGAGACAACTTGTTCCAAACCAGAGTTCGTTGTCACAATAGAAAATATTCATCTGGTCACAATGGGTTTATCTGGTAACTATAGTTCAACCTAAGTAGTGCCTCTCTTGAGCGACGAAACATTTGTGACACACATGTCATATGTCATCCAGACCTGCAGCCTTCATAAACCCTCATTTGCCACACCCAGAGGCCCGGCACGGCCAAGCGTGTTAAGGCGTGCGACTCATAATCTGAAGGTCGCGCAAAATATGCTCGCCATTTCAGCCGTGGAGGCGTTATAATGTGACGGTTAATCCCACTATCCGTTGGTAAAAGAGTAGCTCAAGAGTTGGAGGTGGGTGGTGATGACTAGCTGCCTTTCCTCTAGTCTTACACCGCTAAATTAGGGACGACTGACGCAGGTAGTCCTCAAGTAGCTTTGTGCGAATTTCAAAAACAAACAAACAAACCACACCCAATGGCACAGCGCTAAGTTTGTGGACTCACAACTCTAGAAACTGGGTTCGATATCCGTGGTGAGCAGAACATAGACAACCAATTCTGTAGCATTGTGCTTAATTCTAAACTATCAAAACCCACAATCTGCACTCATTAAACATAATCCAAAAATCTCGGGATCGAATGGGATGACGTGGTTTATCTAGACTTACATTTGTAATCTAAGGATTATTATATTATTCCTCTTCGAAAAAAATTTACTTTTATTATTCAGGTTCTTTCTTTGTCTTTCCATTCTTGATCGAATGTCCTTCGTGTTTGTGAAATACGCCCTCTATTCATTTGTTTGTCTATACAGCTGTGTTTTTGGTTGCTGTGAGGCTATGTTGCAGATTATCGTGATCCAGCTTTAGGTACTGATAAAACATCTTCAGAGAAGTGTGGTATGCTTTGTAGATCAATCCCAGTTGGTTATGATGTGAATATTTCATTTCTTGTGGATGTAGCCCTACTGGTTTCTGGCGTACAAGTGCTCACGAGTAGACGATCTTGAACCATTTGAAGTTACAATTATTTATGACTGATTTATTTAAACAGACAAAAAAGAGGAAGATATTTCTGAATCACAAAACGCATCTCAAATATGAGGGGATATACGTCTTACTTTTGAATTACAAAACATATCTCAAATATAAAGGAATTTTCCTTCGCTGATGTCTGTGTTCTTTACAGTTAAAAGATGTCGCTACTGTCGCAGAAATCACATAAATTCTTAATATTTGACAAGGATCCAGCATCCAGACATCTTGCAGTATTACATTGTTCTTCAGTGGTCCTTAAAACGTCCTACAAAGTGTATGCATGAAAGATGACAGCATAGCCAGGTCCGTTTGCAAAAACATAAGAGTTATATTTGCCCTAAACATCTACCGGTGCTGCCCTCTGTTCAGTTTTTCTCCCAAATCTTTCAAGCATGCTTTCAGCTGTAAAACAAAGAAGAACCGAATTAATTAGTATATTTCTGAATTTGTACGAATAAAATGAGGTAATAGATAATAAACCAACATTAATAATACCTATCTAGGACTGAGATGTGTGGGCTATTCAAGGTTCGTTGTCGCATGTCACAAGTAATCCCAAACTATGTGATAAGTCGTCAATGGCCTCGACAGGGCTTCTAATGGTTAGTGTGTACGGCTCGAAATCTGAGAGCGGTGGGTTCGAATCCTCGTTGCACTACACATGATATCCCTTTCAGTCGTGGTGACGTTATAATGTTTCCATAAATTCCACTGTTATTTGGTAAAAGAGTAACCCAAGAACTGTCTTCCCTCTAGTCTTACATTGCTGAATTATGGACGGCTAGTTCAGGTAACCTACGTGTAGCTTTGCGCGAAATTCAAAACTATCTGTCTTTATCGAATATTTTTTGAAAAATATCTTCTCTAAGTGCTCCTGAGGTGTCGTTTTATTGGTTCTTTTTTCTGAAATTCCCGTATGGTGTTCCGACGTTCGCTCGTTTACACCCAATGCAAATCCCATACGCTACTGCCATCTATTGACAAAATTATAGACACCGTAACAACCAATCCTTTTTTCTTTTACATTTTCATACATGTAAAAGTTAACTCTTTCCTCGTTGGTACTGATTGAAAAATTGAAGAAACGAGGTTCTATTGATACTTGCGCTTTTTTAATAGCTTTATTAATAATTTTCTTTTATTAAATGTAGATTGCTATATTAACAATTACGATATATAAAATAAAGATTGCTCTATTAATACACGTTTTGTATCCAATAAATATCCACCCCACAAACGTCGTTTAAGCTTAAATATTCTGAATTTATGGTCATTAATAATCTTTCTGAAGTTGGAACGATTTGGAATGCTTTCAAGTTGGTATTTTTGTGAACGTAGAATTTTCGACATAATTGCCAAGTGTAAACACATAGGTTTGCGAGTTTTCTAGTCCTAAAGGACTGCTACAACAGTATGGTATGCGTAATGCATGCATATATAGTTTAATGAGTTTCATTAGGGTTAGAAGTAATCGCCGCTATTTCTACATATAAGAATGCATTAAGTCACCAGGAGTCTAAGAACAGTATGTAAGAGAAATGTTTGAGCAAATGAAAACGCATAATATGACGTTTCATAAAATTTACGAGAACGATAAATTCTGACTATAAAATGAAGTTTTATGCAAATGAGATTTGCTTTAATTTATTCAAAACGTATTTAAAAATTCACCTCTTTCCCTTCCCGAAAGGCTGAATATATAAATATGTACTTTTACCTTCTTTCACATTTTTCTCCAAGTAAGGTTAGGTAGACGTTTCACATTATTTTAACGTAGGAATAAATGTGTTCTTCCGAACATAATATATAGTGCATATTTTCTGCGAAACTGTGAGGTGTATATTGTTTATATAGAATAAATATCAGTTTGACACTTATTTAACACACAATTCTTTACAATACTAATAAAAAATAATGTTCGTAGTATCGCATGTTTTATGACATAAAGGTTATTTATGTGTTCAGTTTACATATTTAATATCAAGATTTTTACGTAAGGTATACTGGTATAAATCATATAAATAAATATATATATATATATATAAACTTTTCCGCAGATCAATACTTTTTCCCTCTTAATACCCTTATTCAGAATATTTGAGATAACATATGATTAAAAACATTCATTACTACACAGAATCATCCCCGGGACATAATTCAAAGAACCGAAGTGTTTAAGATAAGGTTTAAAACCGTTGGTTTAGCGTCAAAAGACATAATGTAACGCGCTTCATGAGGAAAGTCGGGATTTTAATCTCGCGACAGCTACGAAACTAAGCACGCAGCTACGTAGATAATTCAGATGAACCAATAGCGAGAGGCGTTTCTTCTGGTTTGCCATATTAACGTGATGCGACTGAACAACTAACATGAGGCGTCTAGAATGGAAACTAAGTGTATATTAATTGTTAAAACCAGCCTAATGCACTGAACAGCGTGTAGGTGTAATCAAGGAGGGACGGTCTTAGATGTCAACTGGACTTCTCCGTTTTGAAAACAACGAAACTCTGCCGAAATACTGAAACTGAAGACAGACAAACGTGGCATTTACAAAAGTTATCGGTCAGGTGACTGGAACGCTTGACTGAAGCTCGCGGGTTCGAATCTCGGTCGCACCAATCACGTTCGCCCTTTCAGTCTTGACGGCGTTATAAGTGGCGGTCAGTAAGCTACTCATGGGCTACTCTTTTTACCAACGAATAGTGGGATTGACCGTCACATTATAATGCCCCCACGGCTGAAAAGGCGAGCGTGTTTGGTGCAATCGAGATTCGAATCCGCGATTCTCAGATTACGAGTCTAACGCCTTAACACGCTTGGCCAAACAAACAAATAGAGCAGTTCAATCACATATTCAGCTCTGCATTGGTTTAATCAAACTACACTTTGTATACTCTTTATACTTTGGTCGGCTAACGTAAGGTGTATTTTCAGGCTTATACAATCCCTTTGTATCCCTTTAATGTAAATACCTCAGTACAGACTAGTATGACACAGCATAAGAACAAATCCAATTTCCTTAAACATCAGTATTCTAAAACAGCGTATTATCAGGTTCAAAGAATTACGATCCTTCCCACTGAAATCTCTTTTGCGTAAACAGCTCGACATAGGCCAGTATGACAGAGTTTTATAAAAGTTTAATTTTCTTAAATATTACTAAGCGATGAGAGCGTGCGACTCGTAATCCTAGGGTTACAGGTTCGAATCCCGGTCGCACCAAACATGCTCGCTCTTTCAGCCGTAGGGGCGTTATAACGTGACGGTCAATCGCACTATTCGTTGGTAAAAGAGTAGCCCAAGAGTTGGCGGTGGGTGGTGGTGAGTATCTGCCTTCCCTATATTCTTACACTGCTGAATTGGGAATGGCCGACACAGATAGCCCTCGTTTAGCTATGCACAAAATAAAATTTTAGAAAAAAAACAAACCCTAAACGACCAAAACAAACTCGTACAAATATACTTGTGCTCCCAATACTGGTTCTATGTTGCTCTAGATAAATAGTTATAAATAGATTTATAACCATAAAGTCATGACAGTTGTGATAAGCTTCTCTGCGGGCTTGAACCCAATCCTGATATCTTGGAGTTCAGTGCATTTCTTTCTTAAAGTCTCGAAACGTGAGTAAATTATACAAATAAGCAAAGTTTTATCATTAGATACAGCAACTGTTTGCTACCCGTAAATTGTAAAGTTGAAATAAAAAGTGAAAAATGAACAAATAATGGTTAATATCAAAATTTATTTCATGTTTGGATCATGTAGCGTTTCTTTGTTTCCTTTTTGCAATTCTCGCAAAGCTACTCGAGGGCTATCTGTGCAAGCCGTCCCTAATTTAGCGGTATGAGACCAGAGGGAAGGCAGCTAGTCATCACCACCCACCGCCAACTCTTGGTTTATTCTTTTACCAACGAATATTGGAATTCGCCGTGACATTATAACGGTCGAAAGAGCGAACATGTCTGATGCGACGGGGATTCGAACCCGCCTCCCTCAGATTACGAGTCGAAAGCCTTAACCCACTTGGCCGTGCAGGGCCAGGTCACAGAATAAAACAAGAATTGGTTTCTTTGTCCCTTTATTTGCTTTGGTTTGTAAGTTAAATAGAAGTGACTAAGAGAAGATATAGAAAGAAGTGTTTAAAGTGAAAAATCCACAATTAAATTGATGAATTAATCAAATAATTGAAACCAGGATTTCGTATTTAGTTAATTTTAAGCCATCAGCTTTCATTTTAAAACTACAGTATTCACTTGCGTACAACGTTCCGATGTCCACTTCAAGAGCTGTCTGTAAGACCTACTAATTTACAGACTTCTTTCATATTTATAAGCTAAGTTAACAATGGAAACTACTCAACATTTGTTATGTGGTGTGGTTTCATAGCAACTGCACGTCATGGGATTCGATCTGGTTTTCTTCTGAACAACAAAAGTAAATAAAATATTATTTTTCTGCTAAATCTTTTCCAGGTACTGTTTTAATTAATTAATTAAACCACCATAAAATGCAGCTAAGGACCTGAATACAAAATATGAGTTTTTGATAAATAAATTATATAAATCACCCAAAGGGTACAGTGGTAAATTATGTAACCCCCAAGTGACACAGTAATAAATTATGTAACCCCAGGTGGCACAGTAATAAATTATGTAACTTTCCCAATTGGCACAGTTTAAAATTATGTAACCCCCAAGTGGCACAGTTATAAATTATGTAACCACCCAAGTGGCACAGTGACATGTCCGTGTACACACAGTGTTAAAAATAGGGTTTTTAATATACTTGGTGGGCAGAGCACAGATAAACCATTCTGCAGTAAAGAAACATAAAAAAATTCTTTAATTCACAACATAAAATTTCTGTCTTATCCTCTAAACTAAACTAGTAAATAAAAAAACCCCTCAAAGCCAACATTAATCATTCATACAGTTGTTGCGCTTTATCTTAAATTTGCATGGATTTGAAAAATCCACAAATCTGAAGGTAACACAATAAGAAAAATAAAACTGTCTCAGCTCAGCATTTACAATTATCTTCTATATCGGAAAGAAATGAAGACAATTCAATGTCTTCCCTATGAGAAGGATTTTAGAACTGAACAAGGCCTGGCATGGCCAAGCGTGTTAAGGCGTGCGTCTCGTAATCTGAGGGTTGCGGGTTCGCATCCCCGTCGCGCCAAACATGCTCGCCCTTTCAGCCGTGATGGGGGTTATAATGTGATGGTCAATCCCAGTATTCTTTGTTAAAAGAGTAGTCCAAGAGTTGGCGGTGGGTGGTGATGACTAGCTGCCTTCCCTCAAGTCTTACACTGCTAAATTAGGGACGGTTAGCGCAAATAGCCCTCGAACAGCTTTGTGCGAAGTTCAAAAACAAACAAACAAAGCCACACAATATGGCAAAGCCCTATTTCTTCGCTGATTCAAAGAAAGGCAGAATACAGACGGTGCCTTGTGTAGCTTTGTACTTAACTTTAAACACACACACGCAATACGATAGCTCTTTTCATTATTTGTTCGGATTAGCCACGAATCAAAGTTTTTATCTGGATATCTTCACTTAGTTTTTTTCAAAGTACAATTCACGTATACAAAAATATACAAATTAGGATTTCAGCATCTATCATTAAACGTACAGTAAGCTTAAAACCGTAAAAATTTATTAGGGCCATGGCATGGCCAGATGGTTAAAGCACTCAGCTCGTAATTCGAGGGTCGCGGGTTCGAATTTCCCCATCACAAAACATGCTCGCCCTTTCAGCCTTGGGGGCGTTATAATGTGACGGTCAATCCCACTATTCGTAAATAAGAAAGTAGCCCAAGAGCTCGCGACGAGTGGTGATGAGTTGCCTTCCATCTAGTCTTACACTGTCAATTTTTGGGACGGCTGACCAAGATATTCCTCATGTAGCGTTGCGCGAAATTCAAAACAAACCAAATATTTACCAGTTTTTTTAATGTAATGTGTTTGATTTCAAATACACAAAATTAAAAGAGTGAAACTAAGAAATGATTCAGAGACAGCTGAAAACGGAAGGACGCTTTATTGTGTGTGCGTCCTATAGGCGGTAACTTTGTTTACTACTATATTATGGAAATTACATATACAAAAAAACCTATCATTATCTTTTACCATATTAGATGCACAGACGCGATTTTTACCGAAGCTAGATCAAAGGTAAATATAATGCCAATAGCCATTATAAAGTAATGAAAGTTTTTTCTCAGTGAGTTGCATTTCCTCTTCATGAATATTTCATAATTTTATTCAGTAGAAAATCTACTAAATCAACTAAAACAGATTTAGACTCAATCTTAAGTTAAACGTTAACTCTGATTTTTGTTGAAAGGCAGCATTCTGTTCCATATATTTTTATCACCTGTCCTTACTTAATTTTTTATACCTTTAACCTGTTGACTGCCAAGTATTTCAGCTGCTACAACGAAACTTTAATGCCTCTTCATTTTGGAACTTTTTTCGTTACGCCATTTTAGATCGAAAGTGAAACAATTTGTAAGTAGGTCAAATGTATATATGGTGCTGACATCTATCGTTTAAGTTAGGTATTATTGAAAACAAATTAACTCGTCCATGGCACTGTGTTACCGATTGGCTTGAACGAGTTATCTCGTCTACGACACTAAACAGGTTAAAGCTGAACCTCTAGTTACACCATATTTATTCACAGTCATAAGTATTTTAAATAGTTTTCATTGAATTTGCAAATACTAAAATGACCATAGCTTTGTGTTAAATTTACACCGGTCTAGGAGTACTGTTTGGTAATCATTTACAAGGAGATAGCTTTCTTCAATGGTTTTTTTAATTTCCTGATAGAACAATGAGGAAAAGTGTGAGATTTACATAAATTATACCTATATTTTAATATTATGGGTACCACAAATCGTCTTACTTAAGACTATAAACAGAGTTTGTAAACCTGAGTGGCTTGATGCGCTTTTAAAGTGTAGACAACACTGAAAATGTGTTTCCTTTGTTGTTATCTAGGTTGTTAAATATGAAACCCGATTATCACTTTTATTATTTCTTATAATTATAATGTTAATTAATAAATATTAATTAATTCATCTTCATGATTGAATTTCAGTAATTAAATACATTTTTGTATTCATTCTCTATAACCTAAGAAACTACCTTGAATTGAAAAAAAAAATTGTATATGCGTGTTTATCTTTCTTTCTGGTATCTCTGTAAGAAATTCAGATATAATATTTTATTGTTTGTTTTTGAATTTCGCACAAAGCTACTCGAGGGCTACCTGTGCTAGCCGTCCCTAATTTAGCAGTGTAAGACTAGAGGGAAGGCAGCTAGCCAAAACTTGGGCCACTCTTTTACCAACAACTAATGGGATTGACCGTCACATTAAAACGCCCTCACGGCTGAAAGGGCGAGCATGTTTGGTGCGACCGGGATTCGAACCTGTGATCCTTGGATTACGAGTCGAACGTCTTAACACTCTTGACTATGCCGAGCCATAACATTTTATTATAATGGTCATAACAATAATAATAACAATAGTTTCACCACATCTATTCACCACTACTTCAGTTATAAATTTAGTATCAATGAGTATCGTAAACAAAGGTGAATCGTAACTTCTGGGGTATTCGAGGAGCTACGTCATTTAAATAAGAACATATTGGAACTTCCTCTCGTACACTTGTTAAAACTGGTCATGCTACCTTCAAAACTGTGGAAGAAAATTGGGGACAGACAAATTCACAAACACAAAATGTGCTCCGAACTTTGGAGCAGTGAGTTTATTATAATGTGACAGTGGAATCCCACTGTGTTATGAGAGTCATTTAATAATGTGAGCTGTTGACAAGCTGCCTTTCCTCTTACTATGAACAGCTAACCCTAACACCATTCGAGTGGCTTTACATGAATATCCGAAAACAAATGAAACTTGGGAAAGAGGCTTTATAAATCAGTCGAAACCTTCAATTTAAAATTTGAAGTTAACAATTTAAAATGTTAACGTAGCGAACACACAAACTGTATCAGTTTTTCTGAGGATCGGTAAAAATTAACAATAAAATACTTATTTTCCCCATTCGATTTGTTGTTAATTAATGAAACTAAAGAAACCGTCAAACTATTATTGATTAATTAAAAACAGAGTAGCATAATTGCGATTTGTACAGAAAAACGTGTAAATAGTGTTAAAATGTAGGTAGTGTTGACATTAACGTACATAAAGGTAGACTTTTGCGAGGTCCATCAAAATTATTTCGTTTTTATGAACTGCCCTGCACGTATAACACAAAATTAGTTTTTGATGTGTAAGCTTAACTAACCCAAACCTTCCCCCAAAAATCCCTTTAAAAACCAGTGACGCGCTCCCTTTATCATGATTCCTCATTAACAATATTATAAACGATACATCAGTTAATCTTAAATATCAGTATTGAAAAAACAAAGTTATCACTTTCAGAAAAAATAGTTCGAATATTTCGGAATAACATTCTCTTAGAGCGCAATAATACCTGTGGTACACAGAGTAAGTTGAGGGTACCGGGTTCGAATCGTGGTCGCACCAAACATGCTTGCCCTTCCCTAGCTGCTTTCCCTCTAGTCTTACATTGCTAAATTAGGGACGGCTAGCGCAAATAGCCCTCGAGTAGCTTGCGCGAAATTCAAAACAGGACGTAAAACAGGTATACAGAGTGTGTGAAGTCTAATACAAAAGACTTGGATTGTTTGTTTCCAGTGTCACTGGTTTTTCTGTTTTTATTTCAGTAGGCAAAACATCTTTCAGTGAAAAGGCTGTTTGTCTCTGAAAAAATTTTTTTGTTCTCGAAATTTGGAAATTCAAATTATCCTCCGCTCTAAATCATCCGAAAATTTAAATATAGTCATTTTACTTATTCAGACTCGATGAAAGCGCTTTTTAGTTGTTGTTGTAGTTTTTGTTACCAACTGCGGTGTTTCATTGAGAAAACATAAGAATACGTTTAGCTGAGACAGCTCGAATTTTTGAAAATAAATTCTGCTTTCCATATCGATTTTAAAATACAGCGCAAACCCACCTGATTGTACTGGTGAATAAAAAAATACAAATATTTGACGACGTAAACTAAGACTACAAAAATGTACGAATAATTTTATGTTCTCTGTTCATTCTTTGTGCGTTTCTGTGCAGGTGTTCTTTTAATACCAAAGCCATATTGCACTCTCTGATGGTCTTACCATGAAAGTATCGAACCCCTGATTTTGGCGTAGTAAATCCAGATACTTTCCGCTAACTCAGCGAGGACTTTATTTTTGATCAAGACACAGACAGATGAATGTATGGTATTTTCCATAACTTTACAAAAATGTATAAATACGAATTTTTATAAAATATAAGAATAAACAAAGTTCTGCCCTCTAAACCAAATTTCTAACGACCAATCAGATTGGTATATGTAGAAATTGACTTCCTAATGTGACAAGCTTTTGTTTTTGGTGTTTTTCTTTTAAATATGCGCCAAAGCTACACGAGTGTTATCTGCACTAGCCGTCTTTAATTTAGCAGTGTAAGACTAGAAGGAAGGCAGCTAGTCATCACCACCCATCTCCAAATCTTGGGCTACTCTTTCACCAACGAATCGTGGCATTTACCGTCTCATTGCAACGTTTACCATGGCTGAAAGGGTACGACATGTTAGGTACGACGGGGATTCGAAACTGCGACCCTCACATTACGAATTGAATGCCTTAACACACCTTGTCGTGGCGAGTCCCTAAGGTGACTAAATCTACTTTACTAAAGCAAATATTAGTTTTGTAAGTCCTGAAATATTCTATCGAAAATTCTCATAAATTAGCATTACAATACTCTAAGCCTATAAATGAAGTTGAGTGAATTGTATCTGTAATAAAGAATAAAACTGACCCATATATATTACAGAGGATCATATAATTACTTCGGTACTTCATGTTTGTTAACACTTTATACAATACGTTGTTAACTGAGTGAATCCCTAAGATTCATATATGTTTCTAATTTATAGATGCTAATCAGAAGAAAGCCGACCACTCGTCAGCATCCATTGACTACTAGGCTAGCTTTAACAGAATATGGGAACTAACCATCTGTAACAGTCGTAACGCCTACAAAACATGTTCTGTTGCACCAACTTGCTCAAACCTTCGACTCTCTTATTATTAATATTCGGTATACTACTTACTCGGTTACGGCCCGGCACGGCCAGGTGGGTTAAGACTCGTAATCTAAGGGTCGCGGGTTCAAATCCCCGTTGCACCAAACATGCTCGCCCTTTTCAGCCCTGGGGCGTTATAATGTTACGGTCAATCTTAGTATTCGTTGGTAAAAGAGTAGCTCAAGAGTTGGCGGTGGGTGGTGATAACTAGCTGCCTTTCCTCTAGTCTTACACTGCTAAATTAGGAACGACTAGCGCTGATAGCCCTCGAGTAGCTTTGTGTGAAATTCAAAACAAACAAACAAAACAAACAATCAAGTGATATATGAAGAAATAAACCTGCTATAATGCAGTATTTGTAATATAATCTTAACTGTTAAATTGTGGAACCAGTAACATCTTAAAGTCAGTTTACATTAACATTACAGAAAATAAGATGACAATTTCGGTAAATGGTTGTGTCTAATAGAATGCGGTATTTGGGGTAATAAACCTGTAAACATATTTTTAATAACATATTTTAACTTTATATCATTTTAAAACTATTAATGTAAATAGGATGTTATATTAAAAAAACCCATCTCTAAGTACTTTCAGAGTAGAAATGAAACTTTAGTAACAATTTTCTTCGGTCGCTTTGTTTTTTGTCATTTCAAATAACTAGCTTTCGGAGATTTTCCCATGGGCCTTAAGCACGCTGTTATTTTGAGGCGCAAATCTCCGTCACTTCGCAAAATTAAGTATCTTTAAAACTTTATTTTTTTTTGTAACTTAATAGTTCAACTTTAAAAAGAATGCAGTATCACTTGTCGTTCCACGACCCACCTACACAGCTCACAGTGTGGAACTGGTCTGGTACATTTATTGCGGAATGCCAATAACAAACATTTCTCGACACATCTGACAGAACATTTAACTTTTCTGGAGCTCTTTAATCTAAGTATAGATTAAGCCAAGAAAAAAAACAACAACAGGAAATCACGTGGTCAAGATCTTGTCTTGGAGATGTAATAACCTTCTGAGTATGTGGTGTTAGCGTAGGGATTACGTGAGTTAATTACATCAAGTAAAGAGCAAAGGTCTGTAATCCTGGTTTAGAAAATGAAACGTTATGAAATTTCAGTGCACGTGGAACACAAGAAGGACTAATAACAACAACAACAAAAAAAAGAGTTCGTGGAGTCACGTATGAAACTAATTATCATTCATAGCGTATCAGTCCGCGAAAGTACAGTTTGAAGCATAAACCACAATAAAAATATCGGAGTGTTGTTTGTTATCTGTGTTATCTGTAAGCTGGTGTTGTTAAGTCTGTATCGAATGTAGCTTTACTTATCCATTTGTCCGAACTACTTTTATGTGACTTTATATTGTAGACATACTTCCCATCGGTTTAATCTGATTAACATTCTTAGATTTCGAAGCCTTTCCTTCACCATATTAAGTTGAACTAATCTCTACTGAATATTTATGAATAGTGGACTTCATCAAACTTAAAGCATTATGACAAGAGCATATTGCCATAAAATCGTGTCTTGTATTAATTGATTTATCTTATCGCCCTTTAAACCGTGGGCCGTTATAATGTGACGGTCAATCCCACTGTTCGTTTGTAAAAGAGTAACCCAAGAGTTGACGGTAGGTGATGATGACCCAGCATGGTCAGGTGCTTAAGGCACTAGACTCGTAATCCAAAAATCACAGGTTCGCATCCCCGTCACACTTAAGATGCTCACCCTTTCAGCCGTGGAGGCGTCATAAAGCCACGGTCAATCTCACTATTCGTTGGTAAAAGACCCCAAGAGTTGGTGGTGGGTGGTGATGACTAGGTGCCTTTCCTCTAGTCAAACACTGCTAAATTAGGAACAGCTAGCGCAGATAGCCTTCGAGTAGCTTTGCGCGAAATTCCAAACAAAAGACATCCTATTCTTTCTCATGGTCCTTCAGTTTTCTGTTTACTATATTTCAAAACGCGATTTAATAAAAGCCAATCAGTTCTTACCGGATTGTTCTGTACAAAATGGGATTAAACTCACAAATTTAGAAAATGGATAATTTTAACTGAGATTATTTTATTTACTAAACCCACCGCTAGATGTCAGGAAAAAATAATAATAGGAAATGAATAATTAAATAGTTGGTGTATTTTTTTATATTCCGAGTGCGAATAAATATCTGCCTTTTGAAGATAATAAAACAAAACAGCTTTATTTTTATGAAATTAGACTATTAATATTAAAGATGAGAGTTTTCAGTTGCACAGTGATGTGTCTGTGGACTTTACACTGCTAGAAACCGGGTTTCAACACCAGTGGTGGGCAGAGCAAAGACAGACCTTTGTTTAATTTTGTGCTCAGTAAGGACAGACAAAGAAGCGTATCACAGATGAGGTATAACACAGAAGTAGACTTATTAAGTAAAATGCCTCCAAGGATACAGCAATATGTTCACGGATTTACAACGCTAGAACCCAGGTTTCGATACCCGTGGTTTGGCGGAGTACAAATAGACCAATGTGTAGTTTTGTGCTTACTTAGAAAAAAACGAAATTAAGTACAATTATATCTAATTTTAATAAATAAAAACAGTTGTTAGACAGATCTTTTGTGATTTATCCACGAAAGTGTACAGAAAACTACACTAGAATGTATGACGTCTTCTTACGTCATGAACTGCACTGCAGTCTCGAGACGAACTGATCATGTTCTCGTGAGCATGTTTGGTTTGAGAGAAGTCAAACAGATATATTATTGAAAACTGGTATCGATGTTAAGTTCTTTCTGAGCTTAAGGGTCTTTACCTCACACTGAATAAGCCACAATTTGATATTGTTGTAGCACGTGCTGGCAAAGGAAGTCATTTATCAGACGATAAATCTAGAGAGAAGAAAGAGTCATAACTCATCGTAATCCTGGGTCTGATACATATGGCACTTTATCAAACTAGAATTTTTCAACCACGGATTCCTTTCAATAAGTTGGCGCCATTAAATAAAATCCAACAAATAATTAATTAATTATCTGAAAATTATGTAGATAATTAATTCCAATGTTAAATATAGTTTTTATGTTAAATAATGAGCTTACGTGTTGTTTCAAATACATGTCATCGACCGTCCTTTCGTATGCTCTTGGTTTTTATTATACATGTTTTATTCAACTAAACTGCTGTAAAAAAATTGATAATATGAATTTCTGACAGTTTGCGAGGTTTTCGCTATTTTGTAAAACAACGACTGAAGCAAAATCTGATAAAACATGTAGCCATCAATACTTGTTACGAGCTTCAGAACGCGAGAGAGTTTGACGTATTTGGAGTTTTGCATTTTAAAGAGCTTACCTTAGTTTCAAAGATGGCGTCCTCATGAGAATTTTTTGATATACTGACACCAGAAAATTTCTAAATTTGAATTTTATTTGGAGCAACTCGAAACGAACATTACTATTCTCCAGCTCTATCAGCGGTGGCGCCAAGGGGGACTTGAACCCCCAACAATGAGCCAAGCCCCCTCATCCCCCCCAATATTCTTACCTATATATACGTTCATAAAATATGGAAAACACCTCCTCTTTCACATGTACACATATTTTAATAAACAGATGATTTCTAATTTGTAATAATGAATTATTAATCCGAGAACGAGTTTCCAATGAAAACTGCATTGAAAACGCAGTTTAAAATAGCACACCTTTCTGAAATGTACCTTGGTATTTACATTATTATAACTTACCATCTATACATCATATTGACGGCATTTGGGAAGCCCCTCCACAGTTCACCTCAGCTCCCCCTTTAAGCCCCCCCAACGAAAATATCCTGGCGCCGTCTCTGAGCTCTATAGCTTAAAAAACCTAAAATTCTAGACTTCTACCAATAATACATGAAGATAATTCCATTACATTTATGAGAATAGTCTTAAAGATAACACTCATATATATCTGTACAAGGATGAAAACAGTTAACAAAGTTATCAGATTCGATTTCCAATACTGCCCACAACGATAAACATGTCGTTTCGATGAATCACTTGATAATTCGAGTTTTTCAATCATTAAGTCGTTTCCATGGTGGACTGTTTTCTTTATTTATTTAAAAATGCAATGCGTTACGTGTAATTTAAAATTCTTCATGTTGCGGTGTGAACGTATACGCAACCTGTTCTAACCAGATCTTTTAAGATATTACACGATTAAATTATAATTACAATTAGGTTCTAGCAATGTAAATGGCAGTTGGTTTAATGTTATTTGTATAAAAAAATTCTGAATCGATTAACAAAACATAGCTTTATTAACAGAAATTCATCCACAAAAGATTTGAAAGTGCCATAATGTATTCAAATAAATTTTCAAAAGAGAATTGAATAGAAGGTAGTTGCTTTTGGATGCTACCTTTACGCCCCTAGTGGCAAAACGGTATGACTATGAATTTAAAAGGCTAGAAACGGGAAGTGGTTTGTTGTGAATTTCGCGCAAAGCTACTCGAGGGCTATCTACGCTAGCCGTCCCTAATTTAGCAGTGTAAGACTAGAGGGAAGGCAGCTAGTCATCACCACACACCGCCAACTCTTGGGCTACTCTTTTACCAACGAATAGTGGGATTGACCGTCACATTATAACGCCCTTACGGCTGAAGAGGCGAGCATGTTTGGCGCGAAGTTTGGATACATCTGATTTGATTACGAATGAGTTGGAACAGAATAAGGCAGCCTCGAACCAGATGATTGTGAGGAAGATATTAAAGAATCGGATAATCTATTATCGCATTATGTGGTAAAACAACAGCGCCCCCACTAGTACAGCGGTAAATCTAGCGATTTACAACCCTAAAATCAGTGGTTCTATTTCCCTCGGTGAGCTCAGCAGATAGTCCGATGTGGCTTTGCTATAAGGAGAAAACACACACACACATTCAACTGACTATTAGAGTTATATAAACTGGTTCGAAAACACCAAGCACTTACAAACTGAACTAACCCTAGATTTGAAAAGATTATTCAACTTGTTATGACTACTTTTCATTCTGGAGAGCTGGTAATTATAAACATGATAATGAAGTAGAAATATGAAATAAACGAAGGGCGTAATGTTTTCCATTAATTCTAAAATAAACCGTGGTAGAAAGAATGTAAGTGCTTTTTGACACAGACATCGCGGTTACATAGCAAATGAGTTTGTAGAAAGACCCTCCGTAAACTGTTATAATTAATAAGATAATTAATCGCTTGCGAAATCTAGATACACCAAACGCTGGTGAATGCTCGAGTTATACAATATTAAGTAAGAGTAGTTGACTATAGTCATTATCATAACAGAAAACGTGTTAAAATTAGATGTAAAAGCAGTAATTTGGAGATAAACTACGAAAATGGTGAAAAATATAAAAATATAACACAATATTTAGTAGAAGACTAGAATATGAATAAATGTGATTGGACAGTAACATAACTGGTTTTGTTTAATACAATAATAACTAACTGCAATACAAGCGACTTTCAGTTCTGCTCCCTGCAATATTTGCGACATCGTAAAAACTCCACAGTTGATAGCCAATCAACTAAGAACGTTTTCAGCAAACAACTCCACAGTTGATAGCCAATCAACTAAGAACGTTTTCAGCAAAAAGCTCCACAGTTGATAGCCAATCGACCAAAAATGTTCTCAACAAACAACTTCACAGTTGATAGCAAATCAACTCAGAACGTTCTCAACAAACAACTCCACAATTGATAGCTAACCAACTAAAAATGTTCTCAACAAAAACCTCCACGGTTGGTACCCAATCAACTAAAAATATTCTCAAGAGTTGATAGCCAATCAACTAAGAACGTTCTCGACATAAAGCTCTACAGTTGATAGCCAATCAACTAAGAACGTTCTGGCTATTTTCACCACAATTTCTATCAAACAGGATTCTAGTTTCGGTTTGTCATCACAAACTCCACGTTTCTGAAATCACATATAATTGCAAATTCGTTTCCTTACTTTATTTTTTCATTTTTTTGTTTGTTTCGTGGATACTTCTTTGTATCCAAGGCTGGTATTCGGAAGTGACGTATTTTGTTACATTTCAAACAATACTCTCTTCTTGACTAACATCTCTTTGTTTCAGTAGAAACATGTGTAGCAGATAAGATTTCATTGATAAAAAAACACTGATTTGTTTATTTGTTTCTTTAGAACTAAGCACAAAGCTACACAATGGGCTATCTGTCCTCTATCCACCACAGGTATCGAAACCCGGTGTTTTAGCGTTATGAATTCGAATACATATCGCTGTGCCTCTGGGAGACAAGAATCTATTAAAACAGTGGTCAATGTCCCAAAACGTAATGTTCATTACAAAATAAGACGATTCACTCCCCATGCATTGCAACATCTGTAAGACTATAGCAATTTCTGTATTTAATAACGACAAGTCAGTCCAACCAGCGTTACCTTTCATGTACTTGTGTCGTGAAAGAATATTAAACTTTTTTTATCATGTAATCGCACAAATATTCAAGTGGTAGAACAATACCATAACCACGTGCATTAGCACGCGCATAAGAATATTCACTCGCTGCACTAATAGTAACCAATCGTTTGAAATAAATATTTGTATCGCATCTCGAAACGCAGTGTACTAAAGTAGTTTAATAACAGAAAGGCTTCTTGTCCAAACCGCCAACGTTTTCAGACTAAATAAAGTGTTGAGCTAAACAACGTTATTTGTGTAAACACACACGTCTCTGATTTCCCGTTGCTAGAATAGAGTGTAAGCGACTAACGAACGACAGTTCTTGGGTCACTCCCGTTTCATCAAATACTGGTCTTCTAGTGATTGTAATTCTAACGTAGGGCCCGAAAGTAATTTTTGTTTACTTTCCTTCTGCAACTTTCCGCTAATTAAAATAAGATTTATCGTCCTGGAAAGCTAATTACGAGGGAATAACCAGATATGGTCTCGATCTCTGATTAACGTATTCACGGCACTAAACAGGTTAAACCTTTCAATAATTTTTAATTTGTGTACGTTGACAGAGCTGTACTCAAACATCTCGAGTTAATTTCGTGGACTGTTTAAGAGAATTCTAAAGTTCTTACACCCGTGGCCTTATACAAAATAACAAGGTGCGGCATAGTCAAGTGGTTAAGGCACTTGACACGTAATCTGAGGGTCAAGGGTCCGAATCCCCGTCACACCAGTCATGCTCGCTCTTTTAGCCGTGGATACATTTTTAACTGACAATTAATCTCACTATTCGTTGGTAAAAGAGTAGCCCAAGAGTTGGAGATGGGTGGCAGTGAAAAGTTGCCTTTCCTTTATTCTTACACTGCGAAATTAGAGACGGATAGCGTAGATATCCCTCCTGTATCCCTGCGCGATATCCAGAAACAAACAAACGAAATAAGAATACCAGTTAATTTAAAGATGCACGCTGTTGAAGGTGCATTGAACTAAGCCTAATTCTCATATAGTAGTAACCTTTTATTGCTTATCACCCACACATGAAATAATTTGAAAATAAACACTTAGGCCTAACCTTTGGATTGTGTGAGAATAAAAAAAATCCTAAACAGAGAATTAGTTTTTAGTTCTTTATAACTTTTTATATATCGTCACTTCTCACTTCACTCATAAATACGTACGTGTATGAGCGTAGTGTATTTTTAAAGCTTCTGTAGAAATACAAAAAGGCTTAGCTGATGAAATATGAAGAAATACTAGCAGGTGGATGTTATTGATTCATTCGTGTCACCAGTTTCTCTTTTAGCGAAAGGTGTGAGGAATCGAAACGTCCAGGATCGAAGCACATTGATATTGACGGATGATTGTAAATCCAAGTAAGACCTGGAAACCGTGAGTAAATTACCACATGGTGTTACCGAAAAAATGTCAAAAAAAAATTTAAAAAAAATCTCTCAAGGTAAACAAGCTATCGAATTTTTTCCATTTTTTTTCCTTTTATCGATTTTTCCCTTTTGTTTTCATATTCAAAGGCTTCGTGATTAAAATACCTCAGATACGACTGAATATTTTTATCCTTATACAGGTGACGAATGTTGTAGTGTATATTTATGTACAGTCTACATTTTTAGTGCGCATTAAAGTGAAGAAATTACAAAAAAAATTTAAATATCATTTGTTATTCATATATACCATACTGACTACGCTATTTCGCATACAAAATACGATTTGGAAAATGTGTGCATACACAAATAAAACTGGACTGAATTTGATATTCTTGCGAACGAATGGTTGAGAAATTTGTTGCAAAACTGGAGGCCCGGCATGGCCAAGAGTGTTAATGCGTGTGACTCTTAATCTGAGGGTTACGGTTTCGCATCCTTTCAGCCGTGGGGCCGTTATTTGTTACGATCAATCCCACTATTCGTTAGTTAAAAGAGTAGCCCCATAGATGGCTGTGGATGATGATGACTGTTTTCCCTCTAGTCTTACACTGCTAAATTAGTAACGGCTAGCGCAGATAGCCCTCGAGTAGCTTTGGGCGAAATTCAAAACAAACAAACAAGCAAAAGTGGAAGACCTAAGGTATTAAATCCCTTCTAAAAATTCCGATACCCCAAATCTATTTCATCACCCCTCTACATAAACAGCAACCATTTCAAAGAATGTCAAAATATTTCCCCTTAGTGAAACCATAAATCCAATAAAATTATAAACACTGTCTTAAAACTTTGCAAAGCATCTTTCATTATGCTTTTCAAAATCATTCTTGCAACAGATCTCAGACTCATAAATTACTGGGTGATAATATAGTGTTACTGGTAATTATTTGATTTAGTGATCTGTTATCATAAAAAATCCATGAATGTACTAATAATTTCGAATAATTTAAAATTAAAAAAAATGACTGAAAGCCATACAAATGGCAATCTAAACAAATGTCACATGCTTGTATGTTTACTCGTCAAAATAAACTTGGTCAATATGGCAGCTGAGCCGTGTATAAAAATTAGTTCGTTACAAAGCTCCAACACAACTTTTTTTCATGTATAATATATCTCATAAGTTTTCTTACTTTTAAAGATGTCAACCGTGCTGATTGGCTGGAAGGATAAGTCTTACATAGACCTGTAATAATCACTTAACTGTAAATGTTTTGTTTGTGTGTTTTTGAATTTCGCACAAAGCTACTCGAGGGCTATCTGTGCTAGCCGTCCCTAATTTAGCAGTGTAAGACCAGAGGGAAGGCAGCTAATCATCACCACCCACCGCCAACTCTTGGGCTACTCTTTTACCAACGAATAGTGGGATTGACCCTCACACTGTAACGCCCCAACGGCTGAAAGGGCGAGCATGTTTGGCGCGACGGGAATGCGAACCCGCGACACTCAGATTGCGAGTCGCACGTCTTTATACACTTGGCCATGTCGAGCCAACTGTACGTGACAGGTTAACAATATATATATAGATGACAACATCCATCAATTAATACGACAATATGAGAATCGAAATTATTAATAAATAATATTCGTTTATAAAATGTGAAAACAAAAAGTTTCCGAGCAATATACAGATGAACTAAAGAAACAGTCTTGTTTGAAATTAAGGGACTTTCTCCAGGGAAAGAGACGGTGTTTTCTCCTCAATTGATTTTGTTTAGAATATTCGCAACCTACATAAAGCAATTTTTCTACCTTAGTCTGTTTTATCTTCTTCAAAACACCATTAACGTCGTAGAGAGCGACAGATCAGATTTGGTGAAGTCGCATAACTGTGCTTTGTCTCAAGCTGTTTCGGAACCTTTATGTCGTATGCGGAGACGTATTAAGTAAATAATTGAAATTGGACTTTGAATGCAAAAATTAGAATTATTATTATGCATTATATACTGAAAGAATGACGGAAATAATGACGTCATAAGCTATACTGGCTTCTGTTGGTTTGGTTTTAATTTCACACAAAGTTACACGAGGATTATACAATGTTAACCGTTCGTAATTTAGCAGTGTAAGGCTAGAGAAAAGGTCGCTAGTCGTCACCACTCATCGCCAACTGCTTTTTTGTCAACGAATAAGGGGATTGACTGATACATTATAACGCCCACACGGCTGAAAGGGCGAATATTTTCGCTAAGACGAGGATTCGAACCCGAAATCCCCCGATTGCGAATCGAGCACCCAAACTAGTTAGCTGGCCATGCCGAGTCGGTTTAATTAGCATAAGTTATCAAACCTTTCCTTGATAGGTATGAACATGTAACAAAGGTTTTGTTTGTAACGTTTCATTGTTTTTGTCCAGTTTTTACTAATAACAACAAACAGTCTCTCTCTTTGACGGTAAAGTAATTTCAGTAAGGCAGCCAGTCAACATCACCCTCAACCAAGTTTATGGTTACTCTTGTCAGTGTAAATAATGAGATGTTTTTTTTTTCCCCCTATAATACGTTCACAAACTCAAAATTACGGAGAACAATTTTGGTTTTGTAGTGGTAACAGAATGCCAGCCACGAATTTTCAGATTTATAGCCTGGACTCTGACCACTGAAAGCGTTCCGTTAAGCAGTAGTATAAAAACAAAAATTAATTTTGTTTTCCGTTGCTAAGAGACCACTAATCCCGTCTTCCATTGTAAAGAGATTCCTAATTCTGATTTCCGTTACCATGTGTTTAATTTGGATACTATCGAACAATGGATCATTTAGTTTTGGTTTCGATTGTATCTTATGTACGTCTTCCACTCATCATCCCTTACTTGGCAGTGATAAACTGGTGGGAAGGCAGCTGGTCAACACCACCAACTCTTGAACTAATATTTTACAAACGTAAAGTGGACTAACCGAAACTTTATAACGCCCTCAAGGCTGAAAGAGTTAGATGATGAGGATTCGAACTCCTAGTCCAGAGAGCCACTGTATAATGTCCAGATTCGAAACTGTGTTTTCTGGACTTATCGCAACAAATAGTTGCTTATAGAAACTAGTATTACACAAAATATGTGTAATCAATGTACGATCAAATTAGAAGAAAGAATAACCAAACTTTTACAGTTTGTATTCACATTTCATTAGATTGTTACTTTGGCAGGTTTAAAATATAATTAAAATCTCACAGAGTGTTATTGGCAGGTTTAAAATATAATTAAAATATCACGGATTGTTATTGGCTTGTTTAAAATATAACTAAAATCTCACATATTGTTATTGGCAGGTTTAAAATATAATTAAAATATCACGGATTGTTATTGGCTTGTTTAAAATATAACTATTATATATATATATATATATAACGTTTTGATTCTGTTAATACACTAACCAA
This sequence comes from Carcinoscorpius rotundicauda, assembly GCA_011833715.1. NCBI lineage: Eukaryota > Metazoa > Arthropoda > Merostomata > Xiphosura > Limulidae > Carcinoscorpius > Carcinoscorpius rotundicauda. The sequence continues at coordinate 58,598,063 of CM022400.1, read as the reverse complement.
AAATCTGAGAAGTGTTTATATGTCCGTGAAGTGGTAAACGAATTTGTCATCACATTGAAATAAATATAATATTAATTAAAAATATAAAAATAAGCCCCCCACTGGCTCAGCGGTATGTCTGCGGACTTGCACGCTAAAATCCGGGTTTCGATACCCGTGGTGGGCAGAGCACAGATAGCCCATTGTGTAGCTTTGTGCTTAATTCAAAACAACAACAATATAAAATGACATAAAGTTTAAAAATATCTCTCTTTTCAAATTGATTGCTTAACGCAAAGTAATTATAACGGCTATCATCAAACCTGTGTAAATTTGTTACCCCTTATGTCATCACATAAAAAAGACGGTTTGTCACAAGATGACATAACAATGTAACTATTATTTGAGTATATCATACATACTAAATATCTTGACAAACAAAGTGGTTTTTTGCAAAGCTTCGTTTGTTCATCACCAGGTGGAACTCCGCGTAAATAATAAATTGCACTAAAAAACTAGGGTCTTACTTTTCGACACCATATTGTTTCCTTTAGTCTATACGTGATGTATTTTAATTTTTACCATGTTTGGAAGCATATTACAAGATATCCGCACGTATCTTATAAGACGTATCACACTGTCTTTTAAGATGCATAGATAACAGGTCAACACTTGTGTATACAAAACTATTATAAATCACACGTTTTCTGTTCTTGTTCTTCAAATAAATATGAAATACAAGCTTTGAAACATCAATTTCAACAATTTTGTTGCAAATAAAAGGTCTAACAATTCAATCGATATTATTATTCTGGTAACACCAGTTTTCACAACCTGGAGAAAACACATTAACCAAACCGTCGCATGTATCACTTGTTTTAAAATGTGTGCTTTGTGAAACATTATAAATGTATTGGGAAGATGTCTACTTCATGTCGTAAATCATAGATACATTCACAAATATATAATTATTCAAAGAATCTTACATGCAGTAAAGTTTAACAGCTGTAACATTACCGTCAAGTTATGTGTAAAACATGTTTACATCTAGTAAGGTCTAACAGCTGTAACATTACCGTCAAGTTATGTGTAAAACATGTTTACATCTAGTAAGGTCTAACAGCTGTAACATTACCGTCAAATTATGTGTAAAACATGTTTACATCTAGTAAGGTCTAACAGCTGTAACATTACCGTCAAGTTATGTGTAAAACATGTTTACATCTAGTAAGGTCTAACAGCTGTAACATTACCGTCAAGTTATGTGTAAAACATGTTTATATCTAGTAAGGTCTAATAGGTGTAACATTACCGTCAAGTTTTGTGTAAAACATGTTTACATCTAGTAATGTTTAACAGCTGTAACATTACCGTCAAGTTAGGTGTAAAACATGTTTACATCCAGTAAAGTCTTACAGCTGTAACATTTACACAGGTGTAAAACTTTCTCTTAAATATAAGGAGTTACCAGCTTAAACTAACACATTGTAAGAGAACGTTAGCAGATACACGTGAATATAAAACACGCGTATCTATATATAAAGATACATGTGTGTTATATCTTTTTATAACAATCCCAAACTTGTAAACTTTCTAATAAAAAACACTTAAGTGACACAGGTTGTGTTAATTATTTATATATATATAATTAGTTCTTCGTTCCTGATGACTTAATAAAATTTGTACTTATAGAATACAAATCAAAATATATTTTCTTTTACGTGATTTAATAAAAACTTTTAATAATAAAATGTGACATTTTCACATATTTTATATAACAGTAAAACTACCTAGCACATTTGGCATGTGTTAGAGCTCCATCGCATGAAACAAGGAAAACACAGTAAATAATACAGTGGCATTATCTGAAAATTCTTCTTGCTGACACATCGATGCGTTTTCAATGTATGCAACGAATATGTTATGTCTTCTTGCGTGTAAGTATTGAAGAGTGGGGTATCCTAATGTTTTGTAAAAAGTGTAACGTTTCACATAAATAAGTAAACTGATGTTATCCGAAAAATATGATAAACATTGAGCACAATACTTCATATTCCAAATCTAAACTGTCTCTACAAGTCAAATTGTGAAGAATACTAAAATATTCATTCGTAGCGTTGGAAAACAGTACTTCTTCAAGTTTATCAAAAATAGTGAAAGTTAAATGTGCCCGTTGTAGAATAAATAATGTTGTAATGTTATTTTCTTTTGGTACGGTGTCTCATCTCTATCGGTGTTGAAGGAGGCGAGGGCAGTTTCATAAAAATATGGCTGACAGTTTCGTAAAAGACCTGGCTGATAGTCTCATAAAAGACATGGCTGACAGTTTCATAAAAGACCTGGCTGACAGTTTCATAAAAGACATGGCTGACAGTTTCATAAAAGACCTGGCTGACAGTTTCATAAAAGACATGGCTGACAGTTTCATAAAAGACCTGGCTGACGGTTTCATAAAAGACATGGCTGACAGTTTCATAAAAGACCTGGCTGACAGTTTCATAAAATTATTGGCTGCAAGTATGTAATTTATTAAAATAAGAATAATGATACACATTTCTAAGACTAAACATCTCTCAAATTAATACACTGTCTAGTGTTCTCTGTCAACTCAGTGTGTCTTACTACACTCATTCCGTCCTAATGCTTCTTTCTGTCATGTTAATACGCTGTGTAGTGTTCCCCGTCAACTCAGTGTGTCTTACTACACTCATTCCGTCCTAATGCTTCTTTCTGTCATGTTAATACGCTGTGTAGTGTTCCCCGTCAACTCAGTGTGTCTTACTACACTCATTCCGTCCTAATGCTTCTTTCTGTCATGTTAATATGCTGTGTAGTGTTCCCCGTCAACTAAGTGTGTGCTACTACACTCATTCCGTCCTAATGCTTCTTTCTGTCATGTTAATACGCTGTGTAGTGTTTCCCGTCAACTCAGTGTGTCTTACTACACTCGTTCCGTCCTGATACTTCTTTCTGTCATGTTAATACGCTCTCTAGTGTTCACCGTCAACAAGTGCATGTTACTGCAGTTTTATCTGTTAGATCGTCTTTCTGTCATGTTAATAAGCTGTGTAGTGTTCCTCGTCAACTCAGTGTGTGTTACTACACTCGTTCCATCCCAATACTTCTTTCTGTCATGTTAATACGCTGTGTAGTGTTCCCTGTCAACTCAGTGTGTGTTACTGCAGTTTTATTTGTTAAATCGTCTTTCTGTCATGTTAATAAGCTGTCTAATGTTCACTGCCAAAAAATATGTGTTATTACAAGCATTACCTGTCAATATTTCTTTGTGTCATGTAAATAAGGTTTCCAGCCAACATCTATTTATTACTGGTGGCACAACTTGCAACTCGTGCGTTTAAAGATTTTAAAAAGTTTAAAACATGTATGACGAAATACAATAAAGCATCCGGGCATTACGAAACGGCACTGCTTAGTTAGAGACGATCCAATCTGGATAAACTATATCTGATTTCAAACTAAGTGTTTGTATCTTCTTTTTTCGTACTTTATTTGTTTGTCTTTATCACAATTACAATAATGATTCTTAACTCTTTTCAAATATCGTGTAGCAACGTCAAATATTTTCTGTCCTCAATGTTAAGTAAATTTATTCATACTTTATAATTACATACAGGTACAAGTTTCCAAAATATAGATTTAAACGAAGTTTCTATCTCAAAACTCAGCAAATTAATCAACTTTTCGTTTTTACTCAGAGTAAATAAAAATAGTGACAGTGAAAAGATAACTGTTTTTAGCAACGGTTTTCTAGGAATATGACATCTAAGCCTATAATAGTAGTTGTTTTTAAGCAGTAATAATTATTCCCCACGCCAGTACAGCGGTAAGTCTACGGATTTACAACACTAAAATCAAGGGTTCGATTTCCCTCGGTTGTCTTAGCAAATAGCCCGATTTGGTTTTGCTATAATAAAAACACAAATACTCAGTAACAAGCCCCTCCAATGGCTCGGCGGTATGTCTGCTTACTTACAATGCTAAAAGCCGTGTTTCGATACCTTGACAGTGTTTGTTTGTTTTGTTTTAAATTTTACGCAGAGCTACTCAAGTGCTATCTGCGCTAGCCGTCCCTAATTTAACAGTGTAAGACAAGAGAGAAGACAGCTAGTCAGCACCATCCACGGCCAACTCTTGGGATACTCTTTTACCAAAGAACAGTGGGATTAATTGTAACGTTATAACACCCCCACAGCTGGGAGGGCAAGCATGTTTGGTGCAACCGGGATTCAAACCCGTGACCCTCTGATTACGAGTCGAACGCCTTAATACGCTAATTGATTTTGTTTTAATTGTGTTTAAGGAATCGATTTGTTACAAGTTGAAACAAATAAGAATGTGTTAGTCATTATATTCATAAGAAGGATGATGAGATATCTTCAACATCATTGTAAAATATCAATGTTTTCCTTCCTTGTATTGTATATTTGTTTTCTAAAGTGATTGCAATCATGCAGATATTGTATGAGTATCATATAAAAATAATAGCAACAATAATATGGTATATAATATACAATAGGAACGTTTTATTTGGCAAGTAATTTTTCAAGTACGAAAGGTAACTCATCTTTTTTTAAGAATTATTTCGGTACCCTGCTGCACTTTGGATCTTTCCCTTACCATCAATCACTTTCACTTTGAAAGCCATGAATGTGAACTACATTTCGACACTGAAATTTATATTATAATAAATTTCCTCAAAGAATGGAGGAGTCGCTCATAGATCAAACATCTTGGCAAGTTTTTCATCAGATCAAAGACACAAAATCCAATTTGACCTACATCAGAAGACTTAACGATATGTGATTGGATGTAAGCTGCGATAACATTTCTGGGGTTACATTTCTTCTGAAACGATCCATGAATGTTTCACTTCAAAATTCTTGTGTATTATTTTGCTAATGGTGTAAAATTATTGGAAATGTATCTTGGGCCGAAGAATTCTCTGTCGTAACCTGAAATTTGTCTTTCCTAACGAATATTTGCTTTCAAATAGGTGTGGTTTAAAGGTCCTTTAGTCACTGACCCGGTAGGCCTGATAGTTAGAAACTTGACTTACGAGAATTACGGATTTGAATCCTCGTCCAGCTAAATAATATCGCCTTTTCAGCCATGAGGCCATAATACTGTAACGGTCAATCCCACTTTTCACTGGTGAAAGAGCAGTCCAAAAGTTAGCGGTGAGTCCGTCACTGCTAAATTGAATAAACAGTCCAGGTGACCCTCCTGTAGCTTTGCTCCAAATTCAAACCCAACTTTTTGTTGCAATAAAAACTTCGAAACCTGAAACCGCTCTAAGCTCTCTAATTTTCCGTGCGACTTCTGTAAAAACACTGACGACTCGTAACCTTAAAATGTTGTGTCGTTAGTTGTTAACAGTTTAAAACTATAAACATCCTATCATTGTAAAGAATGTATCATAACACAACCGTTGTGGTAATAGTCAGATGTAGTCTAAAACCGATTATATTGGTACGCCCCTCACAGGTATATACGTGTTGTTCTATATAGTTATGTAGCAATATGAAGAGACATTTAGATTTCTTACTATAAATAGTTGTTTCTCGCCATTTCCATTTGTGCAAAGAAAACATTTTCTTTAACGGATCCAAGAACTGAGTTCGTAAAGCAAATAACACTGAATTAAACACATTTCAACCAGCGTGACAACTCTGAGAGCTTTTACTACTCAGATCTGCGCTGAGAGTCATCTGGTGAGAAGAACACAAAGTCCATTATGAAGCTTTCTTCTCAACACGAGAACCGGAGCTCCAACACAGAATGTACAATACGATTTTACGTTTATTCGTTGTGTTATTTTGAAGTTCGATATATTTCGATTTCGCCTTCAACGCGTTGTTCGTAATTTGAACCGAATTGAATTTTTCAATATGAAAACAACCACAGACCGTCTCATTTTCTGATCACCTTGTATAATATTCTGTAAGATCTAATGTATTCAAATCCCAGTAACAAGAAATTTTTACTTTTTTATCAATTGGCCCGACATGGCGAAAGCGTGTTAAGGCGTTTGATTCATACTTCGCAGGTTCGAATCCCGGTCGCACCAAACATGCTCTCCCTTTCAGCCGTGAAAGCGTTATAATGTGACAATCAATCCAACTATTCGTTAGTAAAAGAGTAGCCCAAGAGTTGGCGGTGGGTGGTGAGGACTAGTTGCCTTCCTGTCTTACACTGCTAAATTAGGGACGCCTAGTGCAGGTATTGTGCGAAATTAAAAACAAACGAAAAAACTGTATCAATTAAACTATTTTTTACGGATTTCAAACCTCTTAATAACACTTTAGTTGTGAATTTAAATTTGCATATGTAATATAGCTACAATGTGTATTAAAACTGGGTAACAGTATGTTTGCAAAATAACTTCTTTTCGACGTAATTGTCATTTGGCTAAACACATCTATTTTATTTAGGTATTTAAAAAAAAAACGTTATAAAACACGACTTAATACACAAGTAAAAGCAGATAGTTTTAAATAATAAAGGTTGGATCACACTACATTGTATATTGAATTGTATTAATTCGCTTACTTAATGGTAAGTGAAAAACTACAACATTCGTGACCTACTCATTGCGGGTATCGAAACCCTACTTTTAGCGATACTAGTCTTTAGACCTACCATTAAGCCATCGGGGTGATTGACGATACTCCGAAAATAGAAAAAAAAAGAAGTTGGTTCCACTCTAAACTGGTATCAGTACATTTATTGTTTCATTTGTTCCAAATGGTATCGGTACATTTATTGTTTCATGTGTATTTTGTACTTCGCTATCCTTTGGTTCACTTGGCTTCTTTGTGTCTGACGCATGGACTTGTTATTCTAATTTGACTTACTGAACTCACAAATTTGAAACGTGTCAGAGAGAAACATTAACTTTTATAGAAAAACGTAGAATAACTAAAAAGCTGTTTTTATTATTTGAGTATTTTATTCTAGTATTTGAGGTACAATGTAAGAAGTAACTAGACCAGAAACAAGGAACCTTTCTGGTATTGTAAATAGAGAAACACACACATATATATTTATATGTATATCTATTGCTCTCTTCAGGGAAAGTTGTATTAACACAACAGACTGTTGGAAAGAACAGTTTTGTTAGGCCTGCTTACCCTATTTGAGTATTACGTCTTTTCTTTAGCTTGAAAAGTGCTGTTGGTTATAAGATTTTGTTTGTTTGTTTTGGAATTTCGCACAAAGCTACTCGAGGGCTGTCTGTGCTAGCCGTCCCTAATTTAGCAGTGTAAGACTAGAGGGAAGGCAGCTAGTCATCACCACCCACCGCCAACTCTTGGGCTACTCTTTTACCAACGAATAGTGGGATTGACCGTAACATTATACACCCCCACGGCTAAGAGGGCGAGCATGTTTTAGCGCGACGCGGGCGCAAACCCGCGACCCTCGGATTACGAGTCGCACGCCTTACGCGCTTGGCCATACCAGGCCTGGTTTTAAGAATGAAAGTTGTGAGGTTTTTTTTCTTCTGGAAAAGTAAAACTTACTTCAATGAGAATACATTACAATATTAACAACATAACAGTAGTTGTTTTTGTTTTACTTTTCTGTTTGGTTTTAGTGCAATTGTTCAGTGTTTTGGTGTAATTAAATCGAATGATCTCACGTCTAAAACGAGAAAACTTCGCACGCATCCCCGAACATTAAAAATATTTTACTTGTTTTAGCTTCATATTAAATAAACATTTCATTAATGTTGTTCGCATAAGTATCAAGTTTTATTTGTGATGTATAATTTAGAGTATAATTTCACTGTTATTAAGGAACTTGTATTTTGTAAAGAATAAATAAGCATTATGTTGTTTCTCTGTAGCAAAAATCGATAAACAGGAGGAAATCGAAAAGCTGAAGGAAGATACTACACACTTCCAATATTTTATAACGTGAAAACGCTAACCCTCGTCCATAAGGTGACTCAGACATCACGAAAGGTGGGCTTGTTTGTTTGTTTTTAGAATTTCGCGCAAAGCTACTCTAGGGCTATCTGTGCTAGCCATCCCTAATTTAGCAGTGTAAGACAAAAGGGAAGGCAGCTAGTCGTCACCACCCTCCGTCAACTCTTGGGCTACTCTTTTTACCAACGAATAGTGGGATTGACGTAACATTATAATGTCCCCACGGCTAAAAGGAGCGAGCATGTTTGGCGCGAAGGGGATGCGACCCTCAGATCACGAGTTGCACGTCTTAACACGCTTGGTCGTGCCGGGCCATCTGTTTGCTAGTAATGGTTAAGGGGGTTTCTTATATGTATATCTTACAAGCAAAATTTGCTCTCTGATGAAACTGTGTTTTGACTTGGCGAAATATGAATAATTTACATGTTTCGTATAACGTGTTTCGTACTGTTAAAAATGGGCACTTTGTTATATATCTTTATAATTACTCAGATACGTTAAAAATAACGATCTTTTAGTATATATATTTGTATAAGTACTTTGTTTCAACATTAAATAAGGCAACTTAATCAGTTTTATTTTAGTTAGTTAGGCTTACGACACTTTCAACAGTTTACTGATAGAGATTTCAAAAGTTACCATGATAAAAACAGAACTTGTAAGCATTGCTTTTAAACTAATTTCAATTGTAAACAAATACCAATTCGGTATTTCATGTAGGAACATGTCACTATGTATACCATTGTGTCAAACAAAGTATTAACACGTTAATCACACAGCGCAAAGTTAGTTTTTTCTTTTCATTTCTTACTTTACGTTCATCCCATTAAATTAAATTACACGAAATTTGATAAGTACAACAAATACTTTAATTTTTATTAAATTTCCGTTTTTGTAAGTGTTATTTGTAAACTTTGCTATTTTGATGTACCTAAACTTTTGTTCACTCTATACAACTGCCACCAATACAACTGTTGTGTTTTACAGACACCTTCTAACTTATGCACACTGTAGTTGGAATATGTTTTTACACAACTTGCGATAATTATCTAAAAGCTGTCTCCACGGAGAGGAATCGAACCCCAAATTCTAGGATTCCAACTGCAAAGACTTACCACTGTCCCAACGGGGTACAAGTACTTTATAAAAGAAAAAAAAGATAATGAATGTAATTACAAACACGCTTAACCAGGTAAATAAACGTAAATAATACAAATTAGATAGGAAACTTACTAAAGGTTTAGTCGGCAAATGTTGTTCAGTTATTTCTGTTTTTAGTTAAATAAGATGACTGTTTCACATTCACCAAGAATTATCAAATATTTCAGCTGTATACTTTCTTGCAGTTTTCATTGCCTTAACACCAAAACGTTAATCCCAGAATTTGGTTAAATTTCTTTGACTCTAGATACCTACTGTTGTAGGTCATCGTCCTTCGGCATCACAGCTATTTTCTTACATCAAAAATTGCAGTAACAGAACACAGTATATAAACGCAAATGGCGACCCTTTAATGCTTAGTTCTTTGATACATTGAGAAAGTGTCTTTTTGTTTACTCTTAACTGAAATGATCAATGGTGACACGGAAAGCGCATGCGCAATAAGAGATACGACCTCAAAGACTTTTTTTTATGTAAATACAATGCAGAACTCTCTTAGTTTGGAATGCAGTAATACTAGTTACTGTCCTACATTTTCCAACAAAGACAGAAACCTTTCTTTCTAAACCCTTGTCAACTCAATAAGCTTTTGCGTTTATCCAGATGGTTTTTACGCATTAAATAAATATTATTTAATCTTTTCCTTTCTCAAAACTCAGTCAAACTTTTTATTATATTTCCTGTCAAATTTTAAGCTATTTTTGCTTACTAGTGAAACTTACTGCTAGAGAAAACACTATTGTGTGAAACCGAAAAAAGAGTGAATAAGTTAAACAACTTACTATCATTCCGTATTTTGCAAGTATTATGGCTTACACATGTTACTACAGCACGTTTCTGTTATGCACTTTGTCAGGGATAGGCCTGGCATGGCCAAGCGTGTTTAAGTGTGCGACTCGTAATATGAGGGTGGCAGGTTCGCATTCCGGTTGCGCCAAACATGCTTACCTTTTCAGCCGTGGGGGCGTTATAATATGACGGTCAATCCAACTATTCGTTGGTAAAAGGGTAGTCCACGAGTTGGCGGTGGGTGGTGATGTCTAGCTGGCTTCCTGCTAGTCTTACACTACTAAATTACGGACGGCTAGCACAGATAGCCCTTGTACATTTTCGCGAAATTCCAAAAACAAAAATGATGCAGCATTTTTTGACAAAATATAACCTAAATTTAGCTATGTTTACACTGTTTCCTTATCGTTCCCATAATCGTTCAAATGTAGTATGTAAAAGTAGGATTATATGTTGCTTTTGTAGTTACAGTTATCCTCTATATGTTTGAACTATTCTTAAGTAAAATAAATCAATATGGAATTTCAAACAACTATCGCATGATTTAACTTTTCTTTGTAACATATTACGTACTTGTATTTCAATATAAACTGTTTAGTTCCAGAATAATTTGTCTTGTCTCCTTCACAAACAATTTATTTTGTGGTTTTTTTTTTTAAAGAGACTTTAAAAAGATACAGGGTGTTCGGAAAGTCACTGTGGAGTTTTGTAATCATATTTTTTTCAGTCTGTTTCAAGCAACTGATAGCGGTGTTTAGAAACAAAAATAAGAAGGATCCAGGACTGTATTGATGCCAGTGGGGTTCACTTTCAACATTGTTTATAATTGTCATTCGTATTTACCTCCTGTATTCTATATTGAAACATGTCTGTTAATAAATATATAAGTGACTTTCCGAACACCCTGAATTATAAATAGCTCAATATTAATCGTTATGAAAATTAGATCTGACTTAGTTTCACTTATGTTGACGTGAAGGAACCTTCCATTGGTGCAGACCAATTAAATACGACATATTGTGAGCTTTCTAACACGTAATCAATGAAGACAACTGTCATTGGCCAGTAATCCACGAGACATTTAGTGCTTTTTTTTTATTTATTTCAGATTTTTATTATACAACAATATAAAAGTAACAAGGTTGTTGGTGATGCTATTGTGTTGTGCATTTTACGCTATTTCACGAATGCTTTGAACAAATTATTGTACTGTGTTCTACATAATTACATAAGTTAATTTCTGTTTCTTTAATACTAATAATTAATAATTCGAACATTAAATATACATATTAGGTAAAAAATTGAATATATTAAAAGCAGTATATGTAAATACTGTATATATATATATATATATATGTATGTATATTACCTGCTGTGAGTATATAGACTGTTATTTTATAAATAAATTACAAAATACAGTCTTACCAATACAAATGTGTAAATAAAATTTTAGAAAGGCTTAAATTAACTTAATAATCAGGAACAAAAATTATTCTTTATTCGAATAAAACAATAATTCCAGTCTAAGAAAGATAACAACAACCACAACACCAATTAGAATTGTTCGTTTCTTTTTGAATTTCGCGCAAAGCCACTCGAGGGCTATCTGTGCTAACCGTCCCTAATTTAGCAGTGTAAGACTAGAGGGAAGGCAGCTAGTCATCATCACCCACCGTCAACTCTTAGGCTACTCTTTTACCAACGAATAGTGGGATTGAGCGTCTCTTTATAACGCCCAGTAACACAAAGAACCAAGTTGCTATCTTTTTAACAGTACTTTGAAAGAACAGTATTTAAAAAAAAAAAATCAATATTTTGTTGAGAATATTACAGTTTAAATTAAACCTTACTTGGTGGCTCAGTGAAATATTTTGGCTTATAACACTAATAATCAAGTTTCGATATCTGAGAAGGGCTGAGCACGGAAAGTCCACTATACAGCTGTGTGAACTTAGTAATGAACAAAGAACACTTAATCACAATTATAAAAAAAACAATAAACAGGAGTGACAATACACATCGTACTGAGTGAAAATATTTTTTAAAGTACGGAACGGAATTTTCGTCTAAACACAATAGAAATAAATCAACACACCATAAATAATTGTATCAAGTAGAAAAAACTATCAGTTGTTACCTTGGGCATGCTACAAATTCAGCTAGTAATTTAGGCCTTATATATCTTTGATTGGATGTTTATTATTACTTTGGTGACTATAAGTATTTTAAGGATAACAAATCACCTATTTATTAAGACCTTGTACACCTTTCATTGGATGTTTACCATCATTTTGATAAACATAAGTATTTTAAGGATAACAACAAATCACCTACTTATTAAGACCTTGTACACCTTTCATTGGATGTTTACCATCACTTTGATAAACATAAGTATTTTAAGGACAACTGTACACGACAACGTTAAAGAATGATAATTGTTGAATTATATAATAATATTAAACACGTACAACTAAATAATTCCTGGCTGTAACCCTCTAACAAATATTACGGTCTTTAATCCCATAATTAAGTTGTTGAGGGAGGATATTTAGATATTCATTTATTACGCACGAGTCGAAACAAATGTTACTGCTGTGTTAGCTTTGGTAGAATTTAAATAAGTAATCATTCTAAGAAATATTACCACATAAATAAACAGTAGTATAAATATATTAAGCTTATAAATATCTATATGAATTATAAATAAATTGTTATAGACTCAAATGGACATGTCAGTCGTCCATATCTATTTTATATAAAATTTCTTTTTTCTAACATTATAATGACATGTTTATTAAATTCTGCTGAACATAATTTTTGCTCATTTTTAATTTCGCGCAAAGCTACACGAGGGCTATCTGCGCTATCCGTCACTAATTTTGCAGTGTAAGACTAGAGGGAAGGCAGCTAGTCATCACCACCCACATCTAACTCTTGGGCTACTCTTTTACCAACGAATAGTGGAATTGGCCGCTGGAAGGGAGAGCATATTTGGTGTGACGAAGATTCGAACCCACGATCCTAAAATTAAGAGTCGAACGCTTTAACCCACCTGGCCCTGCCGTGCCCGTTCTTCATTTATTTATTGTTGCATGATGTAAAATGGGAGTCTCATGATTTTGTCTTAAAACAGCTCCTTTTAGCTCAAGCTTTCCTTGCCAAGATCTTTAACAGTTTTTATTTATAAGTTCTGTTAAATAGCACAGATCATTACAATAGGATATACATTGTCCTGACTATCATAAAATGATAACAATATCATAGTTTTAAAAGACAATACTTACTTTTTCTTAAGAAAAATGCTTCTATACATTTTTAAATATAAACTCAAGTTCACTAAACATTCTTAATCAGTGACATAAATGTTTCGTTTTCAGCTCAATAACAATAAATCAAAATGAGGATTTTTACGGGAGGGTAAAAAGAAATTTCTGGAAAATAAACTTCGTAGTAGTAAAGAGAGGTGAAGCTTTTAGATTGAGCAGTCTGCAAGGAAAAAACAAAACCAAAAATAATGGATCTTTGTTTTCGCATCGCAATTTATCTTTCTTCAGATTAGTAACTTTTTGTAGTGACAAGAACCTTGCAGGTTAATCGTTGGATTAATTGAGGTTCTTTCTCCTTCTCTGCTTCCAACAGTTGTTATGCGTCTGTTGCCCATCAGTGATTTTTTGTATTCATTTTGATCTATTGGTTTTAATACGAAGCAATTTGTTTGTTCGTTTTAGAATTTCGCGCAAAGTTATGGTTGATCCATATGAAAACTATTAACTTTACTGCATCATTTCAATATCAACTACTTGCTGACTGGGTCAGATGTCTCAACTTTGTATCTACTTCGTTCTTGAGTGACCAATAAAACCATTAGTTTTTTATTGTTTTCTTTATTATATAAAATACAATTAAACAATAAATAAATTAGCTAAACGTAACTCTTCGTGAAGACAATTGCAGTGTGTTTCTTTTGTTTCTTTTTATGCAATTGTCAAACTTATTACAGATAGTAGGCAGTTCGTTATTAATATTTGTTATTGAAGAAAAGATATAAATACCATCGCTTCTGAGAAAGAATGATTGTGTTTAGTTACAAAGATATGCATTAATTGTTTGTTTTGGAATTTCGCGCAAAGCTACTCGAGGGCTATCTGTGCTAGCCGTCCCTAATTTAGCAGTGTAAGACTAGACTACCCACCGCCAACTCTTGGGCTACTCTTTTACCAACGAATTGACTGTCACATTATAACGCCCCAGGGCTGAAATGGCGAGCATGTTTGGTGCGATCGGGATTCGAACCCGCAACCCTCAAATTACGAGTCGAACGCCTTAACCAACCAGGCCATGCCGGGGCCTTAATACAAAGCAATAAGAATATTCTACTGGTTTTAAATTATATCGTTAATGTGGTTTAAGTACGATTTAAAGCTTGATATCTGTAAATCATTTGTTAAGCTCGATATATCTTTACAATGTAATACTACTGCAATGTATATGTAATGTAAGACTGGATTTAAAAATCATGTACGTTGGTTTTATTGTATTCCTAAAAAAAATCACTTTTAACAGAGTGAAGGGCTTATTAAACGCCTTAAATATTTGAATATGAAATTGCCCACATCTGGAATATTTTATTACAACCCTCAATTTGTACAATTTACTGTCCCAAAGAACAATAACTTTAATTTTGACCAATACGCAATGGCATTTGTTTGCTCTAGTAATAAATCTTTGGCTTTAGAATTGCTTTATTTCAGTTACATATAATGTTTCGAAGGGAAAATGGCTGTATATATATATTTCACAAATGTACAGCTACGCAAAGAAATATAGTACATTTATTAAAAGAGTAAAATAAAACACACATTGACAATCGGGTTTACACCTTTTGTACTTTTATATTGTAAGCAAAAATATCATACGCTTGTGGTGACACAAACAGCATTGGCTTAGCTTACATTTTAAGCCTGAAATAACTCGAATTGGAATCAGCAGTCCTTGGTTCCCCGCTGGTACAGCAGTAACTCTTTGGATTTACAACGCTAAAATCAGGGGTTCGAGTACCCTTGAAGGGCACAGCAAATATCACGGTATTTGGTTCGACTTTTGCATTTATACAACGCCCCTTATTAAAGAAGGTTTAGCCAGGGGAAAAGGGGGTTTTCTTGAAAGGCGTTAACGGATTGTATTTGTCTAAAAGCTAAACAAAGTTCACAGTTGCTAGCGTAGACCTTTATCAGGCTACGACAAATCAATTAAGACAACTTCTTTTAATTTTGAGCGATTTATCAGAAGAAAGGCAGCCAGTTACCAGTGCCCTACTAATCCACATAACAGGATTACCTGTTACCCTAAAACGCTCACAGCTTAAAGTGTTGGGAAATGTTTAAATCCCTGTCTCCAGCTTTTAAATCCACAGCTCCAATGTGAGCCATACCTTGTCCAGTTATCAACAAAAGTAGCGAAAATGATTTCTTATTTCACCCTTCATCCACTAGTTTTAAGAGAAACATGTTTTCAGGTATATATATATATGTGTGTAAAAATGGCTGGTTTGGGTTGAGAATTTTGTTTTATGTGTTGGTGCGAAAAACGTTTCGACTTTCTTCGGTTATCGTCAGGTTCATAGCTGACCACGTGTTTGAAGGGGGTTGTGTAACTGAGTGTAGGAATGTAGAGGTCGCGCTTTACTATATTTATTAATATAGGTATAAAGATGTTCCTTTGTATTGGTTTATTTTGGGCTTAAGTTTTTATATAACAATACAAAGGAACACCTTTATGCCTATATTAATAAATATAATCAAACATCTGAGCACGCCCTCTACATTCCTACACTTAGTTGCACAACCCTTTTCAAACATCTGGTCAGCTATTGGTCAGTTACATCTTTCTTTCTTTGTGAACCTAATGATGACCGAAGAAGGTCGAAACGTTGTTCGTTTCTCTACATAAAAAAATATTTCTTATATTTCTTATAATTGTAGCTTAATTTGCAATTTAATTTGAATTGTCTTATCAATATCTCTATTTGAAAATTGTGTCTAAAAAGAGTGACCTCTATATCATTGAATAAGAACTAATAAGAAAAGGAAATATGGACGTCGGAAAATATAAGCACTGAATATTTTTGGCAGGAAAATATAAATATTATTTGGAAGGTTTTTTTTGATATTCTGTTTATTTATTTGTTCTCGCATAGATATGCAAAATAACTAACGACACATTTTCTTTGGCCATCTCTACCTTCAGACTATAGGCTGGAGGAATGCGACTGAACCACAAAACCCACCACCCACCCTTTGTCTAACTGCATAGTGTGATTTCACTGCCACTGTTACACCCACAAATCTAGAATGCGGAGGTCCATGTTTCTTTTAAACGATCATGGGATGGGAACATTGGACCTGACACGTTGATTTCTCGGTTATGGTTGATCCATATGGAAACCTTAGATAACTCCTTTATTTTTAATTAATTTTTTTTATTTCGTTGTTATTATTTGGTTAAACATTTGAAGTAACGGAGAACACAATAAATCAATAAGTCGTTTATAGTTGTATATAGTTTGAAGAATACCAAAACAACATCAAATATACTTCGGTGTTTTATAAATCAGAAAACACCACGTGATGGCTAATGTTATATCAAATATCATTTCCTACACCGTGTTGTTAGAAAGGTGGATGTAAGAAACTTGGTTTGGAGTTGAGAAACAGGTCGATTTGGGGCAAGACCCTCAGGGACAAGATACTCCACTCTTACGTCATCAGAAACTGACCGCAGTGGACACGTGTTTTTTTTTCCAGCCGGTCTGGAAATTACAGTTTGATTTGTTTCGAATTCCGTGCAAAGCTACACGAGGGATATCTGTCCTTAATTTAGCAAAGTAAAACTAAAGGGAAGGCAGGTAATCTTTATCATCAATCGCCAACTCTTAGGCGACTGTTTTACCAATGAATAGTGGAGACTGACCCTCACATTATAAAAACGCCCCTACGGTTACAAGAGTAAACATGTTTGGTATAACAGGGATTCGAACCTCGGACCTTCACTTTAGCAGTCGAGTGCCTTAACTACCTGGCCACACCGAGCGAGGAGATTACGGAATCTTCTGTTATTACCAAATGTTGCAATCTGATATACAAAGAAAACAAGTGTGCAACAAGGAAAACAAGTGTGTAAGGTTAGAAATAAACGGTCTTGATTGACATAGGTTGGAAAAAAAAACTTGAAACATGAGTTCAATGAAAGAACAGATGGCCGAAAAAATATGTGAGAGAGAGAATAAAAAGGAATAAATGGACAGACAAGAAGGAAGAAAGTAATAAGTAATAATAAAAAATAAAACTTTATTTAAATATTTGTGCTGGTGACTACAATAACAAACATAAACCTCTAGATTAGTATGGGTCAACTGTTGACAGAAGAGATACATCTTAAATAAAGTTTGTTTGTTTGTTTGCTTGCTTTTTGAATTTCGCGCAAAGCTACTCGAGATCTATCTGCGCTAGCCGTCCCTACTTTAGCAGTGTAAGACTAGAGGGAAGGCAGCTAGTCATCACCACCCACCGTCAACTCTTGGGGTACTCTTTTTACCCTCGAAGAGTGGGGTTGACCGTCACATTATAACGCCCACACGGGTGAAAGGGCGAGCACGTGTGGCGCGACGAGGATGGGAAACCGCGACCATCGGATTACGAGTCAAACGCCTTAACCATGCCGGGGCTCTTAAGTTAGTAACTGGATAAGAAGGAAAAGCGAAATGGAGAGTGAAACGATATTAACAGTTTGGCGTGAAAAAAATGCGCAACATAATGTAGATTTAATTCAGAAATGTGACTTAATGTTGAACAGTATTCTTTCAATGAACATTAAAAACAAAGAGTTGCGTTCCTTACTTCTCATTTGATTCTGAAAGAAAATGACATTTTCGTCGAAAGTCTCACACAGATTATGAAGTTTAATTCATTTTTGAATTCAACCAGATAGACGAACCACAAATTGAATTTACACTTGAAGAGAACGTGCACGCTCGTGAAACAAATGCATCTCGTAAATTACGCCGTGCAGTTTAAAGCATTTCTGCATAACAATATATTCTCGTCTGACGTATTAAATGTGCTAAAACCACACACAAATGCCACGTGTAATGGTTTCAGTGATCTTGTGGAAGAAAAGAATTATTAAAAACTTTCTTAAAACTACAGGATGTTAACACAGATTCTCACTGATATTTGTTCTCAAAATTATTTAAATTTGTATGTGTTTGAGTATGTATCTATCTCTTCCAGTCATGTAATTCTGTAGCAAAAATAAAATTAAACAAATTCTAGATGGAAATATTTTTAGAAGAGTTTACGATTACTGTTACTAGATGAAGGTGAAACGTTAACAGAACCTTTTATATCAACAATAACCCCACGATGTGCAAAGTCCATTATTTTTGTGTTTTTGTTTTATTTCTTAGAGCAAACTGACACTGAAATATCCGTTGTGTGCATCAGGGGGAGACGCCCCCTCCCAAAATTTTAAAATTGTTCACTTGAGGTACAATGCATTGTTTGTTTGTTTTGAATTTCGCGCAAAACTTCTCGAGGGCTGTCTGCACTAGCCGTCCCTAATTCAGCAGTGTAAGACGAGAGGAAAGGCAGCTAGTAATCACCACCCACCGCCAACTCTTGGGCTACTCTTTTACCAACGTATAGTGGGATTGACGGTCACATTATAATGCCCCTACGGCTAGGAGGGCGAGAATGTTTGGTGCTACCGGGATTCGAACCTGCGACCCTCAGATTACAAATCGAATGCCTTAACACACTTGGCCATGTCGGTTCCAAAAGTAAGTATAGTTACTCTATTGGTATATAAAATAATTTCTTTTTAAACCATGAAATAATGACCTACGCGAATAACACTGGTATAGAATGACTCATTCTTCAAGACTCAGTTCAACTGAACAGTAAATTTGTTTATATGTTACAGTCAGCTGTTTTTACTCATTGTTTCACATCTTTGTCTCTAATCAGTCACGCCGAACTACTGTAGTTTTATTTTTAATTTCTCATGAAACTCTAACGTTTAGTAATATAACACAAAAATGATTTTCTTGGGCACTGGCGCTCAGAGTTATCTTAAATACAATAATAGAACCATAAACATTGTAGAAATAATATAGTTTTACTTTCACTAGCGACGGGCTTTGCTTTACGCCAAGTTTAAATTTGATGACATATCGAAGTGTTACCCCTAAGCTCTGTTTTTATTCTCAACTAAGAAAGATAAGTTAAAGTACGCGATACAATTTATTACGTGGTATTTCTGAGGAAGTTATCCTTTGAAATTCGATTGATCGTTGTTGATGTGTAATTATGCGAATCCACCATTCACAACACGTTAAAGCAAAGAATAAAACTTAAAAAAATATAATCATTCTTCAACTTTGAAGATCCGGGTACAGTCCAAAAGTAGCGACTAAGCCTCACGATTCTGTCAAACACGAGTAACACTCAGTGATGTCGAGAAACCCACTTGTTGAGAATTTTCTGAACCCAAACGAGCCTTTTTTGCAGATAAAATTCACGAGTAACACGATAATTGGCTGTGGGTTTGGATGCTACTGGCTAGATTTTTCTACCTCCATTATAGCAGATCAAAATTAGTGCCGAAGACAAAGAGATAAAGAAGTAATCACGTGATTAACGTAAACAATAAGTATGTGATGTATGTAAGTATACTCAAAAATTAATAACTGACATTTGAAACATGAAATTTTACGTTTATAAAAGCGAAAATTGTGAATGAATTAGAACATTAACCTGTTGACTGCCAACAATTTCAGTTGCTACAATACAACTCGAACGCTTCGTCATTTTGTAACTTTTTCGTGACGCCATTTTGGATCTGAGTGAAACAATTTGGAAGTAGGTCAAATGTATGTATCAAGCGTTGAAGTTAAGTATTATTGAGAACGAATTAACTCATTCGTGGCACTGTGTTACCGATCGGCTTGGACAAGTTATCTCGTCTACGGCACTGAACAGGAATATATGTCATATCGACTGTTAACAGATATTTAAAATTATCACCTGACTTTTATTTTCAAAATTGGAATTAATTATCAATTTTTATTACAGAAATGAAAATCTACAAACATAGAATGATACTCAAAGTGCGTTGTTTACTTTTATTATAGAGATCAAGGCATTTCACACCACAACCTCACACAGTCGCAAGACATTAAGAATGTTAAGACTGTATGTTTATCAGTCAGTTCATCTCACGGGCACTTTAATTGGTTTTGTTAAGCCTCTCATTTCAATCAGTTATTTTTACTTTGTCATCGGGCCCGTCGTGGCCAGGTGGTTAGGGCGCCCTCTGCTTAAAATCTGAGGTTCGCTTGTTCGAATCCCAGTCACACTAAACGTACTTGTCCTTTCAGCAGTGTCCAGTCAATTCCACTATTCGTTGGTAAAAGAGTAGCCCAAGAGTTGGCGGTAGGTGGTGATGACTAGCTGCCTTCCCTCTAGTCTTACACTGCTGAATTAGGGACGGCTAGCACAGATAGCCCTCGAGTAACTTTGCGTAAAATTCAAAAAACAAACAATTGAAGTAAATGAATCAATGAACCCTCTTGAGACACTCGAGCAATAATACACATGTGAAAAACTATTCCTATTTCATATTAATTCATTTAAAGTTCAACTACTTATTTTTTGCAAGCTCTCGTACCTTATTTTGTTTACTCACCATCTGTGGCACTTTTAACTTATGCTTAATTAAACATGTAAACAAATAACGACAGAGTCTGGCATACCCCAGTTAAGACGATCGATAGTTCGAAACCTATCACCGGACATGCTCCGTCTTTCAGACGTGTTGCGGCAAGTTGCATTTTTTATTATAAACACTCTAGCCTCGAAAGTTGGTGGCGGTTTGTATTGGCTATCTGTCTTTCTTCTAATCTGTCGCTCTCTTCTCATACGATTGCCCTTGAACAAATCTGTATTTTGTGTTCGGAGCAGTCACTTTTACACCGTTAACAAGATCTGCACAAGCTTGTCGTGTATTACACAGCAGAAAAAAAAGTTGTATAACAATACTTATTTATGGACTTTCGTGTTTCTGTTTAGACCACTTCTATTATTAACAATACCAGTTTCGTGCGTTCTCTTCAAAGTTTTTACACACCTTTCACTTCAGCATATCTCACAGAGAAGCCTAAAATAGTTAAAACATATTTCTACAAGCGTACCACCTTCTGTTTCAGGTGCCACAGGAAATCCTGTTATTAACAGGAAGTTTACTACTCTTATAAGCGTTAGGCAAGTCTACAACTGTCTGAATGGCTGTATGTCACTATTCAAGTGCAGGTGATTTTTAAACAACTTAAAAGTAGAAAGTACATGAAGTACATGTAGAGATGGCTTATATTAATTCTTCCATAACAATACAAACAAGACAGTAAGGATAGCACTTGGATTAGCCCTACATAATAGCACAGGAAAGAATTAACATCTAACAATATATATAACAATATTATAAAAATATAAACATCGAACAATATTTATAACAATATTATAAAAATATACATATCTAACAATGTATATAATAATATTATAGAATTATATACATCCAACAATATATATAATAATATTATAAAAACATAAATATCTAACAATAAATATAACAATATTATAACAATATAAATATCTAACAATATTTTCAATGAAAACTGGGTTTAATTTATTCAGTTTTTATATGTTAACATCATACTACACTTTGGGCATTTTTAAATGTTTTTCCTTTACTTGAAAAGAGGTAGCAATCCAATAATAAATGTATTATTTATCCAGTTTTTTCACTAGTTTTACAGTTATTTTCAATATCAATTATGTATTTCTGTAAGGTATATAAAACTATACATCTCATTATTTCCAGTGGAGCACAACATTTGAACTATATCTAATACCTACCTATTAAAAGGACCCGGCATGACCAAGTGTGTTAATGCGTTGTACTCGTAATCCGAGGGTCGCGGGTTCGAATCCCGGTCGCACCAAACATGCTCGTCCTTTCAGTCGTGGGAGCGTTATATGTGATGGTCAATCCCAATATCCGTTGGTAAAAGAGTAGCCCAACAGTTAGCAGTGAGTGGTGATGACTAGCTGCCTTCCCTCTATTCTTACACTGCTAAATTAGGGTCGGCTGGCACAGATAGCCCTCGAGTAGCTTTGCGGGAAATTCAGAAAAAACACAAACAGATCTGTGAAGGATTTATTCACAAAAGGAACTTCGCTCCAAATCACGATCGAAGAAACTCTGACGTTACATAGTATGATATTACTGTAATGCTCCGAAACATCTTTCAGACAAGGTCAGTATTATGAAGTCGTTTTGAGCTCATAAAAATGTTTGGAGGCTTGGGATGATGCATTAAAGACTCGTGGGAATTTGCAATTCACTCACTCAGATTTTGCGAGTTGCTTTGATTTTTTTTAGTTCAATTTGAAGAAACTTATGTGAGATTCGCTTGAATCAGTATTCAATACAAACCATTCTGTCTGAATCTTACAATATAACGATTCTATTAGATATAATCTGACTTGTTTCGTGTTCTAAAGCAAAGCTAACAGTTGGCTTCCTATGTTGTTTCTATCGTGGGTATTAACAGTCAAATTTAGCATAATAAGCCCATAAACATACTATTAAACTACATATAATTAGTCCGCATCCCGGTTGCGCCAAACATGCTCGCCCTTTCAGCCGTGGGGGCGTTATAATGTTACGGTCAATCCCACTATTCTTTGGTAGAAGAGTAGTCCAAGAGTTGGCGGTGGGTGGTGATGACTAGCTGCCTTCCCTCTAGTCTTACACTGCTAAATTAGGGACGGCTAGCTAGCACAGATAGCCCTTGAATAACTTTGTACGAAATTCCAAAACAAACAAAAAACAAGCAACTTCTATGTTTTTCAGATTAATTTTTAAATTTCAACACATTTGTAAAAAAAAAAATACTTTCTTCCAACAGCTACGACTTAGCAAGTGTAGGAATCTTTTAAAAAATTAGATAATCTACATATTCATTCTACTTAATAAAAAATCGAGACTGGCTTTACTCACATCTTTTCTGTGCATCTGAAAACATCTTGAGATAATAAACCACTAAAAATCACCTAAAGTCTCGATGCGAATGGTAAAAGATAGTTTCTAGCTTTTTCTAAAAGTAGCACGTATAAAATGGAACGATTCAGATTAGTGTTATACGGGGTGGAATGAAATTTCTTTCCTACTCTTAAATGCCTAACCGTATCCGATTTCAGTTTACGTTCGTTGCAGCATTTGCACAGTAACAATGGTGTCTGTTATCCTGGTTTTAGCTCTGTGATGTTTGCTGTCGGTGTGCGAACACGATACCCTTAACACACCTCCACATACTGGCACCTTCTATTACGCTGTAACACATTCACTGACTCGGTCTGTGAAAACCAAAAGACGCATTAATCCATTTTGAACAGTTCTCGCTTTACTGATTTGTGGCGCATAAAATTCACGTTCCCGTGTTCTCTCTGTATAATACATACAGTAGAACTGCGTTCTTTAAGTTAGAAAAAAATCAAACGAAAACTACGAAACTGGTTGAAAATCCGCTATTATTTGTATGAATATTACGTTACACTACAGATAATTTTTGTAATAAATACGATTTTAGAACTTGGACTTAACAAGCTACGTCTTCGACCTCTTTTCCTATATTTGACGTTCTTCATCATCACTGAAAACAAAAAACTGCATTTGAGAAAAAAATACTGCTTTATATGCTTATAAAACAAATTAACAAAAATTGTTTTTGATATGAGAAAAAAAAATACGTAGTTCGAAAGAGCAAATGCATCATTTTGCCACACAACAAACAAACGAATTTTGGTTATTTTTAGATATGGACCCCACGTCAGTAGAAATACGACAGAAAGCATAATTTCTTACTGCGACGTGTTTTACATAACTTGAAATTACGTATGCTCGCTGTTATTGAAAATGTTTAGCACACCTTCGTAATTACCGAACTAATTCATTATTGTAACTATGTGGCAAGCTCGTTCACGTTTCCCCCCAGTGGCTCAGCGGTATGTCTGCGGACTTACACGCTAAAATCCGGGTTTCGATACCCGGGGTGGGCAGAGCACAGATAGCCCATTGTATAGCTTTGTGCTTAATTCAAAAACAACAACAACATCGTTCACGTCAGTTCATTTCTGAATGCTATCTTAACTGCATTACATCAGTTACATGATATCAGTATCTGATATATTATTTCTGATAAGATGTGTGAACTTTATTTATATGTTTATTTGATTAATAATTCTCGTGCTCTGATAAATAAACAGTATCTGCACATAATTATCCTTAATTTTGAGCTTATAAACTAGAGTAAAGATAGATCATGAATAGTATTTAGGTTAAACTTTCGAACTAATTTTATCCAATCAAAAATAGGGTTAGACTGTTTCTTCTATAACGCACTTTCATCACTAAAGTTTGTAACGTGTTGTTTTAGTAATAGGATAAGCTGATGTACAAGAAAAGTCCCCAGTTTTGTTTTTGATTTTAAAATATATTTTAGTGCAAACATTAAGTAAAAAAACTGACCAAATATTTATATATATTTCCAATAAATATTAGCTATAATTCCTAATTAATTACACTTGTAAATTCAAAAATGTCCATTTGAAGCGACATCTTAATTGCGGTATATTTTAGTCTGATATTACGTTTCTGACTTGATTAAATCGTGAATTTTTTAGATCAAACTACAAATATTGTTTACTAGTTAAAGCTATAAAACCTGAACAACAATAGTGTATTTTAACAAATAAATAGTACACATACATGCGTTATTGTTTAAGTTTATTTTTATGAGGTGTTTTCAGGTCTATTTCGTATACAGTAATGTATGTCAATACACGAGAAATGTGATCAGTTCTTACAGTAAGACTTAGTATCACAGCCGAATTGTATTGTTTGTTTTTTGTTTATCTGAAGCGAGTCGCGGCCCGGCATGGCCAAGTGGGTTGAGGCGTTCGACTCGTAATCCGAGGGTCGCGGGTTCGAATCGTGATCGCACCAAACATGCTCGCCCCCCCAGCCGTGGGGGCGTTATGAAGTGACGGCCAATCCCACTATTCGTTGGTAAAAGAGTAACACAAGAGTTGGTGGTGGGTGGTGATGACTAGCTGCCTTCCCTCTAGTCTTGCACTGCTAAATTAGGGACGGCTAGCGCAGATAGCCCTCGAGTAGCTTTGTGCGAAACAAACAAACAAGAAGCGAGTCTTATAAAAAATCACCTTGTGTACTCTTAAGCCTGCAAGTTGTTAAATATATCGACAGTCTAAATGAATAAATGTATCTTCAGTTGAAACAGAACATTTCTGTACTTAGTAAATCAATTAAACGTTAGCATTACTATAACTGAATACTCTGTTAAATATAACCCAGTGACTAAAGGCATGTAAAGCTAAGTATCAGGTTTGAAAACCCGTAATGGCACAGATAGCTTTCTATGTTGCTTTCTGCTCAACGTCAACCAACTCCATATACACACACACACAAATCCGTAACAATCAAACACATCTATTTGGTGCCGTTCCATGAGATATGGAGTGTATTATCTTATAGCAAAGCCTTCGGCTATCTGCTCAGCCCACCGAGGGGAATCGAACCCCTGATTTTATTGTTGTAAACCCGTAGACATACCGCCGTATTAGCGGGGGGCAGACTTCAATATTTGTGTATGTGTGTGTTTTATTACAGCAAAACCACATCAGGCTATCTGCTCAGCCCACCGAGGGGAATCGAACCCCTGATTTTAGCGTTGTAAATCCCTAAACATACCGCTGTACTCGCGGTGGTCTGAAATATGAAACGGTTTCATTTATGATACCCTTTATCTACCCATTCTAGAGTGACAAATAAAATCAATATTTTTAACATATGATGTTGAATGCTTGCTTTATTATTTATTCACTGATGCTGACACCTTAGTTTGTACTGTTCTTTGTGAATATTTTACAAAATAAAATCTACATATATGCGATCCATCGTCTACCATACCACAAGGTCCTAACATGATTTACGTGCCTATGCATTACTTCTGAAGGTGTATTTGATAATGACATCAAGAGCCTTGAAATGAAAACAAAAATATTAAGCTACCTTCTGGTTAATAAATGGTGGGCATTTTTATCATTCAAATGTATAAAGAACTGAAGATGAAAAAAAAACAAAAACATATCGCTATTAACCCTCTACGTGATTGGACTTAAGCACGTCAACTTAATCAACTTTTACAGGCGTAGCTTCGTGAGTGGAACTTTCTTGATAACAAAGGAAAAGTGTTAGCTTACTAGTTTATAGAATGTGCCTTAAATGTTCGTTCACCAGGTTAATCAATATTGTGTAAAATTATACTAAATGAGCGTTATGACATCAATTATCTTTGTAAAATGTGACACTCGAGAATTCCCCAGAAATGGTTTTCTTGACATTAAAAGATCGAACAAACAAGGTGGTTTTCTTGAGTTTTTGTTTTTTTTTGAAAGAGCTACCACTAAATATCCAAGTTTGTTTGTTTTATCAACGTCCCTACAATAAACATAGCTTTTTTTGGTAGAAATTGCTTGTTTGTTTGTTTGTTTTTGAATTTCGCACAAAGCTACTCGAGGGTTATCTGTGCTAGCCGTCCCTAATTTTGCAGTGCAAGACTCGATGGAAGGCAGCTAGTCATCACCATCCACCGCCAACTCTTGGGCTACTCTTTTACCAACGAATAGTGGGATTGACCGTCACTTTATAACGCCCCCACGGCTGAAATGGCGAGCAAGTTTGGCGCGACCGGGATGCGAACCCACGACCCTCGGATTACGAGTCGCACTCCTTAACACGCTTGGCCATGCCGGGCTTTCTTGGTAGAAATAACGAGGTTCGTTTGCCGACTTGTTGACGAAACTTCTGATAAGTGCAAACCTTTCACAATAGAAATAACAAGTATAAAAATTAACATTTTAAAACACTTTGTTGTCTCCTGTAAATTTCCCATAGATATATGTTTCTGTGGTCAAAATATGTGTTATTGGAGTATATCTGTTTCTCTGGCTTTGTTTATGTCAGAATCTCTGGTTATAGGGTCACTGAAGAAAGACACAGATTCAAACAATGAATTTGCCTGTAATCTGCCCACATTAAGAGTTTCATGGATTACAAAAATAAATGATTGTGACAGTTCAACTTCACTTAAATTAACTGTCATAAAGGAAATCACTTAAATACGAGAACATTTCAGTGAATGTTTGCAGATGAATAATCAGCTTGAAATGGATATTCCAATTTAAAAAAAAACATAAAAGAAAAAATATGTCCCCATAGGTCATCCTGTAACTGGTGCATTTTGACTCGACTTTGCTGTTCTCATGTTTATTACGACCTGACATACTTATACGTGTCTATGTGTGTGTTTTTTTTCGTTATTTATAAACGTTTCTGAAAGCCCTGTCGTGTACATTCACACAAGTGAAAGTGGTAAGTCTTTATCAGATGCAGAGAGCATGGGATAGAGCCCTTTCTTAATATTGAGAATATAACACACATGTGTTCCCGGTGGGAGGCTTTTTGATCAAACATGTTTTTCGCTTTTAACTTTAAGTAGCTTTATTGAAGTGTTTACGCAAAATATTCAATTCGTCATTCATTCAAAGAGAAAATCTCATTAGATGATTAGGTGTGAGTAAAAATCGGCCTTAACTTTCCTGATAAAAATTTCAATTATTATTTTATATCCAGAATGGGTGTCTCCCAGCTTAACATATCTTGATAATAATTCGTTAACGTGTCTTGTAAAATTCTATGGAGCCAAGGGAGTTTCATTCAGTGAAAGGCTTTGCTTATTACATGGATAGTGTTGCTTCTCACAAACACCCTCTCTTAATAAGGTATCACCTACAGAGTTTTCAGATCGTAAAGAAATGTTTACAAATATCAACATCTGCTCTCTGGCTAAGTTAGAGCCACAAATTAGGCTACATAGCTGAAGAACAACTCTGATATAAAACTAGAGTTTGTTATACAAACATAACCAAGTCATGAACATTTGACTACATTGTGGCCTGGCATAGCCAAGCGCGTGGGGCGTGCGACTCGTAATCCGAGGGTCGCGGGTTCGCGCTCTCGTCGCGCAAAACATTCTCGCCCTCCCAGCCGTAGGGGTGTATAATGTGACGGTCAATCCCACTTTTCGTTGGTAAAAGAGTAGCCCAAGAGTTGGCGGTGGGTGGTGAAGACTAGCTGCCTTCCTTCTAGTCTTACATTAGGGACGGCTAGCGCAGATAGCCCTCGAATAGCTTTGTGCGAAATTCTAAACAAACAAACAAGCAATAAAACATTGAATAAAAATATGTAGTAAAAGCAATGGCAAAATGTTTACTGTACTTTTAGTGAATTAGTTTTATAAATGTTGTAAACAAAATAATGAATGTTCTCAACGTAAATCAACATTGAAGTTGGTAAAGCGTGAACAGACAAAACGTGTTCTAGAAACAAAATATGTGAAAGTTAACACGTGAACATGTTATCTTCAGGGATAATGTTTGTCGCTGTAGTTTCTTTATACGGTTCAACATAAAATCTCCAATATAAACAAGAACTCCATGTAATGATGCATAAGAATCATCTGTCAAACTGTCAAGCTGAACTATATCTCAACAGACTTTCAAAGCAACCGAGTTTATCATCAGCTAGAACTAAAATGTATCCTTATAGTAAGTTCAACACCCAAGTTTACCAACGATCTTTACTGCTGCCATATCCCATTTTCAAACAAGGAATAAAGCCAGAAGTATCACTTCTTTTTTTCGGAAAAGATACGAAACGCGAAATTGACTTCATACAATGAATCGAAGAAACTGAAGAAAAAATCTCAAAATAGTCAGACAAATACATTACTTGTTCACTACGTTCTGAAAAATCAGACGAGGTTCAACTGATGTTATAAGACATGGATTGTGTTTAAAGGACATTTTAAAAGGTATGAAAAGATGCTCTTTTCAACACAAAATAACAAATACAAAAGAACAACAACGATAGACATCAAGTGGAGTGGCTAGACCTAAACGACGGATTCTCAACAACGAATAAATCTACGTTCGTATATAAATATAACAATAGTAAACATGTGGCCAACCAAAGATTACGATTCAGCATAAGCTAGATAAATGTTATCAGTTTCGATTGTTGTTGTTCACAACATTTTCAGCAGGTAATCAAAGCAACTGCATTAGAATATCTCATGTCACTTCTGTTGTTCGGATACGATAGGAATGGTTCTTAAACCACGATATAAATCAAGGATAATATGAGTAAAATTTCTTGTTGCGACAAATAACAGGGGGCGGTATTTGATAACTTAACCACTTGGCATGTAGATGGTTGAAACACTGTTTAAGTTAGGCTGTGGGTCAAATCAAAATTACCATAAGAAACAACACACGTGACTATCCAGGTATTGTGAAACAACGAGAGGAAACAATACAATATTATCACGTACGGTTATCAAGAAAAAACAAAACAATATTATCACGTATGGTTATCCAGGAGAAAAAATACAATGTTATCACGTACGACTATCTAGGAGAAACAATATAATATTATCACGTATGGCTATCCAAGAGAAACAATACAATATTATCACGTATGGCTATCTAAGAGAAACAATACAATATTATCACGTACGGTTATACAGGAGAAACAATACAATATTATCACGTATGGTTATTCAGGAGAAATAATACAATGTTATCACGTACGGCTATCCAAGAGAAACAATACAATATTATCACGTAGGGCTATCCAGGAGAAACAATACAAAATTACACGTACGGTTATCCAGGAGAAACAATACAATATTATAACGTATGGTTATCCAAGAGAAATAATACAATATTATCACGAATGGCTATCCAAGAGAAACAATACAATATTATCACGTATGGTTATCCAGGAGAAACAATACAATGTTATCACGTACGGTTATCCAGGAGAAACAATACAATATTATCACGTACGGTTATCCAGGAGAAACAATACAATATTATCACGTATGGCTATTTAGAAGAAACAATATAATATTATCACGTATCCAATTATCACGAACTGATCAGAGGGAGCGAGAAATACGTTTGTACGTTTACGGTTAAGATACCCAGTGTATTTCTGATAACGAATGGATAAATGCCTGTGTTGCGTCGATGAAGTTAGCAAAATATACGTGTCCAGTTTCTCAATTATACCGGCTGAATAAGCTGGAAAACCGTTTTAAAATTATCTTCATGTCAATATAAAGTGTTATTTACATCGATATATAAATATATGTGTGTGTACATTTACCACGATACAATCATTTAAAAATGAGCTTAACTGTTTCGTGGGATTTTGAATATTTTATAACTAATGTTCAGAATGTTATGTTTACAATTTGGCCTCATGTGCAAATATTGAAGCTTGGTTTGAATATTTACTTGAGGGAACGTGGTAAAAACTGTGTTGAACGTGAGAGGTTGGAAGTGATAACTTTATGTGTTTCTTGTCCTTCCTCTATTCAATAAAAACGAGCGGACACAATGTATCATCTCGTAGCAATTATATATAAAACAGTTGTTATAACTCCATCAACTGAATGGATCAACAAAAAACAAAGCTCTTCACAATTATATTTTAAACCGTTGTTACAACTCCATCAACTGAATGGATCAACACATCTAGTCACTCTTTTTCAGATACCTGTTAAAGAAATAAATAATTCTCATATTAAAATGAAATATCCTTTCTTTTAGTAAACTAATTGCATTTCAAAAAAAAACCAGCAGCAGTTAAAGAGTTCAAAAATATGTAATTCTTTTAAAATTTAAAAATCATAACTTGCAGAAAAAATTGATTTAATCTTTAACTTATCATTAGTAATGAACTTGAAATAGAAACTCTAAAACGTGATATTGTTTACTGTAAAATAATACAATGTATGACGGATAATAAACTTACAATAGAAACTTCAGAACGTGATGTAGTTCACTGTAAAATAATACAGTGTATGATGGATAACAACTTAAAATAGAAACTCTAGAACGTGATATAGTTTACTGTAAAAAATACAGTGTATGATGGATAATAAACCTAAAAAAGAAACTCTAGAAAGAGATATTGTTTACTGTAAAATAATACAGTGTATGATGGACAATAAACTTAAAATAGAAACTGTTGAACGTGATATTGTTTACTGTAAAATAATACACTGTATGATGGATAAAAAACTTAAAATAGAAACTCTAGAACGTGATATTGTTTACTGTAAAAATACAGTGTATAATGCATAATAAACGTAAAATAGAAACTCTAAAACGTGATATTGTTAACTGTAAAATAATACAGTGTATGATGGATAATAAACTTAAAACAGAAACTCTAATACGTGATAATGTTTACTGTAAAATAATACAGTGAATGATGGATAACATACTGAAAACAGAAACTCCTGAACGTGTTATTGTCTACTGTAAAATAATACAATGTATGATGGATAATAAACTTAAAACAGAACTCTAGAACGTGATATTGTTTACTCTAAAATAATACAGTGTATGATGGATAATAAACATAAAATAAAAACTCGAGAACGTGATATTGTTTACTGTAAAACAATACAATGTATGATGGATAATAAACTTAAAACAGAACTCTAGATCGTGATATTGTTTACTCTAAAATAAAACAGTGTATGATGGATAATAAATTTAAAAAAGAAACTCTAGAACGTGATATTGTTTATTCTAAAATAATACAGTGTATGATGGATAATAAACTTAAACTGAAAATCATAGAACGTGATATTGTTTACTGTAAAATAATACATTGTATAATGGATAATAAACTTAAAATTGAAACTCTATAACATGGTATTATTTACTGTAAAACAATGCAATGTACGATGGATAATCAACATAAACAGAAACTCGAAGAATGTGATATTGTTAACTGTAAAAAAATAAAATTATGATGGAAAATAATCTTAAAACAGGAACTCGTAGAACTTCATATTGTTTACTGTAAAAAAATAAAGTGAATGATGGATAACAAACTGAAAATAGAAACTCCAGAACGTGATATTGTTTACTGTAAAATAATACAATGTATGATGGTAATAAACTTTTTCACAGAAACTCTACAAAGTGATATTGTTTACTCTAAAATAATACAATGTGTGATGGATAATAAACTAAAAATAGAAAATCCAGAACGTAATATTGTTGAATGTAAAATAATAGAGTGTATGATGAATAACAAATTTAAAATAGAAACTATAGGACGTGATATTGTTTACTATAAAATAATACAGTGTGTGATGGATAATAAACTTAAAATATAAACTCTAGAACGTGATATTGTTTAATGTAAAAGAATATAGTGAATGCTGGAAATAAATTTAAAATAGAAACCTAGAACATGATATTGTTTACTGTAAAATAATACAGTGTATGATGGAAGAAAAACTTAAGATAGAAACTTTAGAACGTGATATTGTTTAATGTAAAATAATACAGAGTATGATGAATAATAACTTTAAAACATATACTTTAGAACGTGATATTCTTTATTGTAAAATAATAAAGTGTATGATAGATAATAAAGAAAAAACAGAAACTCTATAACGAGATATTTTTACTGTAAAATAATACATTGTATAATGGATAATAAATTTAAAACATAAACTATAGAACATGATATTGTTTACCGTAAAATAATAGTGTGTATGATAGATAATAAATTTTCAATAAAAACTCTGGAACGTGATATTGTTTACTAAAAAATAATACAGTGTATCATGAAATGTAAACTTAAAATAAAAACTCTAGAACGTGATGTTGTTTACTGTAAAATAATACATTGTATAATGGATAAAAAAGTTAAAAGGAAACTTTAGAACGTGATACTGTTTTGTGTAAAAGAATATAGTGAATGCTGGAAATAAATTTAAGATAGAAACCAAGAAGATGATATTGTTTACTGTAAAATAATACAGTCTATGATGGAAGAAAAACTTGAGATAAAACTTCAGAACTTGATATTGTTTAATGTAAAATAATGCAGAGTATGATGAATAATAACTTTAAAATAGAAACTTTAGAACGTGATATTCTTTATTGTAAAATAATACAGTGAATGATAGATAATAAAGAAAAACAGAAACTCTATAACGTGATATTGTTTACTGTAAAATAATACAGTGTATGATGGATAATAAACTTAAAATATAATCTATAGAATATGGTATTATTTACTGTAAAATAATACAGTTTATGATGGTAATAAACCTTTTCACAGAAACTCTACAAAGTGATATTGTTTACTCTAAAATAATACAATGTGTGATGGATAATACCACTACAAAAGAAAATCCAGAACGTAATATTGTTGAATGTATAAACTAATAGAGTGTATGATGACTAACCCAATTTAAAATAGAAACTATCGGACGTTGTGATATTGTTTACTATAAAATACTACAGTTGTGTATGTGAGGATAATAAACTTAAAATATAAACTCTTAG
The DNA here is from genome assembly GCA_011833715.1 of Carcinoscorpius rotundicauda. Taxonomy (NCBI): domain Eukaryota; kingdom Metazoa; phylum Arthropoda; class Merostomata; order Xiphosura; family Limulidae; genus Carcinoscorpius; species Carcinoscorpius rotundicauda. Next base: position 58,564,543 of record CM022400.1, on the reverse strand, counting down.
AACGTGATATTGTTTAATGTAAAAGCAGTATAGTGAATGCTGGAAATAACTATTTACATAGAACCTAGCACATGATATTGTTTACTGTAAAATAATACAGTGTATGATGAAGAAAAACTTAAGACTAGACACTTTAGAACGTGTATTATTGTTTTAATGTAAATAATACTACGAGTTCTGATGAATAATAACTTTAAAACATATACTTTAGAACGTGATATTGTTTACTGTAAAATAATACAGTGTATGATGGATAATAACTTAAAATAGAAACTCTAGAACGTGATATAGTTTACTGTAAAATAATACATTGTATAATGGATAATAAATTCAAAACAGAAACTATAGAACATGATATTGTTTACCGTAAAATAATAGGGTGTATGATAGATAATAAATTTTCAATAAAAACTCTGGAACGTGATGTTGTTTACTGTAAAATAATACAGTGTATCATGAAATGTAAACTTAAAATAAAAACTCTAGAACGTGATGTTGTTTACTGTAAAATAATACATTGTATAATGGATAAAAAAGTTAAAAGGAAACTTTAGAACGTGATATTGTTTAATGTAAAAGAATATAGTGAATGCTGGAAATAAATTTAAAATAGAAACCTAGAAGATGATATTGTTTACTGTAAAATAATATAGTCTATGATGGAAGAAAAACTTAAGATAAAAACTTTAGAACGTCATATTGTTTAATGTAAAATAATACAGAGTATGATGAATAATAACTTTAAAATAGAAACTTTAGAACGTGATATTCTTTATTGTAAAATAATACAGTGTATGATAGATAATAAAGAAAAAACAGAAACTCTATAACGTGATATTGTTTACTATAAAATAATACAGTGTATGATGGATAATAAACTTAAAATATAATCTATAGAATATGGTATTATTTACTGTAAAATAATACAGGTTATGATGGAAAATAAACTTAAAAAAGAAACTCCAAAACGTGATAGAGTTTACTCTTAAATAATATATTGTATGATGGATAATACACTTAAAATAGAAACTCGAGAACGTGATATTGTTTAGTGTAAAATAATACGGTGTATGATGGATAATAAACTTAAAACATAAACTCTAGAACCTGATATTGTTTACTGTGAAATAATACAGTGTATGATGGATAATAAACATAAAATAAAAAGTCTAGAACGTGATATTGTTTACTGTAAAATAATACAGTGTATGATGGATGATAAACTTAAAGAGAAACTCATAGAACGTGATATTGTTTAATGAAAAACAATAGAGTGATGGATGACAAAAAACTGAAAATAGAAACTACAGAACGTTATATTTTTTAGTCTAAAATAATACCGTGTATGATAAATAATAAACATAAAATAGAAACTCGAAAACGTGATATAGTTTTCTCTAAAGTAATACAGTGTATGATGGATAATAAATTTAAAATAGAAAATCTAGAACGTTATGTTGTTTAGTGTAAAGTAATACAGTGTATGAAAAATAATAAAATTAAAAAACTACAGAACGTGACATTGTTAACTCTAAAATAATACAGTGTATGAAGGATAATAAACTGAAAATTAAAACTCTAGAACATGATATTTACTGTAAAATGATACAGTGTATCATGGAAGAAAAACTTAAAATAAAAATTTTAGAACGTGATATTGTATAGAGTAAAATAATACAGTGTATGATGAATAATAACTTTAAAATAGAAACATTAGAACTTGATATTTTTTATTGTAAAATAATACAGTGTATGATTGATAATAAACAAAAAACAGAAACTCTATAACGTCATATTTTTTACTGTAAAATAATACATTGTATAATGGATAATAAACGTAAAACAGAAACTCTAGAAAGTGATATTGTTTACTGTAAAATTATACAGTGTATGATAGATAATAAACTCAAAATAGAACCTCGAGAAAGTGATATATTTTACTGTAAAATAATACAATGTATAATGGATAATAAACTTAAAATAGAAACTGTGGAACCTAATATTGTTTGCTCTAAAATTATACAATGTATGATGGATAAAAAACTGAAAACAGATACTCTAGAACGTAATATTGCTTTATGTGCAATAATACAGTGTATGATAGACATTAAACTTCAAAAAGAAACTTTAGAACGTGATATGGTTTACTGTAAAATAATACATTGTATAATGGATAAAAAACTTAAAAGGAAACTTTAGAACGTAATATTGTTTACTGTAAAATAATACAGTGAATGATGGTAATAAACTGAAAATAGAAACTCAAGAACATGATATTGTTTACTATAAAAAATACAGTGTAGGATGGATAATAAACTCAAAATAGAAACTCCACAACGTGATATTGTTTATTGTAAAATAATACAGTGAATGATGGATAGTAAACTGAAAATAGAAATTCCAAAACGTGATATGGTTTACTGTAAAATAATACAGTGTATGATAGATAATAAACTCAAAATAGAAACTCCACAACGTGATATTGTTTACTGTAAAATAATACAGTGAATGATGGATAACAAAGTGAAAACAGAAACTCCTGAACGTGATATTGTCTACTGCAAAATAATACAAAGTATGATGGATAATAAACTTAAAACAGAACTCTAGAACGTGATATTGTTTACTCTAAAATAATACAGTGTATGATGGATAATAAACATAAAATAAAAACTCATAGAACGAGATATTGATTACTATAAAATAATACAGTGAATGATAGATAATAAACATTAAAATAGAAACCCTAAAACATGATATAGTTGACTCTAAAATAATACATTGTATGATGGATAATGAAATTAAAATAGAATCTCTAGAACGTGATATTGTTTACTGTAAAATAATACAGTGTATGATGCATAATAAACTTCAAACAGAAAGTCGAGAACGTGATATTGTTTACTGTAAAATAATACATTGAATAATGGATAAAAAACTTAAAAGGAAACTTTAGAACGTGATATTGCTTACTGTAAAATAATACAGTGAATGATGGTAATAAACGGAAAATAGAAACTCTAGAACATGATATTGATTAGTCGAAAATAATACAGTGTATGATGGATAATAAACTTAAAATAGAAAATCTGGAACGTGATATTGTTTACTGTAAAATAATACATGGTATGATGGATAATAAACTTAAATTGAAACTCTATAACATGGTATTATTTACTGTAAAATAATACTATGAATGATGGATAACAAACTGAAAATAGAAACTCCAGAACGTGTTATTGTTTACTATAAAATAATACAAAGTATGATAGTAATAAACTTTTTCATAGAAACTCTACAAAGTGATATTCTTTACTCTAAAATAATTCAATGTGTGACGGATAATAAACTCAAAATAGAAACTCCAGAACGTAATATTGTTTAATGTAAAATAATAGAGTGTATGATGGATAACAAATTTAAAACAGAAACTAGAGAACGTAATATTGTTTACTGTAGAATAATAAATGTGTGTGATGGATTCTAAACTTAAAATGAAAACTTTAGAACGTGATGTTGTTTTCTGTAAAATAATACAGTGTATGATAAAAAATTAACTTAAAATAGAAACTCTAGAACATGATAATTTTTACTGTAAAATAATACAGTGTATGATGGATTATCAACTGAAAATTAAAACTCTAGAATATGATATTTACTGCAAAATAAGAAAGTGTACGATGGATAATAAACTTAAACAGAAACTCGAAGAATGCGATATTGTTTAGGGTAAAATAATGCAAAGTATGATGGAAAATAAAGTTAAAAGAGGAACTTGTAGAACGTGACATTGTTTAATGTAAGAAAGTACTGGCTATAATAGATAATAAACTTAAAACAGAAACTATAGAACGTGATATTTTTACTGTAAAAAATACAGTTTATGATGGATAACAAACTGAAAAGAAAAACTCTAGAACGTGATATTCTTTATTTTAAAATATAAAGGATAATAAACTTGAAAAGAAACTAATAGAACGTGATATTGTTTACTATAGAATAATACAGTGAATAATGGATAATAATTTTAAAAAAGAAACTCTACAACGTTATAATATTTACTATAAAATAATACAGTGTATTATGAATAATAAACTTAAAACAGAAACTCTAGAATATGATAATGTTTACTGTCAAATAATACAGTAATTCATGGAAAATAAACTTAAAATATAAAGTCCATAACGTGATATTGTTTACTATAAAATAATACATTGTATAATGGATAAAAAACTTAAAAGGAAACTTTAGAACGTGATATTGCTTACTATAAAATAATACAGTGAATGATGGTAATAAACGGAAAATAGAAACTCCAGAATATGATATTGATTAGTCTAAAATAATACAGTGTATGATGGATAATAAACTTAAAATAGAAAATCTGGAACGTGATATTGTTTACTGTAAAATGATACATGGTATGATGGATAATAAACTTAAAACAGAAACTCTAGAATAGGATAATGTTTACTGTCAAATAATACAGTAATTCATGGAAAATAAACTTAAAATATAAAGTCCATAACGTGATATTGTTTACTATAAAATAATACAGTGTATTATGAATAATAAACTGAAAAAAGAAACTTTAGAACGTAATATTGTTTACTGTAAATTATACAAGTAATTACGGATAATAAACTTAAAATAGATAGTCTAGAACGTGATATTGATTTCTGTAAATTAATTCAGTAAATGATGGATAATAAACTTAAAATTTTACTCTGGAACATGATATTATTTACTGTAAAATAATACAATATACGACGGATAATAAACTTAAAACAAGAACTCGTAGAATGTGATATTGTTTACAATAAAATAATAGAGTGTATGAAGGATAATAAACTTTAAACAGAAACTCTAGAACGTGATATTTTTTTCTATAAAAAATACAGTTTATGAAGGATAATAAACTTAAAACAGAAACTCTAGAACGTGATATTTTTTCTATAAAATAATACAGTGAATGATGGATAATAAACTTCAAATAGAAACTTTAGAATGTGATATTGTTTACTGAAAATTATACAAGTAATTATGGATAATAAACTGAAAATAGAAACTCTAGAACGTGATATTGTTTACTGTAAATTAATACAGTGTATGATGGATAATAAACTTAAAATAGAAACTGTGAAACGTAATATTGTTTGCTGTAAAATTATACAATGCATGACGTAATATAAACTGAAAACAGACACTCCAGAACGTGATTTTGTTTAGTGTAAAATAATACAGTGTATGATGAATAAAAAAACTTAAAATAAAAACACCAGAAGGTGATATTGCTTACTGTGAAATAATGCAATATATGATGGATAATAAACTTAAAATAGAAACTCGAGAACGTTATGCCTGGCATGGCCGAGCCCGTAAACGGTGTGACTCGTAATCCGAGGGTCGTGGGTTCGCGCCCGCGTGGCGCTAAACATGCTCGCCCTCCCAGCCGTGGGGGTGTATAATGTCACGGACAATCCCACTATTCGTTGGTAAAAGAGAAGCCCAAGAGGTTGCGGTGGGTGGTGACGACTAGCTGCCTTCCCTCTCGTCTTACTATGCTAAATTAGGGACGGCTAGCACAGATTGCCCTCGAGTAGCTTTGTGCGAATTTCCAAAACAAACAAACAAACGAGAACGTTATATTGTTTACTCTAAAATAATACAGTGTATGATGGATAATAACCTTAAAACAGAAACTCTGGAACATGATATTGTTTACTGTCAAATAATACAATGTATGATGAATGATGACTTAAAATAGAAACTCTGGAATGTGATATTGTTAAATATAAAATAATACAGTGTATGATGGATAATAAACTTAAAGAGAAACTCATAGAACGTTTTATAGTTTACGGTAAAATAATAGAGTGAATGATGATAATAAACTGAAAATAGAAACTTCAGAACGTGATATTGTTTAGTCTAAAATAATACCGTGTATGATGGATAACAAACTTAAAATAGAAACTCGAGAACGTGATACAGTTTTCTTTAAAGTAATACAGTGTATGATGGATAATAAACTTAAAATAGAAAATCTAGAACGTGATATTGTTTACTCTAAATTAATACAGTGTATGATGGTTAATAAATTTAAAATAGAAACTGTGGAACGTATATTGTTTGCTGTAAAATTATACAATGTATGATGTATTATAAACTGAAAACAGACACTTTAGAACGTGATTTTGTTTAGTGGAAATTAATACTGTGTATGATAAATAATAAAATTTAGAAACTACAGAACGTGATATTATTAACTTTAACATAATACATTGTATGATGGATTATAAACTGAAAATTAAAACTGTAGAACATGATATTTACTGTAAAATAATATAGTCTACGATGGATAATAAACTTAAACAGAAACTCGAAGAAAGTGATATTGTTCACTGTAACAAAGTACGGTGTATGATGGATAATAAATTTAAACAGAAACTCGTAGAACGTATTATATTGTTTACTGTAAAATAATACAGTGTATGATGGATAAAAAACTTAAAACAGAAACTATAGAATGTGATATTGTTTACTTTAAAATTATACAGTGTATGATGTATAATAAACTTAAAATATAAACTCTAGAACGTGATATTGTTTAATGTAAAAGAATATAGTAAATGCTGGAAATAAATTTAAAATAGAAACCTAGAACGTAATATTGTTTACTATAAAATAATACAGTGTATGATGGAAGAATAAGTTAAAATAGAAACTATAGAACGTGATATTGTTTATTGCAAAATAGTACAGTGTATAAAAGATAATAAACAAAAAACAGATACTCTGTGACGTGATATTTTTACTGTAAAATAATACATTGTATAAAGGATAATAAACTTGATAATATTTTGTGTAAAATAATACAGTGTATGATACATAATAACTTTAAAATAGAAATTCGAGAATGTGATATTGTTTACTGTAAAATAATACTGCGTATGTTGGATCATAAACTGAAAAAGAAACTCTGGAACGTGATATAGTTTACTCTAAAATAATACATTGTATGATAGATAATAAACTTACAATAGAAATTCGAGAACGTGATATTGTTTATTATAAAATAATGCAGTAAATTATGGATAATAAATTTAAAAAAGAAACTCTAGAAATGATAATGTTTACTGTAAAATAATTCAGTGTATGATGGATAATAAACTTAAAATAGAAACTCTAGAACGTGATATTGTTTACTCTAAATTAATTGAGTGAATGATGGATAATGAACTTAAAATAAAACACTAGAATGTGATATTGTTTACTATAAAATAATAGAGTGTATGATGGATAATAAACTTCAAATAGAAACTTTAGAATGTGATATTTTTTACTGAAAATTATACAAGTAATTATGGATAATAAACTTTAAATAGAAACTCTAAAACGTGATATTGTTTACTGTAAAATAATACAGTGTATGATGGATAACAAAGTGAAAAGAAAAACTCTAGAATGTGATATTCTTTATTTTAAAATAATACAGTGTATAACGGATAATAAACTTGAACAGAAACTCATAGAACGTGATATTGTTTACTATAAAATAATACAGTGAATAATGGATAATAATTTTAAAATAGAAACTCTAGAACGTTATAATATTTACTATAAAATAATACAGTGAATGATGGATAATAAACTTAAATTGGAAACTCTAGAACGTGATATTGTTTATTGTGAAATTATACAGTGTATAATAGATAATCAACTTAAACAGAAATTCATAGAACGTGATATTGTTTACTATAAAATAATACAGTGTATGATGGATAATAAACATAAAACAGAAACTCTAGAATGTTATATTGTTTACTACAAAATAATACATTGTATAATGGATAATAAATTTAAAATAAAAACTCTAGAACGTGATATTGTTTACTGTAAAATAAAGAGTGTATGAGGGATAATAAACTTAAAATAGCAACACTAGAACGTGATAATTTTACTGTAAAATAATACCGTGTATGATGAATAATAAACTTAAAATATAAACAATAGAACCTGATATTATTTACTGTAAAAAATACAGTAAAATAAAATAAAATAAGGTAAAATCTGGTTTGAAATCTTAAAACAGAAACTCTAAAACGTGGTATTGATTACTGAAAAATAATAAAGTGTATGATGGAAAATAAACTTGAACAAAAACTCATTGAACGTGATATTGTTTACTATACAATAATACAGTGAATAATGGATAATAATTTTAAAATAGAACTCTATAACGTGATATTGTTTACTATTTAATAATACAGTGTATTATGGATAATAAACTTCAAATAATAACTCTAGAACGTAATATTTTTTCTATAAAATAATACAGTGAATGATGGATAACCAACTTAAAATACAAACTCTAGAACATATATTGTTAACTATAAAATAATACAGTGTATGATGGATAATAACTTAAAATAGAAACTTTGGAACGTGATATTATTTACTATAAAATATTATAATATACGATGGATAATAAACTTAAAACAGGAACTCTGGAACGTGATATTGTTTACTCTAGAATAATACAGTGTATGATTTATAATAACTTAAAATTCAAACTATAGAACATGATATTATTTACCGTAAAATAATACAAAATACGATAGATAATAAACATAAAACAGAAACTCTAGAACGTGATATTGTTTACTGTAAAATAATACATTGTATAATGGATAATAAAGTCAAAATAGAAACTCTAGAACGTGGTATTGTTTACTGTAAAATAAGACAGTGTACGAGGGATAATAAAATTAAAATAGAAACTTAATAAAGCGATATAGTTTACTCTAAAATAATACAGTGTATGATCGATAATAAACTTTAAAACTTTAAAACGTGGTATTGTTTATTGTAAAATAATACAGTGTATAATGGATTATAAACTTGAACAGAACCTCATTGAACATGATATTGTTTACTGTAAAATAATAAAGTGTATGATTGATAATAAACTTAAAATTGAAACTCTCGAACATGATAATATTTACTGTAAAATAATACAATATACTATCGATAAAAAACATAAAACAGAAACTCTGAAACGTGATATTGTTTACTGTAAATAATAGAGTGAATGATGGATAATAATTTTAAAATAGAAACTCTAGAACGTAATATTGTTTACTATAAAATAATACACTATATCATGAATAATAAACTTGAAAAGAAACTCATAGAACGTGATATCGTTTGCTATAAAATAAAACTGTGAATGATGGATAATAAACGTAAAATAGAAACTCTACAACGTGATATTGTTTACAATAAAATTAAAAAGTGTATGATGGATAATAAACTTAAAACAGAAACTCTGGAACGTGATATTGTTTACTGTAAAATAATACAGTGTATGATGGATAATAAACATAAAACAGAAACTCTAGAATGTTATATTGTTTACTATAAAATAATACATTGTATAATGGATAATAAATTTAAAATAAAAACTCTAGAACGTGATATTGTTTACTGTAAAATAAAGAGTGTATGAGGGATAATAAACTTAAAATAGGAACGCTAGAACGTGATAATGTTACTGTAAAATAATACCGTGTATGATAAATAATAAACCTAAAATACAAACTTTATAAAGAGATATTGTTTACTGTAAAATAATAAAATGTATGATGAATAATAAACTTAAAATGTAAACAATAGAACGTGATATTATTTACTGTAAAATAATACAGAGCATTATGGATAATAAACTTAAAATATAAACTCTAAAACGTTGTATTGTTTACTGTAAAATAATACAGTGTATGATGTTTAATAAACATTACAAAGAAACTCAAGAATGTGATATTGTTTATTGTAAAATGATACAGTTTATGACAGATAATAAACTTAAAATAGAAAATCTAGAACGTGATATTCTTTATTGTAAAATAATACAGTGTATGATGAATAATAAACTTGAGCAGAAATTCATAGAACGTGATATTGTTTAATATAAAATAAAACAGTGTATTATGGATAATAAACTTAAAACTGAAACTCTAAAATATGATATTATTTAAAGTAAATCATACAATATACGATTTATAATAAACTTAAAACAGGAACTCGTAGAACGTGATATTGTTTACTATAAAATAATACACTGAATGACGGATAGAAAAACTTAAAATAGAAACTCTAGAACGTGATATTATTTACTCTAAAATAATACAGTGTATGATGGATAATAAACTTAAAATTCAAACTCTAGAATATGATATTATTTAAAGTAAAATAATACAATATACGATGGATAATAAACTTATAACAGGAACTCGTAGAACGTGATATTGTTTACCGTAAAATAATACAGTGAAAGATGGATAATAAACTTAAAATAGAAACTTGTAGAACGTTACTTTCTTTACTGTAAAATAATACAGTTTATGATATATAATAAACTTAAACATAAACTCGTAGAACGTATTATATTGTTTAATGTAAAAATTATAGTGAATCATTGAAATAAATATAAAAAGGAACGTAGTACATGATATTGTATACTGTAAAATATTACAGTTATGATGGAAAATAAACTTAAAATAGAATTTCTAGAACGTGATATTCTTTATTGTAAAATAATACAGTATATGATGGAAAATAAACTTAAAAAGAAACTCAAATAACGTGATATTGTTTACAATAAAATAATACAGTGAATGCGAGATAATAGATTTAAAATAGAAAGTCTAGAACGTGATATCGTTTCCTATAAAATCAGAACAGAAACTCTACAATGTGATAATGTTTACTGTAAAATAATACCGTGAATGATTGATAATAAACTTAAAACAGAAACACTAGAACGTGATATTTTTTTTCTAAAAAATAATACAATGTATGATGGATAATAAACTTAAAATAGAAACTTTAGAACGAGATATTGGTTACTGTAAAATAATGCAAGTAATTATGGATAAGAAACTTTAAACAGAAACTCTAGAACGTGATATTGTTTACTGAAAAATAATACAGTGTATGATGGATAATAAACTTAAAATTGTTTACTTTAAATTAATACAGTCAATGATCGATAATGATTTTAAAATAGAAACTCTACAATGTGATTTTTTATAATCTAATACAGTGTATGATGGATAATAAACTTGAACTGAAACTCATAATACGTGATATTGTTTACTATAAAATAATACCGTGAATGATGGATAATAATTTTAAAATTGAAACTCTAGAACGTGATATAGTTTACTATAAAAAATTACAGTGTATTATGGATAATAAATTTAAAACAGAAACTCTAGAACGTGATATTTTTTACTGTAAAATAATACAGTGTATGATGAATAACAAACTGAAAAGAGAAACTCTGGAACGTGATATTATTTACTGTAAATTAATACAGTGTGTAATGTATAATGAACAAATTATAGTAACTCCCGCTCGTGATATTGTATAACGCAAAATAAGAAAGTGTATGATGGATAATAATTTTAAACAGAAACTCGTCGAACGTGATATTTTTTCCTGTCAAATTATACAGCGTATAATAAACTTAAAATAAAAACTCCTGAAAGTGATATTGTTTAAGGTTAAATAATACAGTGTATAATGGATAATTATACCTGATATTGTTATTGTAAAATAATACAGTGTATGATGGATAATTAACTTAAAGTATAAACTCTTGAACGTGATATTGTTCACCGTAACATAATACAATGTATGATAGATAATAAACTTAAAACAGAAACTCCAGTAAAGGGTATTGTTAACTGTAAAATAATACAGTATAAGATTGATAATAAACTTAAAATAATAACTCTATAACGTGATATTCTTTACTGTAAAATAATACAATGTATGATGGATAATAGACTTACAATAAAAAACTCTAAAACGTAATATTGTTTACGGTTAAATAATACATTGTATAATGGATAATAATCTTAAAACAGAAACTCTAGAACGTGATATCGTTTACTGCAAAATAATACAGTGTTTAATGGATAATGAACTTAAAATAAAAATTCAAGAACGTGATATTGTTTACTGTAAAATAATGCCGTGTATGATGGATAATAAACTTAAAATAGAAATTTCAGAACGTGATATTGTTTACTGTAAAATAATACAGTGTATGATGGATAATAAACTTTAAATAGAAACTATAGAAGGTGATATTGTTTACTATTAAATAATACAGTGAATAATGGATAATAAACTTTAAATAGAAACTATAGAAAACGATATTGTTTACTATTAAATAATACAGTTTATGTTAGATAATAAACTTAAAATAGAACTATGGAACGTGATATTTTTTTATAAGATAATAAAAAGTATGATAGATACTAAACTTAAAATAGAAACTTCAGATCCTAATAATGTTTACTGTAAAATAATACAGTGTATAATGGATAATAAACTTAAAATAGTAACTCCAGAAAAGGATATTGTTTACTGTAAAATAATACAGTATATGATGTATAATAAACTTAAACAGAAGCTCGTAGATCGTGATATTTTTTAATGCAAATTAATATAATATATGATGGATAATAAACTTAAAACAGGAACTCCAAAACGTGATATTGTTTACTGTAAAATAATACATTGTATGATGGATAATAAACTTACAATAGAAACTCTGGAACGTGATATTCTTTACTCTTTTTAATTCAGTATATGATGGATAATTAACTTGAATAGAAACTCATAAAACGCGATATTGTTTATTTTAAAATAAAACAGGGTATGATATATAATAAATTTAAAATAGAAACTTCACAACGTGATATTGTTTACTGTAAATTAATACAGTGTATGATGGATAATAAACTTAAATAGAAACTCTACACGTGTTATTGTTTCCTATAAAATAATACTGTGTTTGATGGATAATAAACTGAATTAGAAACTCGTAGAACGTCATATTGTTTACTGTAAAATAATACATTGTATGATGGATAAGAAACTTCAAATAGAAACTCTAGAACGTGATATTCTTTAGTGTAAAAAATACAGTATATGATGGATAAATAAACTTAAAATATATACTCAAGAACGTGATATATTTCAGTGTAAAATAATACAGTGTATGATGGATAATAAACTTAAAGAAAAACTCGTAGAAGGTGATATTGTTTAATGCAAAAAAATACAGTGTATGATGAACAATAAACTTAAAATGGGGACTCCAGAACGTGATATTCTTTACTGTAAAATAATACTGTGCGTAATAGAAAATAAACTTAAAATGGAAATTGTCGAACGTGATATTGTTTACTGTAAAAAATACAATATATGATGGATAAATAAACTTAAACAGAAACTTGTAGAACGTGATATTGTTTACCGTAAAATATTACACTGAATAATGGATAATAAACTTTAAATAGAAACTATAGAACGTGATATTCTTTATTGTTAAAAATTACAACGTATGATGGATAATAAACTTAAAACAGAAACTCTATAACGTGATAATGTTTACTGTGAAATAATACAGTGTATGATGGATAATAAACTTAAAATAATAACTCAAGATCGTGATACTGTTTACTGTCAAATAATATTGTGTATGATGGTTAATAAACTTAAAAAAGAAGCAATAGAACGTGATTTTGTTTAATGTGAAATAATACAGTGTATGATAGATAATAAACTTAAAATATAAACTCTAGATCGTGGTATATTTTACTGTAAAATAATACAATGTATGATGAAAAATATACTTAAATAAGAAACTCTAGAACGTAATATTGTTTACTGTAAAAATAATACAGTATATAGTGAAAAATAAACTTTAAAAAGAAACTCTAGAAAATGATATTGTTTACTTTAAAATAATACAATGTATGATGGATGAAAAATGTAAAATAGTAACTCCAGATCGTAATATTGTTTACTGTAAAATAATACAGTGTATGATGAATAATAAACTTAAACAGAAGCTCTAAAAGTTGATATTGTTTATTGTAAAATAATACAGTATATTATGGATAATAAATTTAAATAAGAACGTGTTATTGGTAAATGTAAATAATACATTGTATGATGCAAAATAAACTTACAATAGAAACTGTTAGAACGTGATGTTTTTTCTGAAAAATAATACAGTGCATGTTAGATAATAAACTTAAAAAAAAACTACAGAACGTGATATTATTTACTCTAAAATAATACAGTCATTGATTATAGACTTAAAATAGAAACTTCAGAAAGTGATATTCTTTACTGTAAAATAATACAGTGTATGACGGATAATAAACTTAAAATAGAAACTCTAGATCGAGATATTGGGTACTTTAAAATAATACAGTTTATGATGGATAATAAATTTCAAATAAAAACTCTAGAAAGTGATATTGTTTCCTACAAAATAATAAAGTATATGATGGATAATAAACTTACAATAGTAACTCCAGATCGTAATATTATTTACTGTAAAATAACACCGTGTGTGATATATAATAACCTTAAAATTTAAAATTTTAAAACGTCATATTGTTTACTGTAAAATAATACAGTGTATGAAGGATAATAAACTTAAAATAATCATTTCAGATCGTGATATTGTTTACTGTAAAATAATACTATGTATGATGGATAGTAAATTTAAAATAGAAACTGTATAACGGCATATTTTTACTGTAAAATAATACAGTGTATGATGGATAATAAACTTAAACAGAAACTCATAGAACGTGATATTTTTTATTATATGATAATACAAAGTATCATAGATACTAAACTTAACATAGAAACTTGAGAACCTGATATTGTTTACTGTAAAATAATACAGTGTATAATGGATAATTAACTTAAAGTATAAACTCTTGAACGTGATATTGTTTACCGTAAAATAATACAGTGTATGATGGATAATAAACTTACAATAGAAACTCAAGAACGTTATATTCTTTACTCTAAAATAATACAGTATATGATGGATAATAAACTTACAGTAGAAATTCTTGAACGTAATAGTGTTTACTGTAAGTTAATACAGTGTATGATGGATAATAAGGTTAAATAGAAACTCATAGAACGTGATATTGTTTATTATAAGATAATACAAAGTATCATAGATACTAAACTTAAAATAGAAACCTGAGAACCTGATATTGTTTACTGTGAAATAATACAGTGTATGATGGATAATAAACTTCAGATAATAACTTCGGATCGTGATATTGTTTACTGTAAAATACTACCATATATGATGGCTAAAAAACTTAAAATAGAAACTATAGAACGTGATTTGTTTACTCTAAAATAATACAGTGTATGATGGATAATAAATTTAAAATAGAAACTCTAGAACATGATATTTTTACTGTAAAATAATACAGTATATGATGAATAATAAACTTAAAACCGAAAGAAAAGAACGTTATATTGTTTAGTAAAAAATAACACAGTGTATGATGGATAATAAGTTTAAAATGAAAACTCCAAAACGTCATTTTGATCACTGTGAAATAACACAGTGTATGAGGGAAAATAAACTTAAAATATAAATTTTCGAACTGATGTTGTTTACTGTAAAATAATACATTGTATGATAGATAATAAATTTAAAATAGAATGTCTAACGCGAGATGTTTATTACTGTAAAATAATACAGTGTTTGATGAAAAATAAACTTACACAGAAACTTCAGAACATGATATTGTCCACCGTGAAATGACACAGTGTATTATGGATAATAAATTTGAAAAAAACTCTAGAACGAGATATTCTTTACTGTAAAATAATACAGTGTATAATGCATAATAAACTTAAAATAATAACTCCAGATCGTGATATTGTTTACTTTAAAATAATACTGTGTATGGTGGTTAATAAACTTAAAATAGAAACTTTAGAAAATGATAATGTTTACTGTAAATTAATGCAGTGTTTGACGCGTAATAAACTTAAACAGAAGCTCATAGAACGTGATATAATTTATGGTAAAATAATACAGTGTATGATGGATAATAAGCTTGAGATAGAAACTCCAGAATGTGATATTGTTTACTGCAAAAAATTATAGTGTATGATCGATAATAAACTTAAAAGAGAAACTTCAGAACGTGATATTGTTTATGGTAAAATAATACAGTGTATGAAAGATAATAAACTTAAAATAGAAACTCCAGAACATGATATTGTTTAGTGTATAAAAGTACGGTGTATGATAGATAATACACTTAAAAAGAAACTCGTACAACGTGATATACTTTACTGTAAAATATTACAGTGTATGATGGGTAATAAACATAAAATAGAAACTCCAGTACGTGATATTCTTTACCGTAAAATAATACAGTGACTAATGGATAACAAATTTAAACAGAAACTCATAGAACGTGATATTGTTTATTGTAAAATAATACAGTGTATGATAAATATTAAACTTTAAATAGAAACTATAGAACGAGATATTGTTTACTATTAAATAATACAGTGTATGATGGATAATAAACTAAAATAGAAACTCTGGAACGTGATAATATTTACTGTAAAGTAATACAGTGTATAATGGATAATAATCTTAAAATAGAAACTCTATAACGTGATATTGATTACTTTAAAATAATACAGTGTATGATGGATAATGAACTTAAACTAAAATGTCAAGAACATGATATTGTTTACTTTAAAATAGTAAAGTGTATGATGGATAATAAACTTAAAACTGAAACTCTAGAACGTGATATTGTTTAGTGTATCAAAGTACAATGTATGAGAGACTTTAACCTTAAACAGAAACTCGTAGAACGTAATATTGTTTACTGTAAAATAATACACTGTATAATGGATAATAATCTTAAAATAGAAACTCTAGAACGTGATACTGTTTAGCGTAAAATAATACTGTGTATGATGGATAATAAATTGAAAATAGAAACTCTAGAAGGTGATATTGGTTACTGTAAAATAATATAGTGTATGATGGATAAAATACTTAAACAGACACTCGTAGATCGTTATATTGTTTACTGGAAAATATTACAGTGTATGATAGATAATAAACTTAAAATAGAAGCTCTAGAACATGATATTTTTACTGTAAAATAATACAGTTTATGATGGATAATAAACTTAAAATAGAAACCTAGATCGTGATATTGTTCACTCTAAAATAGTATGGTGAATAATGGATAATAAACTTAAAATAAAAATTCCAGAACGTAATATTGTTTACTGTAAAATAATATAGTGTATGATGGATAAAAAACTTAAAATAATAATTCCAGATCGTGATATTGTTTACTGTACAATAATACCGTGTATGATGGATAATAAATTGAAAATTAAACTCTAAAATGTGATATTGTTTACTGTAAAATAATATAGTGTATGATGGAAAATTAACCTAACATAGAAACTCTAAAACGTGGTATTATTGACTGTAAAATAATACAGTTTATCATGGATAATAAACTTAAAATAGTAACTCGAGATCGTGATATTGTTTCTTGTAAAATAATACAGTGTATGATAGATAGAAAACTTGAACAGAAACTCGTAGAACGTAATATTGTTTACTGCAAAATAATAGAATATATGATGGATAATAAATTTAAAATAGAAGCTCTAGAACATGATATTTTTACTGTAAAATAATACAGTGTATGATAGATAATGAACTTAAACAGAAACTCGTAGATTGTGATATTGTTCATTCTAAAATAGTAGAGTGAATAATGGATAATAATCTTAAAATAAAAACTCCAGAACGTAATATTGTTTAGTGTAAAATAATACAGTGAATGACGGATAATAAGTTTAAAATAGAAACTCTAGAACGTGATTTTGTTTACTGTAAAATAATACAGTGTATGATAGATAATAAACTTAAAATAGAATTTTCAGAACGTGATATTTTTACCGTAAAATAATACAGTGTATGATGGATAATAAACTTAAACATAAACTCGTGGATCGTGTTATTGTTTACTGTAAAATAATACAGTGTATGATGGATAATAAACTTAAATTATAAACTCTAGAACATAATATTGTTTACTGTAAAATAATACAGTTTATGATAGATAATAAACTTAAAATAGAAACACTAGAACATGATATTCTTTACTGTAATATAATACAGTTTATGATGGATAATAAACTTAAAATAGAAACTCTAGAACATGATATTGTTTACTGCAAAATAATACAGTGTGTGATGGATTATAAACTTAAAATAGAAACTCTTGAACATGATAATGTTTACTGTAAAATAATACCGTGTGCCATAGATAATAAACTTAAAATAGAAACTCTAGAACATTATATTCCTAACTGTAAATTAATCCAGTTTATGATCGATAATAAACTTAAAATAGAAATTCTAGAACATGATATTGTTTACTGTAAAATAATACGGTGTATGATGGATAATAAACTTAAACAGAAACTCGAGGAACATGATATTTGTTACTGTAAAATAATACAGTGTATGATGGATAATATACTTAAAATTGAAACTCTAGAACACGATATTCTTTACTGCAAAATAATACAGTTTATGATGGATAATAAACTTAAAATAGAAACTTTAGAACGTGATATTGTTTACTGTAAAATAATACAGTGTATGATGGATAATAAACTTAAAACATAAACTCTAATACGTGATAATGTTTACTGTAAAATGTTATAGTGTATGATGGATAAATAAACTTAAAATAGTAACTCGAGATCGTGATATTGTTTCTTGTAAAATAATACAGTGTATGATAGATAGAAAACTTGAACAGAAACTCGTACAACGTAATATTGTTTACTGCAAAATAATACAATGTATGATGGATAATAAATTTAAATAGGAACTTAAGAAAGTGATATTGTTTTCTTTAAAATAGTACAGTATACGATAGATAATAATCTTAAAATAATAATTCCAGATCGTGACATTGTTTACTGTAGAATAATACCGTGTATGATGGATAATAAACTTAAAATAGAAACTATAGAACGTGGTATTTTTACTATAAAATAATACAGAGTATGATGGATCATAAATTTACAATAAATACTCTAGAACGTTATATTGGTTACTGTAAAAAATTGCAGTGTATAATGGATAATAAACTTAAACAAAAACTCGTAGAACGTGATATTGTTTACTCCAAAATAATACAGTGTATGATATATATTAAATTTAAACAGAAATTTGTAGAACGTGATATTATTTACTGCAAAATAATACAGTGTATGATAGATTATAAATTTAAATTATAAACTCTAGAACGTAATATTGTTTACTTTAAAATAATACAGTTTATGATGGATAATAAACTTAAACAGAAACTGGTAGAACGTGATATTGTTTACTGTAAAATAATACAGTGTATGATGAATAATAAACTTAAAATAAGAACTCTAGAATGTGATATTGTTTACTGTAAAATAATACTGTGTACAATGGATAATAAACTTAAACAGAAACTCGTAGAACGTTATATTGTTTACTGTAAAATAATACGGTGTATGATGGATAATAAACTTAAAATAGAAACTCTAGAACGTGATATTTTTTACTGTAAAATAATACAATATTTGGGTTATTTTATTATACCAAATTCATTACAAATCCACACGATATAATGTTTTATAACCACGTACAAATTTATCTAATTCGAGAAATAATCATTCCTATAACACAGCCAAAATTGAAACCGACAATATCAAATGAAAAATGTACTTTCATGCGCTATAGGTACCTGATACTGAAACCAGCGACACGTGTAGAGAAATTAAAATATCTGTAATTATGTTTTTACGTTCATCTCTAGAGTTAGCAACTTTATTCGTTACAACGTCAAGTAATATTACCAAGATAATGGATACATAGCATCTTATAAACAACCATTTGTTGTTATCATAAAGTCTCTTTGAAACACGTAGTATTGATGGTTCTGTAGTTTTAATAATTTTTTTTTAATTATAAATAAACTGCTCATGGGTGTAATATAATTTTTCCCATCTTTCAAATTTCACTGATTAGATTTCTTCGGTTAACAAACCGATAGAAATTTACAGATAATTTTCTGAAGTATTCGATTCAAGCAAAATTAAAGCTTAGATTTGAAACTGAAGAATAATTATCAACTTTACAAATCACGAAAGTTTAACATTTCAATTTTTCTGTCTCAGTACTTATTCATTAAAATCTTTCGAAGTAATATTATAACTACCGTAGAAGTACCGTTAATTTACACTAAGTTTATCTCTTTGAAATTAGTAGATATTTAATCACATACTCTGAATTATTTCAATCAGAAATCGGTCCAATAACACGAAACTTCAATTATCTTTTCCGATTTCTCGCAGCAGAAATTACAATTTTTACTTTAATTTGTATCATTTCTCCAAAACACGTTCTCCTAATCTCTACCAACTTCTTTCGTTGACGGAAGACAAGTTTGAACTTTATCAAGTAGAACAAATAAACACTCTAATTTTACAAATGATGTCACGATAGAACGTTGTCTTTCGATTAAAACTGTTAGTGGTAGGCGAAATTGATTAGGTGTACCTTTTAGATCTCTGACCATGCACTTAATGTGGCATAAATCAAGAAACATGGCTTGATACATTGTCGTTATAGTCAAACAAGTAAAAACACAATATTTGAAACACCTGTATTAGTTTTAATGGAAATAGTGTAATAGAACTCGAACATTATTAAAATTATATTTATGTACATCTTATTTGTTACTTGTACCTTTATGGATTTGTAATGAAAAACGTTTTGGAATCCCAAACAACCACTACCAAGTGTCATAAAATAGAAAAAACAACAAACATTAAATCAATTTCCGAATGTTTTATTTACTGACAAGTTAAGAGCAAATATTGTGAACTTAACTTCATACTTAATATCGCTAGCTTAAGTTCTTTATAGGGAAAATAATTGGGGCGGGTTTTAAACTACAAAAGTAATTACAAATACTATGTATGTATATGATTTAACAGATAACTGCCATCGTAACAAACGTATGAAATAGGTTGAATGTTGCCCGTCATGGACCAACGTGTTAAGGCGTGCGACTCGTAATCCGAGGGTCTCGGGTTCGCATCCCCGTCGCGCCAAACATGCTCGCCCTTTCAGCTGTGGGGGTGTTACAATGTAACGGTTAATCCCATTATTCGTTGGTAAAAGAGTAGCCCAAGAGTTGGCGGTGGGTGGTGATGACTAGCTGCCTTCCCTCACTGCTAAATTAGGGACGGCTAGCGCAGATAGCCCTCGAGTAGCTTTGTGCAAAATTCAAAAACAAAAACAAACAAACATTTTCTGAACAATACATCAACATTTAGAATATAATACTTTAGAAACCAGGTGTATTCATGTTCCAAAGAAAACATTAATATTTTTTATGTAAATAACAAGTTTTTTTATCACCCTCTGGTATCAAACCTTCATTCTTGGTTTGCAACTTAGTATTATTAGAGTTTTTTTACTGTTCCCTTTGAATAGCATATCAAATATAGTTAGACAAGGAATCATGAATAATGATAGAACCTTTTTATCCCTAGTGTATTCCCTCTAATTCTACTTGGTATTTATATACATGAGCTGCGAAACACAGTTAAATGGCTTAGCAGTAATATATATTCTTATTCGCTAGGCCTTAAAACCTTGCACCGAAATTCTTTCAGTCGAAAATAAACATGCCTTATTCTGGGTTTATTGCTTTTTTTAGGACTTTTAATTTTCTTTAAATGTACTACCCGTAATGTAGAGCATTTGAAATGAACTGAAAACCGTAAAAGTAAAGGTTTGTTTATTGTTTATTATTTGTATTTCAGGTAATAGAACAGAAAACCAAACAAAACAGTGCCCAGAAAGTTTGCTAAATACATCAGAAACAAAATAAATGACAGGCTTCGGTGACGTCGAAAAAAACCCAGTTGTAGAGAAAAATATACATGTAAAAACGGCTCTTTTGGGTTGAGAAAATTTTCCACTTAGAGGAACGAACAACGTTTCAGCCTTCTTCGGTCATTGTCTGGTTCACAAAGAGATGAAGTAGTAACTGATCGGAAGCTGACCACATGTTATATATTCAAAACATCTAAGCACGCCCTCTGCATTCCGACACTCAATTACACAACCACCTTCAAACGTGTGTACCACGCTTGAAAAATAATTATGTTTTTGATACTCTAATATGAATTACTAAAACACTAATAACTGTTTAGTATGTTCTGATCTCGACGTTAGAGACAAAGTATTATGTAATCCAACCGTTAATCCCAACAGTAAAAACTCATAGAACTAAACTTGGAAACACAATGTAGTGACGAACATTTGTAAATGCATTATGGACAATATGAGATTTGTAAACAATTATTCCAATAACCAATAAAGATGGAGTAATGGTATGAGATACCATCAGATTGCCAACGTTACTTTAGATACTGCTTGGTTTACTTAAAATTTCTGACAGATAATAATTGGAAAAGTAGATAAAAACATATCTTGAAAACATTTCAGTGACATCATAACATGAAGCAAGATGTCGACTGGTAGTAATAATGAAATAACTAATAATCTATCGTGTAAGTATTGCCTTCAGAAGTTCTAATAAGCGAGCACCAGTTTAACTCATTAAATAGAACCTTAACATACATATGGTTTTAAATAAGATTAAAAAAATATTAGAATTGGACTTTTACAATTAATGATACCTGTCTGCAATGGATACAACAGACACAATGTGGTTGGAGTACTTTTATCACGCACTCTTCTAATTCTGGGAAGACCCTAGGAGACTAGATAAAAAAATATTTAGTAAAAACGTATAATAAGCTTAATAATAAAGTATTTTAACAAGTATAATTAATTGTAATCTACTAATGTCTTATGGCACATATATTTAATTGCAATGTATTAACATCTTATGACACATATTTAATTGTAATCTACTGATGTCTCATGGCACATATATTTAATTGTAATCTACAATTATCTTAGAGCACATATAATTAATTGTAATCTACTAATGTCTTAAGATACGTATAATTAATTGTAATCATGCTTTGTCAGTGTGTCACATCACCAAATCTGGTTTAAAACCATAAATATATTAACTTTGATTTTATAAGTTAACACTGTTTTTTTTAGTCCTTCTTTAGTCCTGTTTGTTGGCACAGAGTTCTAAAGATGTGTATGAACAAATAGAAACTACACAACACACTTGAAGTAAAATAGAAGAAAGAAAGAAATATAAACACAAAACCACATTTCATCAGACACATCATATTTCGAAACTAGATTTGTTGGCCATTGTCGTTATAAGATGCATTCTGCTTATAAATAACTCAGTTATTACAATAGAGAGTGTGTTTTGTTTGTTTGTTTTGTTATTATGCACAAAGTTACACAAAGGTCTGTTCGTGCTCCATCTACCACGGATAACAAAATCCGGTTTCTAGCAGTAAATTCCGCAGGATAATCCGTCTCACCAAATATGCTCGCCCTTTTAGCCGTGGGGGCGTTATAATGTACGATCAATCCCACTATTCGTTGGTAAAAGAGTAGCCTAAGAGTTGGCGGTGGGTGGTGATGATTAGCTGCTTTCCTCTAGTCTTACACTGCTAAATTAGGGAAGAGTAGCGCAGATAGCCATCGAGTAGCTTTGTACGAAATTCAAAAACAAACAAAACAAAAAATACACTGCTAAATTAGGGAAGGGTAGCGCAGATAGCCCTCGTGTAGCTTCGCGCGAAATTAAAAAAATAAACAAATTATCTCTCCATAAACTCCTCGATAAGCTCTGTCCAGTACAGTTGGTGGGTGATCTCTGTTATCCTTACACTTGTCAGCAAAAAAACACAAACAAACACACCATACATGCGTTGAAAACTGTTGTTGTGATGTCGTGGACAGCTTGGATGCAACTGCTAAAAACTGTTTGAAATGTAACACCGTTTACTGAATGTGGAGATTGAATTACATGTTTGACATTTGTTGGTTCTTAGGTTAAATCTCATGTCAAAGAATAGCGCCGGTAACGATGGTTTTCTGGTGAACACTTATGTCATTTTTGAGCTATGGAGAAAGTTCTTGATAATTGAGATACAACAATGGTAGATACAAAGAAAATACGAGACGTTTTGTTTAATCTCTCAACTTAAGAAATCTGTGTTTGCTAAGCTTTTCAAAGATTATTATTTTAGGTTTTTGACCGTGTTAAGCAGATTGCGAAATGATTTGGCAAATAGAAGAATTTGGCCCAGCATGGCCAAGCGTCTTAAGGCGTGCGACTCGTGATCTGAGGATCGCGAATTCGCATCCCGGTCGCACCAAATATGCTCGCACTTTCAGCCGTGGAGGCGTTATAATGCAACGGTCAATCCTACTATTCGTTGGTAAAAGAGTAGCCCAAGAGTTAACGGTGGGTGGTGATGACTAGCTGCCTTCCCTCTAGTCTCGCACTGCTAAATTAGGGACGGCTAGCGCAAATAGCCCTCTAGTAGCTTTGTGCGAAATTCCAAAACAAACAAACAGAAGAATTTAAAAAACAAATTCCCTCTAACGTTCCTTTTTTAATTTCAATGAACAGTATTCAAGTAAGACTAAAAATACGCCAATTTTTAAAGTCGTGGAAGAACATGTCCTTTAGATAACTCACAATATTTTCGGGCATTCAGAGCTGTTTAGTTTGTTTTGAATTTCGCGTTAAGCTACTTGAGGGCTAACTGCGCTAGCCGTCCCTAATTTAGCAGTGTAAGACAAGAGGGAAGGCAACTAGTCATCACCACCCACCGCCAACTCTTGGGCTACTCTTTTATCAACGAATAGTGGGATTAATAATAACATTATAACGTCCCCACGGCTGGGAGGGCGAGCATGTGGGGTGTGACAGGAATTCGAACCAGCGACCCTCGGATTACGAGTCGAGTGCTTTAACCACCTGGCCATGCCGAGGCCTCACCTGTTAGTTACATTATTTTGTTTCTGTATTGCTCATTATGAAATACCCAGTTTTCTGCCAGTTTTAAGTAAATAAAATAACTAAATAGTCAAACACGTTGTGATACTAAAGTTTTGGATATTTGAAATGTGTTTTTGTAAATGTCGATGTAAGATACATGTGTTTGTGAAATAAGTTTGCATGCAGAACTTGGTGCCATTTTAATTCATTATAACTATCAATGTAGGTGGCGTGAAACGCCAGGTGCTAATGCGTATCTGATTTACTGTTTTGTAAAGAATTAATATTTAACTTGAGAGGTGTTTTCCTCTCCGTTTTCTATGTCCATAACGCAACCCATTTGTGCGAAAGAAACTGAGAATATAATTTATTTCGACTTATACTCTAAACTTTTCTTTCCTCTTTAGGTTTATGTGACAATACGGTGCTTTTCGAAACTTTGTTGGATTCTTTATGAAATTGAGTGAGTTTCTTTGTCATTAAAATCACAGAAATCAAGTAATGAGAAACTGAGGAAAACCTCGTTGTATTCTAATGCAGTTATTTTCCACGTAACCTCTCTTGAACTATATATTAATATTATATGTTTCATCAACACCACGTGTGTGTTTTCTTATAGCAAAGCTACATCGAGCTATCTGCTGAGTCAATCGAGGGAAATCGAACCTCTGATCTTAGCGTTGTAAATCCGCAGACTTACAGCTGTATTAGCGGGGGGCCCATCAACACCATTGAAATATTACACGATTAAAAAATAATGACATGAGTTGTCTACTGCTCTATGGCAGAATGCTTTTTCCACGTTAATCAGGTACTGGTAATTATATTAAGGGCATGCTATGTTATTAATATATACATAATATATATCATGCTGATGGAACTGAAAGGGGTTTCAAACACGCAGACTTTAAATATGTTAATTTTTGCATTCACTAGATACCTTTGACATCTAACGATTGTTTGGTCTATTTTCTTGATATAAAACCATGAAAAAATATAACTTATACTGCTGGTATTGCTTGCTCACTTATAGATTGTCAGAAATATTCCTTTCCACATGCTGCATAAACTAGACATTGTATTTAGAGAATGTTAAACAAGTGGAACTTTAATTAATTGATTTACGTGGTTATATCTTGGCAACGTAACATCAACACACATACAAGGTTTGAGAGGTTGTTTTTAGAATTTCGCGCAATGTTACACTAGGGCTATCTGCGCTAGCCGTCCCAAATTTAGTAGTGGAAGACTAGAGGGAAGGCAGCAAGTCATCACCACCCACCGCCAACTCTTGGGCTACTCTTTTCCGAATTAATAGTGGGATTGACTGTCACATTATAATACCTCAACGGCTGGAAAGGGGTGCATATTTGTTGCGACGGGGATTCGAACCCGTGATCCTCGGATTACGAGTCAAACATCTTAACCCATCTGGCCATACCGTGCCACGAAGGCTTGAAATTAGAATTATATATGACGAATAAATCAAATCTGTTGAATAGCTTCAGATTATGATATTCCTTTACACGATTTCAAAATGTTTGCATAACTCGAAATATTTTTATATATCTTTTACAATTATATTTTATCATATTCATCATTTGAAGAAGAAAAAACAATTTTATACCAGCTTATTCACTGATATTACTTCACAACCTTGTGTTTCGTTTTTGTTTCTTTAACTGATTTATATGTCAGTTGTTAGTCTGTTGTTAGTCATCTTTACGTAACGTAATAATGTATTTCTTTTTTTTTTAATTTCCTTGGTATTTTAAGCCCGGCATGGCCAAGTGTGTTAAGGCGTGAGACTCTTAATCTGAGGGTCACGGGTTCGCATCCACGTCGAGCCAAACATGCTCGCCTTCCCAGCTGTGGGAGCGTTATAATGTGACGCTCAATCCCACTATTCGTTGGTAAAAGAGTAGCCCAAGAGTTGGCAGTGGGTGGTGATGACTAGCTGCCTTCCCTCTAGTCTTACACTGCTAAATTAGGGACGCCTAGCGCAGATATCCCTCTAGCAGCTTTGTGCGAAATTCAAAACAATTTCAATTTCCTTGGTATTTGTTCGTGGATATTTACATCCGGGATACTAAGTTGAATCTAATCATTTCTCTAATAACTTCCTATCATATAGATTAACATTTCGGTTTTCATGAAACTACAAATTTCCGCAATAACCTATCTGTTCATACTGTTGATAACGGCAGATTCAAATCTTTGATCTTTCCAAGTAATGTTCCTGATTGCTTCAATCTACTCAGTTATTATCTACTCAAAAAGACATATAACAACTATAATTAAAATGTATATAGTCACAAACCGAAACCAAGTACAAAAGAAATCCTTCACTTCCAGTAAATAAGTTTCGACATGGATTTTTTTATTAGGCTGTCATATTTTAACAATCCAAGTTTTCTTTATCGAAGACAAGGAATGACGCGCGTAATGTTTTTCCTTGTGATTCACTTACTTACAAAAATGATTAAATTTAAAAACAAAAGATGAATCATGATATAATTCTACTATATTCTATTGCTATTCTAAGTCTAAATTCTAAACATACTAACTTTTAAATAACTTGATTGAAAAGATGAAGTTGGCATAACCAATACAATAGATAAACAGTAGATCTAAACTCTGGTAGAAAGTTAAGAGTACTTTTAGTTTAAGTTAAATAATTTGCTTTTATTATAGAAACTAGTTCATTATAATAAACTTCTTAAAATGTATTTAGCTTTCGTTTTTTCAATTTCTATTTGATAACTTCTACGAGAATATTATAATAGTGTTTGTAAACGTGTGGGCTTGAGAAATGCTTCTTTTATTTTATAATTATTTGAAACAGTTAACCGATCAAATCGAAGTTATTGACACATGATTTACAAGATGGTGTTTTTTATGTAAAGTACTCGATATTTTTTGTTGTCTTTTTATAATGAATCAAAATTCATGAACATAGATTTGGTACGTTTCCATTCGTAGTTTATTTGTCAATAAACTTAGGAAAGACGAGATGGAACTGTTATTGAATCAGTTTATTACATCAAACATAATATACCGTATTTTTCTGGCCCTAAATTCTGGACCTGATTTTTGGGGGTCGGCTTATTGGCCGATCATCAGATTTGGACCAAAAAATACCGAAGACCAAAATTGGCCCCAAAATCATACCTTTGATCTCACAGTTACGGCACAGTTATTTCAGTTGAATAAACTTAATTTATTAATAGAAAAAGGTCTATACATTACGAATGACATGTATTCATAGAAATAACAAAATTCATAAAAAATACACACTTTAATCTCAGAAATTTATTAAAATCCATCAAATTCATCATCTTCATCGTCAGAAGCACCAAATAATAGATTCCAATCCTCGGCAGAGACCTGGTCGTCGTACGGGTCATTCTCTGCTGTTAATTACTGAGTAGAAATTCTGGAATTTCCTTGGTTACCTAATTACAGTGAGTGGATCCAATAATGAATGACATATTGATTCCATCTCTGTCTCAATACGACACGTTCTGCTTTACTACAGAACGCCAATGATCACACAACATGCATGATGACGCTGAAACAAGACTAAGAAATCATTTTGAAGAAACTTGTCACTTCTTAAAAGTGGTTTTGGCTTATTGGGCAGTAATAAGCAAAAACCCTCATTTTCAGAGCTGAAAATTGGCCTCGGCTTATTAACCGGAAAATACGGTACTTGTTTTAGAATACTTTTATTTTTCATGACCTCTACGATTTTCTCAAGAATGTGATAAATTAATTTTAATTCACAATATATTGTCTTATGATATACAAGCTTATCTTACTTTTTCTACGCACTTAATTTATAGATTCGTTTTCAGTATATCTGTTCACACTAAGTTCCTCTCGCTCCAGTTACCTATGGAACTAGATCAATCAACCAGGGGATCACATGTTATTTATTGTAGAAGATATTATTCTAAATACCGCGTAATACATGGAGGACGTCAGTGACAGGTACTACTAGCAGAGCCATGACAGCGGTCATCAGTCATATGGGTAACCCTTCGTAACAGATGGATTTGATAATATTTTAACTAGTTTAGTGAAGGCACCAAAATCGTTCACTCGTTTTTGCCTTTCATTGTTCCAGACTGTTTGAGATAAATATTATTTAACCGAGTTTGTTTTTGTGTTAGATAATTTAAAAAAAAAACGTGTTTTGTAAGACATTTCCTGATGAATTTTCAGTTATTCTATGGCTCCTGACTGATTTCTCAAAGGTACATAAGAGAAACTGAAACTAAGCCAGCCTAAAAACTGAATATTTAGTTTTGTTACAGTTTCTTCAAAATACAGTTTCTTCAAAGGTACATAAGAGAAACTGAAACTAAGCCAGCCTAAAAACTGAATATTTAGTTTTGTTACAGTTTCTTCAAAATACGCCTTAATTAGGCTCACTAAATAAATGTTTTATTTTTCAATTTATACGATATGCATTCTATCTTGATACGTTTAAAATGTTTTATTACCAGAAGGTAAACGTTGCATGATACCTTAAAACATGATTTTCAAATATTGTTTACCAATGTAAAAGGACAGAACAAGGGTTTTAACTCACATACGATACCCGTTGTTTAGCCCGTTACACGTGTATCATTTTCTATTTTAATACAAGTTCCTTAACACTGTTACACGACTGCGTAATCTCTCATGTTGCTAAGTGTTGTCAAACGAAACATGCGTCGCTCAGCTCTGTTAAGTAAGCGTGTAAACTCAGCTATTTTTGCTTGGCTTAGTCAAACAACTGTTTCAGGTTCTGAAAGGTATTTGTTTAAAGCAGTCCGGCAAACGTGTTTGGATTTCTTAAAGCATTCTTTCCTTAAATACGTTAAACAAAAAAATACTTATTATACAGCACAGACCTACAACACGAGATAAAGTATGAGGTAAAAAAACACTCCAATGAAAACATAAAAAAATGAATGTTTAATATTTTTATTTCAAAATTACAAACAATAAACTCATATAAGTTCGATAAAAATAAAATATTTGTCACTAGTGTATATATTTGAAAATATTTTATATTATTAAATATACTCACGTGTAATCTTTTATTAAGTACGTACGTACATTCTGCCTTAACAGAATATCACTTGATTGGTAAATGACCACGAAATGGTTTCTGACGTGTTGGTTAAGAAGACACAAAACTCGTGTACTACAGACGTATTTTAGAGAAACACATGGATTGGGGTAAATACCTCGACTATAAATGTAAAGACAGACATCACAGCCTACCTAATTTCCAGAACGAGCCAGATTTGTCATGCTGAAGACTCTGAGAAGATAAGGAAAACAACAAGTCACTAGACTTTCTTCTAACGAAAGGATCCCAGTAACACTTGATGAAAAATAAAGAACGAAGACCTAAAACACCAGATGGGAACCAAGTAATTACAAACATTAAGAAATAGTAACCAGGTTCGGGTAGCAGCAACACATGACACATATTATAACAGCTTTTTACATTTTTTCATACTTAGACGTATGTTTCAGTATCTAAATTCATAATTTTTCTTACTTTGAAGCGAATCACAAATAAAGAAATTAAAGTTTTACACTCCTCTCTAACAGTGTGAAAACGTTCGTGATAGATTTCACTCAATTATTTTACGTTTACAAACACTAAACTGCTTTGATTGTTTTCAGTTCTTATTACAATATCTGTATCTACATTGCATGCCACTCACACCTTTGTACATTACAACTTCACCACGCAGATAAGTTCTAAAGTTTTTATAAATATTCCAATATTCTATCTGCAGTTTTTTCCATAATACACACCATAATTGCTTTTTCTTTTATATACAATACCCATCATATTGTAAGAGGAATATTTTCAACACAGAATAAACTTTTGAAAGTATAATTTATTCCCGTAGAAATATACCTCATACATTCTATACTGGGAAAACAATTATAAGAGTTGATTCATGTGTTGAAAACAGATCTCTGAAAGGAAATAAATATATCATCGTATGTTCTAGGTTGTTTTTTAATCTTCGGTTTCTCACCAGTGTAACTTAAAATAACTTCGTGAAACATTATCAACGTGTTGGTTTGACTTTTTTATTTAAAAATAATAGCTTAAAATATAGCTTTAAATAGCTTGTTTTTTTTTAATTAAGCACAAAGTTACACAATGGGCTATCTGTGCTCTGCCCACCACGGGTATCGAAACCCGGATTTTAGCATGTAAGTCCGTAGACATACCGCTGAGCCACTGGGGGGCAAATTTGTTTGTTTGTTTTGGAATTTCGCACAAAGCTACTCGAGGGCTATCTGTGCTAGCCGTCCCTAATTTAGCAGTGTAAGACTAGAGGGAAGGGCAGCTAGTCATCACCACCCACCGCCAACTCTTGGGCTACCAACGAAAAGTGGGGTTGAACGTTACATTATAACGCCCCCACGGCTGGGAGCACGAGCATGTTTGGCGCGACCGGGCGCAAACCCGCGCCCCTCGGATTACGAGTCGCGCGCCTTACGCGCTTGGCCATGCAGGGCCATTTAAATAGCCATATTTATATTTATAAAACTCATTGAAATTATTAGTTATAATTTAATTCGTCATAAATTTATTATTATAATATT
Organism: Carcinoscorpius rotundicauda; assembly: GCA_011833715.1. NCBI lineage: Eukaryota > Metazoa > Arthropoda > Merostomata > Xiphosura > Limulidae > Carcinoscorpius > Carcinoscorpius rotundicauda. The sequence continues at coordinate 58,532,993 of CM022400.1, read as the reverse complement.
ATAATTATCGGTTAATATTTTGTTGAGTGGATATGAGAAATCACCAGTGGAGTGACTGTATTAATCAAGATAACTTTTATAATTAGCTATTCTGGACGGTTAGAAACAGCTGGACAAACTCGTTAAACGCAAGAGAACAGATAATTTTTTCCACTGCACAGAGGCATAAACAGACCAATGTATAGCTGATTAGATGAACCGTTTTATTATCTAAAATACGCTTAAGAAAACACCCGAAGAAACAGTATGCTGAGCATATATAACAAAAGTCCAATAATAGTCATTGAAATCAATGGAATTTCTAAATCTTAGATGTAAATGATAAGTTATTTATTCCTGTTTTTAGGCTAATTCTTTTAAGAGACGTTTGTAATATCTATATAATAAGGCGTATGAAATATTATGACACTATGTTCAGCTCTGATCTCAAAAAAATGTAAAATGTTAACGAACGTTTTTCCTCTGCAATTACTAATGAGTAGAAAGTTTGATAGCAACGAAATGGGCAGCGAATAAAACTATATGATATGTGGGTTAGCGTATATGAAAATGGATAACTTCGATTGTCTAATACGTACGGATAACTAAGACAAACTGGACAAATGAAGGCATGATGATGTGAAATGTGTTTCACGCTTTCCTTATTAATCAAAATATCTCAATCTTAAAGTAATGTTTGTTTGTTTTCCATTTCGCGCAGAGATACTCGAGGGCTATCTGCGCTAGCCGTTCTTAATCTAGCAGTGTAAGACTAGAGGGAAGGCAGCTAGTCATCACCAACCACCGTCAATGAACACCTGGGCTACTCTTTTACCAACGAATAATAGAATTGACTGTAACATTATAATGCCCTCACGGCTGAAACGGGAGCATGTCTGATGCAACGTGGATTCGAACCCACGATCCTCAGTTTACGAGTAGATCGCCTTAAACCACCCGGCCATGCCGAGCCAAGTAGGAATAAGAAACTTTATGAGTTATAAAAATAACATGACAATTCATGCCCACTTATCAGGGAAGCAATAGTTACAGACTGATCAGTCATGTTTTATTATTGTCTGTAAAAATTGTCAATCGTAAATTACGAATTTAACAGTAAAAAACTGAAAAACATTCACAACGGTTTTACACTGTGTGAAATTATAGATATTAGGGAAATATTGTCAAGTGTCAAACAATGACGACAAACTGTGTGAAATTATAAATTGTTGAAGAGTATTGTTCAGTGTAATGAATATCGGACTTGCTACAATAGTCCAGAAATGATACCATGCAAAATATATAACACCAGTAATGTAGCAGCTGAGATCCGGTAGGAAAATTGTTTATCGCAGATTGAGTTCAAATGATGGTGAAGTCAGAGACTTTGGGTTTCGGATGATCTCTGAATATGTGATGTAATCTGATGAACCGTATTTTTATTTGTCATGTTGACGGTACACTAAATAAATAATAAAAACCACCTTCATTCGTTGGTATTTTTAGACAAAATAAACTGCTACAGATAACGCTCGAGGAGAATAAAATATTCTCGTGATAAGAACAGGATATATCGACTTGTTTAGTGAGACAAAAAATAATCTAGTGTGTATGAATACGTTGTTGTCGATAGTGTCCAGTCCGCAATGCTAAAGTTCTAACTTGATAACAAAAACAAGAATGTGCCACCTCTTTATTGATTATGTATAATTTAAGACAAATGAGATTTTTATCAAGTTCTTTTTGTAGTTGCTTTTTTCTAAATTTATTTATGAGGTTTGTTCGTTTTGAATTGCGCGCAAAGCTACTCGTATTTAGTAGTGTAATATTAGAGGGAAGGCAGCTAGTCATCACTGCCCACCTCCAACTCCTGGTCTACTTTTTTACCAACGAATAGAGGGATTGACCGAAACATTATGATGTCCCCACAGCTGAAAGGAAGAGCATACTTGGGGCGACTTGGAGTGGAGCGCCTTAGAATGCTCGGCTATGCCGGGCCTCTAATATAAGAGAGAAAACAGGTTAACTAGGTTTGTATTCAAGCAGCATTTATTTAATCAGTATTTATTCAAGGATAACGTATGATAAAGGGACTTAAGAACTGACATCTGCTTTTCACGATAAACACGTAATTTAAGTAAATAATAAATGTAAATGTAAGTAGACATCCGAATCCTCAAGAAATTCTATTGTAATTGAAAATACCACTGAAAGAGTGAATATTTTAGATATATTATAAGTAAGACCACAAGAATTATGTTGTAGATAAGCTTACTTATTCACCTGGCTGACATTCAGTTTTCTTTATGTGGGATTCTACACTCTACAGTGAACGTATTCGAAGTCTTGTATTTGTAGATGACTTACTTCCCTTAAAAACAATATCAGTTTCATAGTAAATGAGAAAACATTGTTATTTATCAATTTAAATACTTTCATAAATGTTTTCTGTTTAAACTAAACAGTTGTAACTATAACATATGAAAATGCGTGCGTAGATGTATGTGAATATATACAGCGTATTGATTAATTTATATTATAACTAATCAGAATATACCTGTCAGTAAGTCACATGACTATGAAACTCATTATGAAGTCGTGGTAGAATTGGATTTATAAAAACTACATTTTACCGTTTTCATTTTATTGATAGGATGATGATATCAAATATTGATCGATTTTGGTGTGTCCGAATAACATACCTCTCAACACGAGATATTCATGCTCACAGGTCACAAAGATGCTTTCAGATTGGGGGTGTGATAATATTTAGATAGGGTACACTTTGCACAATTCACAGCAGTAGTAAGAAATGTACTGTGTCTAGTAACACGGAACAATCCTCGTAGACAAAAGCCACTGATCAAAATTCAACAGTCACATACCTCAAAGAGCTGGAGAATTAAACGAATGTTTATATTATTCTACAAGAATACATCACTTATTGATTTCTTCGTGATTGGACGTCTGAAACAGATGCTAAAAATCTACTTCCTCGTACACTAAATGGATTGTGGAAAGTCTGCAGGGAAGAAGATTATGCTTTGGACGTGACACATTTACGATGAGCCTTTTTTTAAATAAAAGCGTCTCTGCAGAGCTATTGTCGTAACGCACAGACGTCAGGTAGCGCATAATCAGACATGACGAGATGAGGGCTCACAATCATTGAAAATGCAACGTACTTAATAGTTCTTAAGACAGAATTTAGTTTCTAATAAGCATGCTTTTTGGAAGCCTCGATATTAGGTCTTTCCATAAAATTTATATTGAGGAAATACGGACGGCTTTACAATTTTCTAAAAGGCAAAATAGTCACTTATGGAGATTTTTTTTTGTGTGCATGTCATTCACTTTTATATTTAAATTATTTCTGAGCAGACAGTAATCTGCTTTATGTCTATCGTAAGAAGCTGGTATTTCCAGAACTTTCTATAAATATTAAACTTCGATAAGAAGACTTAGAAACTTTATATTTTCTTTCAAATAAATCTTATTTTTGAAGTTTCTTGGCAGATTTGTTCATAGCAAATAAGAATGTTTGTTTTTTGTTATTTTTTTAATTTTACACAAAGTTACATGAGGGCTATCTGCACTAGCCGTCCCTAATTTAGCAGTGGAAGACTAGATAAAAGGCAGCTAGTCATCACCACCCACCACAAACTCTTGGGCTACTCTTTTACCAACGAATAGTGGGATTGACAGTAACTTATAACGCCCCCATGATTGAAAGGACGAGCATGTTTGGATAAGAATGGTAGGCACAAACCTTACTGGCAACACTTTATATTATGAAATATAATTATTTTTTTCTTATTGACAAACCCGTTGTGGAATTTGTAAATTCAGAAATGTTTACTGATGCAATCAGTTTTTATTATGCACACACACTTTGATATCTACTTTTTTGATCACCGTTTCAGTTATAATCTAAAATTGTATATCTTTAAGTGGCTAAGGAAACTAATTTTGTCTCAGTAGTTTCATAGTAAAATGAAGTACTCTATAGATAGCTCCAGATAATCATTTTTTTTTTCAATATGCACTACTTCATAAAATTATAAATTATTTTAATTTTATCACAGGGAGCAGATAGCCTCGTTGCTTTGCGCCGTAAAACACCAAACCAACCAACCAATTTTTTTCACAATAACTGTTCAATATAACCATATTTTATTGCGACACAAAATCTTTACGTATAACAAACGAGTGAACTAAACGTTAGATTAACGTATTGAGAAAATCGTGTAAGAATGGTAAAGTGGCAAATAACACGGAAACAGAAAATAAGCAAATGAGAAAAAAACTAACTGTTTCTAATGGCTAACGTACTGCATCATTTAAACTAGACTTAACCCTACTGGTAGTTCTTGAAAGTTTTATATATTAAATGCTGGCTAAAACTATCGTAAGAAACACTTCCATATGTTATTTAAACTCATCTACAAAATATAATATGAAATAAGAAAAACAGGATAACATATTTAAGTGGCTAAAGAAACTACTTTCGTCTCAGTAGTTTCATACTCTATAGATAGAGGGTGTGGAGGACGTTCTCATTAACTGAATCAGGATTATAATCAGGAAAAAGTTAATGCAAGTGATATATTACATTAGAAGATAGGTGTATGTTTACAGAGAAACATGATGCAGAACAATTTCATATGCGATAAAACGAAAGTCAAGGAAAATTTGAGGTGGATTTTTCTTGAGTTATATATAACTCACGTGAGTCCTGTCAGAATTTATCAACCAATCGTGATTCACTTAGTGGTCCAAGTGAATAACAATAAAAACTTAACAGATTTGCCATGATTTTTCATCCAGAAACATTTTTACCTATTTCGACTACACGATCATGTTTTCTTAATCTTACCTATTTGTGAATTTTTAGCCGTCTTGTTCACGGTACAAATAAAACATAAACACGCTTTCTAATATTGTATCACAATATATATACGGAATTGTGAAACACACTCAATTTCTGGTGTTTTTTGTATAATAAAAATTTACAACAAAGAAGTTGAGCTGAGTATGTTTTGTTGATTACCCATTGTTTTTGTACTTTTAACAATAAGCCATACAACTAGCCACGAGGTTCAAATTATTCCTGATTCATCTAGGAACCGGCTTGCTGAGGTAAAGTCGCTATTTTCGTCCAAGGAGATATTCGTGGCAACTAGTAGATGTGTAAGTGCCATCATTATAAATGTACGTCTACTCTGACTTACCAACGAACCATTATTATAATAGATAGTTTCTTACGCTTCTCCATTATCATTGGAGCGTCGAAAATACTTGAAACTATCTTCATACTTCGTTATGCCTTTTTGTTTTTCAAACTACTTTGAATATAATTAAAACAAAACTCAACTGGCGTGATTTAAACTACTGTAATATTCATGCTGAAATAGTTGAATAGGTCAAGTTAAAAATACAAACATTTTCTTGTTACATTTATCGATTTTTATCAAACACACACGTTTCTACTAACGATAACATGCAACCAGTTGGGCCCTCAAGTGGCACAGCGGATTGTCTGTTGACTTTCACCGCGAAAAAAACCGAGTTTCAATACCCGTGGCGGGCAGAGCAAAGATAACAGCTTCGTGTATAATTCTAAAACAAACAAACAAGCAACCGGTTGGCTTTCCGAGTAGAAGAGTAGTAAATATTCGGATTTATAACCTAAAATCATTGGTTCGTTTTCTCTGATTGATCACAACAAAGGCTCCGTTGCACCAATCAAACTCCTGCAGATAGCCCTCGTATAGCTTTGCGTGAAATTAAAAAAAACAAAACAACAAACAAACAAAACGAACTAAATCTACACATACCTTTTACGTAAACATTAACTTACCCCGATGCTTAGTGTACCGTGTAAAAGTGTATTAAGTCCGTATGGCCTCAATAAGGAATTTTAAAATGTCACAATCCTTCAACTCATGCATCTATAAAAACACTTCCCACCAGCAAAACAATCGTTTGTTTAGTTATTCAAACATTTCTAATTTTTATTTTGAGCTGAGAGAAAAATATATGAGGAGAGGAAAACATATTCATTAGGAGGTTTAGTTTGTTTTGAATTTCGCGCCTAATTAACCTTCCCTAATTTAGCAGTGTTAGATTAGACGGAAGGCAGTTAGTCATCACCACCCACCGCCAACTCTTGTGATACTCTTTTACCAAAGAATAGTGGGATTGACATTGTTCCGGCTGAAAGGGCGAACATATTTGGTGTGACTCTTGGATTACGAGTCGAGTACCTTGACCACATGGCCATGACCGGCCCGTCAATAAAAAAATTTAGGTTGTATCGTGTTCTTCTTCAGGATTCGACATCATCATGCATCTGATAACTTCTGGTATTTGCATTTTGTTTGCTTGTCTGTGTAAAAGAACATAAAATAACATCTATCAGTGTTAAATAAAAAGTAATCACAGTAAATAGATATAATTTGTTAATCTCAGAATATTAGAAAGTTTGTATTTTTATTTTATTATTTTCCACCTATTTATTTTCCTTTTGTGAAAATCCTGTGTGTAGAAGAAAACATATCAACACAAACGTGAAATTGGTAATCGATTTCAGTTTTATTGATTTATGTGAACCAAGTTCTTTCACGAACAACTGTTAGCCGTATCAAAAACGCTGCTATCTTCAGTGTTATCACAAACAAAAGTAAATTATATCGTATTATGTCGATTTCTCACCGCTTGCTGGGTTACAGCTTAATTAAGATTAATAGAAAATGAAATATATCTCTTATTCGCGAGCATAAAGTTATGTTTATTAAATGAAACAAAAACCATTTAAAAAGCAATAATTACGCAGTATTATTAGTTATTTTAATTTTTGTCAACTCCAGTACTGAGATAATATTTATACTGCTGATTTGTATCATGTCTTCTGATGTGACAAACATGAGTTTAGTTTGTTTGTTTTTGAAATTCGCACAAAGCTACTCGAGGGCTATCTGTGCTAGCCGTCCCTAATTTATTAGTGTAGGACTAGAGAGATGGCAGCTAGTCATCATCACCCACCGCCAACTTTTATTTTACCAAATAAAAGTGGGATTTACTCCACTTTAAATGTTTTCTGGGTTCTTGTGGGGATACATGCACATTTGTGTATTGTAAAAATATTTTCTGGGTTCTTGTGGGGATATATGCACATTTGTGAATTGTATAAATGTTTTCTGGGTTCTTGTGAAGATACATGCATATTTGTGGATAAACATTCTGTGGTTTTTAGTTTTATACATTATTGTCTTTTTTCTCAACAACATAAAGAGAAGAAAATGTTCATGTCCAAAGATAAAGTCTTAGTAATGATGAATTATTATACCTTCTCTCCAGAGAACACAGACAATATGTATGTAAATCTGGAAATCTTATAACGGTTTAAATGTCATATCCAACCTTCAAAAAGCAACTTGAATCCCTCTAGAATAGATGACTAATATGAGCTATTTTATTAAAATAGATGTTTATTTAGAGATTTCAGTCACATTAAGGTATTACAAGCAAAACCAAATAACTACTGATCACAGCTCACACTTCAACGTGCTTTGAAGCTTTAAGTAATTAATAGCTGTTAGGTCTTAGTGTTTCTTTAAATCCCCACAATATCGTTGTGAGTTAAAACTATCATAATGATACATTTTATCTCAGAGTGATTTGTCTTTTATATAATATCATCATATCCCCAGTAGGCCTAAATACCCTATGTCAAGAAATTCCATCTACATTTGAGGGTCAGATGAGATCATGAATAAAATGCGTGCTCACTCATTTCTATTTTGATTTCTTTACATCATGAATAAAATGCATGATTTTAATATCACGGACGACATTTTGAGCATTTATGGGTGTAATATAACATATGCCTTTAAAAACTTTGTAAAAGTTATTCTTTGTAAAAATAAATAGCTGTTTGACAAATTTTCCGCTTTTCTAGCGACCACCCTGTATATTTATAAACAGTAGGGAAGAGACCAGGACCTTTTTACTCACCCTATGTATTGATATAATTGATTAGTATGCTTCATTTGTATTACGCTAAACAAAGTAGTTCTTCGTTACAATAATAATTGAAATTAACATGCAGAAGGTAAAACTACATACTAGCTACAGTCAACCAGAAAGATAGTTAGACAAGGATTCAAACAACAAGTTTCAAATAAGTATTTTCAATATATTTTCGCATTATCCTCTTAGAAAGTCCACAAACGCACGAATAATGAGAAGCATCTATCAATTGAATGTCTTGAGGTTTTTTTACCCAATCGAAGAAAAATTGCATTTTAATATTCTTCGAAGTTTTTATTTCTTTATAAAAGAAACAGTTTGAAATAAAAAAAATTCCTTGTGTCGTATAATGTTACCTATATTAACATACTCTGATCAAACTATTCAGAAAGGAAACGTTGTTAGAAAAACAAAAGACTCCATCCTTATCAATATTAAAATAAATTCAAATAAATGTATCCTAGGAGGATATGTAAGTCACGAATGAATGTATCCTGTGTGGATATGTAAGTCACGAATGAATGTATCCTGTGTGGATATGTAAGTCACGAATGAATGTATCCTTTGAGGATATGTAAGTTACGAATGAATGTATCATGTGGTGATTTGTAAGTCACGAATGAATGTATCCTGTGTGGATATGTAAGTCACGAATGAATGTATCCTTTGAGGATATGTAAGTTACGAATGAATGTATCATGTGGTGATTTGTAAGTCACGAATGAATGCATCCTATAAGGATATGTAAGTCACGAATGAATGTATCCTTTGTGGATATGTAAGTCACAAATGAATGTATCCTTTGTGGATATGTAAGTCACAAATGAATGTATTCTCTGAGGAAATGTAAATCAAGAATTATCATTACAGTTGTTTAGCTTGTTCTGTAGGTTGAAAAAAGTGAAATATGTTGAATAAATAAAAACAGTTTCTCATATTTTTTTAACTTTCTCAGAGTCATGTAAATGTAAACAAATTTATATTTTAATAGCTTTATAAGTTTTACATATCTAGTTACAGATATGGGTGGAACAGTTATGTCGTCCATCTCCCTGGTATAGCAGTAAGTCAATGGATTTACAACGCTAAAGTCAGGAGCTCGATTTCTCCCGGTAGACGTAGCACATAGCCTGATATGTCTTTGCTATAGGAAAAACACGTATTATAAGAAAACACACATTAATTTTGTCTCTGTTGAAAATAAAATAATAAAAAAACACTGGGTAATTTTATGATATTTTGCTAAGCCGTTTACGAAATATAACACTTTCAAAAACACTAAACTATAACAACAAAATTTAGAACCGTATTCACAAAATAGAATATTTTCCAAATGATTTCACCGAATAGTACCAGTCCGCGATGTTACGCCGCCTTGTACTAAAGTTATTAAGTGTGTTCATTTTGAGTTCTTCTGTTACATCAAAGTGAGTTTAGTAAGTTTTCCCATGTGTTTGTGGATAAAATGTACAACTAATAATTATAGAAGACAAATCATTTGAAGTGTTATTTCATACCACAACAACTGTCTTTTTTTACCTAACTAGTTCTTCGTTGTAAAACATAATATTAAGGTTGAATGTTCTGGCAATTTTGAGAAAAAAAATCACTTTGGAATGTTCTAGAAAAGATAAAAATCGAACATTGTTTAATAATCGATACTGTCTCCCTAATGGCACGGCGGCATGTCTGCAGACTTACAACGCTATAATCTGGGTTTCGATACTTGTATCAGGCACACTACCGATAGCCCTTCACAAACAGCAACATTACGAACAACACAGCATCTCCACCATATTAGTTTATGTTTCTTGTCATGCGCAGTTACATTCTAGGGCTGTATGTACCAAATATGTTGGATAATAAAGCAAGTTCTTATTTTTGTTACAGATAGATGTTAATGATTTTAAGTTATAAAATACAAGAAATGTTAATGTGTTTTAAGAAATACTCCAAATATAAAACAAAAAAAAGGCTTATCGATTTTTTTTTATTTTAAACTTCATACAGTCCAATTACAGATAAAATTATTTCTGGTACACGTCCTTCTGGTTGTAATAGCTTAGTGGTCATCATATAGCTTAATGTACTTGAAATCTAACTTTTAAGAGGTGCCATGTATTACTCTAGATTACAGTCACTTGTATCAATGTAAATTCTGAGAGTGAAATAAGTAAAATTAATTATCTTACTCAGATATGGTGTTTATTCGTTTGCTTGGGTGTCCATCAAAAACTAGATAAGGGTTCTGCCATAACCCTTCCTAATTTTGAAATGTTGAATGTCTGTTTGCTTGTAGTCAAGTGCAAAGCTTTGCAATGGCCTATCTGTGCTCTGTCCACCACGAATAACGAAACCGGGTTTCTACCGTTGTATATCTGTAAACATACCACTAGGAGGCGGAAACAAAGATGGCGAACAACATCCATCGCCGCAGCTTGGGGTACTCTATTCAAATAATGGGAGTTGACTGTCACACTTATAACCATTTCACGGCCCAATGTGTAGATGACGTTTGTTTGTTTTTTTAGCATAGAAATACAAACAAATACGAACTGTAACGACTCAAGATACGACGTGTGATTAAAAGTTGGCATCACGTTTATCTTAAGAAAATAACTCAAGAACACAAAACTCTGTGCTCACAGGATTTAAGTATTTATAAAAATAAAATATATTATGCAGTATTTATTCCACTGAACTACTTCAGCTGTCCAAAATGTTAGGTCCTTGTAGAATAAGTTGATATAAAAATCACTCAAAGTTTGTTCGTTTTTGGAATTTCGCACAAAACTACTCGAGGGCTATCTGTGCTAGCCGTCCCAAATTTAGCAGTGTAAGACTAGAGGGAAGGCAGATAGTCATCACAACCCATCGCCAACTCTTGGGCAGCTCTTTTACCAACGAATAGTGGGATTAGCCGTCACATTATAACGCCTTTACGACTGAAAGGGCGAGCATGTTTGGCGTGACGGGGATGCGAACCCGCGACCCTCTGATTACGAGTCGCTCGCCTTAACACTCTTGGCCATGCCGGGCCAACACTCAAGGTAGGTTGTTGTTTTTGTTTTGAATTAAGCACAAAGATACACAATGGGCTATTTGTGCTCTGCCCACCACGGGTATCAAAACCCGGATTTTAGCGTGTAAGTCTGCAGACATACCGCTGAACCACTGGGGGGCCTCAAGGTAGGAGACTGCAAAGTGGAAACAATGTTTAAATACGGTTCACATTTTAATTTTTAATTTTAACACTGGAGTCCATTAACTTCTCTCAGACCACGTTATGTTTCTGGTGCCAGACTTCAATTTATTAAAAATTAATATTAAAATATATTAATTATTAAAAATTAATATTAATAAAAAAAACAATTTATCATTACTATTATTAAGTAAAATAAAAATTTCGATAGTTTGTGGGTTTTTTATTATAGAAAACTATTTATTTATGGCATTAGTTTTCGAATTTCGGAAACTGTCGTACCCTTTTTCATTTAAGTACAAACTCTCGTACGCAGAGATTCTGACACTGAAAATAAATACAAAATTTAGTTCCATTTTATTCACTAACGAGCCACTGAGTACAGGGCTAATATGATGCAATCGTTCAACACTTGAACTACTGATATGAACATTTTCGATTTAGCTTCCTTTATCACTGTAATGCAAAATTAATTTATTTAGTTAAGTTACAAATGATAATTAGTAGGCCTACTTATTTACGTTCTCCATAATAAATCAGTGCCTACTTTTGAGTCTGCTTTCGAGAAATTGCTATAAAAAATGTTTCCGTGGAACACTAGTGTTCCTTATGGATTTGAGTGGAAAGTCCCACTTTAATTTACACTTCTTTGGTGAGAGGATTACATTGGTCTCATTTAAAAACTGGTTTAGAATTTACACAAAACAATGTCACAGATACTAAAACACTTAATCTCTGTTATATAGATGACATATTTAATTGTAACAGACACTGAATCTTTGTTGTATATATGATATATTTAATTGTAACAGATGCTCAATCTTTGTTATATAGATGACATTTTTAATGGTAACAGACACTGAATCTTTGTTATATAGATGATATATTTAATTGTAACAGACACTGAATCTTTGTTATATAGATGACATATTTAATTGTAACAGACACTGAATCTTTGTTATATAGATGATATATTTAATTGTAACAGACGTTCAATCTTTGTTATATAGATGAAATATTTAATTGTAACAGACGCTCAATCTTTGTTATATAGATGACATATTTAATTGTTCAGAAGTTTTGTTACGTAATAGTATTTGAAATGTTATTTAATTTAAACAATAAGAAATAATTCTTTCTTTTCCTTTGTTTATCTCTCTCTTTTCTTTATTACCCCTCTAAACTTACCACTTACTGCTAGCTGTACGTACCTTAGGCTCAGATACATTGATTTACAATAAATCAAACAACTAAGAAGAACGTTCGAGTTCTCTACCCTTCTCCGAATGACAGGAAATGATGCGTTTATTTTAGTTTCTAATCGCACCGCTGTTGTTAAATTACTATGTTGAAGTGAAGACTTTATGAAATGTAACCCAAACTATTTGCTGTTTTGCTTACATATATAAAGTTTATAATTCATGTCTTCTTTTTTTGATTGACCACTGTCCATGCCTTTTTGTTATATAACTTAAAACAAACATCATGTCTGCCTAATTAACGTATTATAGGATGGTATCGAAACATAGCCATGCAACCAGAAATTCAACACGTGTAGTCTCTTGTTTTAAACGTAAGATTAATGGATGAATACGATTGTTTAATTATTTTGTAATAGGCTATTATTTTACGTGGTTTTGCACAGTAATTTAGTTCATTGCTCTGGTACATTTCTATAATGCAACATATGTATATGAAATCAAAATTATTTTTTTATATTGAAAACATTTTCTTACTGTAAAACAAGAAGGTTCATAACAAACTAACTTTTGAGGAAAAAAATTAATTACGATTTTTATGAGTAAAACTGTTGTTTATGCCGTTCGAGTTAGTTCGTATACATTCACCCAAAGAAAGTCACAAAACTAGAATACTGCATTTCGAAACTCATACGCACGTGGATACAGCACATCGAAGTTCAATACCACCTACGTGTAGTCTGACTAGTTTCGGAAATATGTATCAAAATAGGGTGATTTCCAAGTATTTCAGCTGTTACAACACAACTCTAATGCTTCTTCATTTTGTAACTTTTATAGTAACACCATTTTTGATCGAAAGTGAAACAATTTGTGAATAGGTCAAATGCAGGTATGGTGCTGACATCTAGCGTTGACGTTGGGTATTATTGAAATGAATTAACTCGTCCGTGACACTTTGTTACCGATCGGCTTGGACGAGTTATCTCGTCTATGGCACTGAACAGGTAAAATTATGATAATATTTTAACAACAATAATAGCAGTGAACCTAGAGTTCACTTAGTCACTACAATATTTACTCATATTCTATGTTTCATACATCTACTGATTTGATAAAAATTGTGGAAAAAAAACAACATAAATTAGTTCTGTGAAACACAATGAATTTAATGCACACCCGGAATGGAACAATTAAGTAAATAAATCAACTTAACTTGTATATTTATACAAGACTCAGTTGAATTTAAAGTCATCTCACACTTTCTGATAAGGCCTAGAATAGTCTTATGAATGCATAAGAAAACCATTATTTAAGACTAATATTATTTATGATTGCTGCATTTACAAAAATATATATGTAAAGAATCATTGTAAAGTGCTCAGTATGACATAATGGTTCTGATACAACAAAGAAAAAAGAAAATGTCGTTAGCTGCCTCTTCCTACAATGGAGTCACTAAACACAAACACATGTTACGTAATCCAGCGTGCTCCTTCATAGACTCGTTAAAGACAAAGATAACTCGCAGGAACAACCCTGGAGATATTAATGATCCAGATAAAAGGAACAACAATAATTGCATTCTTTTGTTTGTAAAATAACTAGATATCACTCTAACTACGTTATTTATTGAAAGTTTTGTTTATCTATAGAAAAATTCTTCAAGCTGTTTTCGTGGTACAAAATGTAATTCGATGTAACATTGTCTTGTTTCTGAAAACATTATTTCTTATTTGATATCAGCTTTGTTCAGTGTTTCAGAACTTCCGAAAATAATCACATAAACTTTATTTTATATACAATCTATGCATAGTAATTTTAAACGTTATCAAGAGTTTACATTGTTGTTTCAATATATATAGATCTCGACATCACCGATTAATAGTTCGACAATGTTTACCTTAATCTACACCGTTAACTTTGTGTTAACAATACATAATTTCTTTACATTTCATACATTTATTTATTATTGTTAAACGTGCAAACGAATAGAAAACAGTTTCCACCTGATCTTTAACAAAATTTTCGTAACCTACCAAACAAAAGTATGAACTGAATGTTGAGATTATTAAACCACTATAGACGATAAAAATTTATGATAAATACTGACATTAGTTTGAATAGCGTTAATAAATTTTCTAACAATATGACACAGAAAAAACTATTTACAATTACATCACCATTTGTGTAGGTAATACAGAATATAACTCTATTTGTGTATGTACTACCAAGTGTATCCCTATTTCTGTGTGTAATACAAAGTATACCTCTATTTCTTTGTGTACTACCGAGTATACCCTATTTGTGTGTGTACTACCTAGTATACCCCTATTTGTGTGTCTAATAAAGAGTATACCCCTATTTGTGTAGGTACTACCGAGTATACCCCTATTAGTGTGTATTCTATCGAGTATACCCTCATTTGTGTGTGTAATACCGAGTATACTTCTATTTGTTTGTGTAATACCGAGTGTAACTCTATTTGTGGGTGTAATACTGAGTATACCACTTTTACTGTGTGTACTACCGAGTATATCCCTATTTGTGTTTGTAACACCGAGTATACACCTAATTGTGTATGTATTTCCGATAATATCTCTATTTGTGTGTGAAATACAAAGTATACTCCTATTTGCGTGTAATACCGAGTATACCCCTATTTGTGTGTGTAATACCGAATATTCCCTTATTTGTCTGTGTACTATCAAGCATACCTCTATTTGTGTGTGTACTATCGAATATATCACTATTTACTTGTTTGTGTACTACCGAGTATATGCCTATTTATTTGTGTGTGTACCACAAAGTATATCCCTATTTCTGTGTGTACTACCGTGTATACATCTATTTGTGTGTGTAATACCGAGTAAACCTCTATTTGTGTGTGTAAAACCGAGTGTACTTCTATTTATGTGTGTAATACTGAGTATACACCTATTTGTGTGTGCACTACCGAGTATACCTCTAGTTGTGTGTGTATTACCTAATCTATCCCTATTTGTATGTGTAATACCGAGTATATTTCGATTTGTGTGAGTACTATAGAGTATATTTCTATTGGTGTGTGTAATACCGATAGACCTATATTTGTGTGTGGACTACGGAGTAAACCTCTTTTTGTGTGTGTATAACCGAGTGTATCCCTATTTGTGTGCGTACTACCGAGTATACCTCTATTCATGTGTAATACCAAGTGTACCTTTATTTATGTGTGTAATACCGAGTATACCCCTATTAGTGTGGGTACAACCAAGTATACCTCTATTTCTGTGTGTAATACCGAGTGTATTTCTATTTGTGTGTAATATCAAGTATACCCCTATATGTGTGTGTAATACCGAATATTCCTCTATTTGTCCGTATACTACCGAGTTTATCACTATTTACTTGTTTGTGTACTACTGAGTATATCCCTGTATATTTGTGTGTGTACCACAAAGTATATCCCTATTTCTGTGTGTACTACCGTGTATACACCTATTTGTGTGTGTACTACCGAATATACTTATATTTGTGTGTGTAATATCGAGTATATCCCAATTTATTTGTGTGTGTACTACCGTGTATACACCTATTTGTGTGTGTACTACCGAATATACCTCTATTTGTGTTTGTAATACTAAATATAGCTCTATTTGTGTGTGTTGTACCGAGTGTATTTCTATTTGCTTGTATAATACCGAGTGCACCCCTATTTATGTGTGTAATACTGAGTATACCCCTATTTGTGTGTGTACTACCGAGTATATCCCTATTTATTTGTGTGTGTACTACACAGCATATCCCTGTTTATTTGTGTGTGTAATACCGAGTATACCCCTATTTGTGTGTGTAGTACCGCGTATATACCTAATTTTGTATGTACTACCGAATATACCTCCATTTGTGTGTGTAATACCGAGTGTACCTCTATTTGTGCGTGTAGTACAGGGTATATTCCTATTCGTGGGTAATACCGCGTATACACCTATATGTGTATGTACTATCGAGTATACCTCTATTTACTGTGTAATACCGACTATACACCTATTTGTGTATGTAACACCGAGTATAACTCTATTTGTGTGTGTAATACCTACTGTACCTCTATTTGTGTGTGTAATACCGAGTAAACCCCTATTTGTGTGTGTAATACCGAGTACACACCTAATTGTGTATGTACAACCGAATATATTTCTATTTGTGTGTTTATTACCGATTAAACCTCTATTTGTGTGTGTAATACCGAGTATATTTCTATTTGTGTGTAACACCGAGTATACCTCTATTTGTGTGTGTGATACCGAGTATATCCCTATTTGTGTTTGTAACATCGAGTAAAAACCTAATTGTGTATGAACTTCCGAGTATATCTCTATTTGTGTGTGTAATACAAAGTATACTCCTATTTGTATGTGTTCTACCGAGTATACCCCATTTATATGTGTAATACCGAGTATACCCCTATTTGTGTGTGTAATACTAAGTATACCCCTATTTATGTGTGTACTACCGAAAATACCTCTATTTGTGTGTGTACTACCGAGTATACCTATATTTTTGTGTGTACTACCGAGTTTGTACCTATTTGTGAGTATACTAACGTGTAAACCTCTTTTTGAGTGTGTTATACCGAGTATACCTATATTTGTGTGTGTAATACCGAGTATACCCCTATTAATGTGTGTAATACCGAGTATACTTCTATATGTGTGTGTACTACCGAGTATACCCCTATTTATATGTGTACTACCGAGTATACCTCTGTTTGTGTGTGTACTACCGAGCGTACCCCTATTTGTGTGTGTACTACCGAGTATACACCTATTTATATGTGTACCACCGAGTATACCCCTATTTGTGTGTGTACTACCGAGTATACCCCTATTTGTGTGTGTACTACCGAGTATACCCCTATTTATATGTGTACTACCGAGTATACCCCTATTTATGTGTGTACCACCGAGTATACCCCTGTTTGTGTGTGTACCACCGAGTATACCCCTGTTTGTGTGTGTACATCTATTTACAACAGTATATTAAATTAGTTGTTTAATTATTACTAATCTAATTTTGATCTACGAAGGCAGCTTCTTTTAATCAGAAAGTTTGTAACGAAAATTTCCTTGTGTGTTTGTGCAACTTTATCCAAAATTTTCAATCGAGAAAAGTACACAAATGTACGTGACAAGACAAATAACTTTGGAAGCAGGAACAATTGTTTTTCTTAGCCAATTAAACTAACGTAACAAATGTGAAGTCTGTACAATAAACAAAACAAGGAAACCATCATTAAAAAGCTTATTCTTAGTTAAAGTTTTTTTTTCTTTTCCGTTTCTGATCTAATACCTTGGAAGTTTAAACTTCTGAGGTCTAAAATAACATGAACAAATGCATGATAAATCCGTCACACGTTTTCAAATCATGACAACAACGTTATCTTCCATTATTCGAACTAATTACTCTAAAGACTCATCTTTATTTTTTATCTGATTAACTGTTTTACGTATTCGGTTGGTCTTGTTTGCGAAAATATATTTGTCAGTCTAACTTTGCTTAAGATGACGTGTTAGTTTTAAAATCAGGACAAACAGGAATTTCATGAACTGTTGTTTGTTTGTTTTTATCGTACTCTAAATGATAAGTTTATTATAAGTAGTTTCCATTTATTGTTTAGTTTTTAAAGTTAGTTTAGAAAGACGCACGACTTGTCTATGTTTTGGTGTATTATTTCTCTTTATATATATATTTTTCATAATTTTAAAACGGTTTTCTCTAAAGTTAGAAGTATGATAAAAGTGGGATGTTTATAATTTTGTTCAAAAAGAGTTATTTTACGAAAATACCCACGTCTAAAAACAGAAATTTAAAACCTCGTGTACTTGTAGTGATCTATTATTTTGGAAAGTTCACACCATTCACACGTTGGTTTTACAATAACAAATGTTGAAATAGACAATGAATGAACATAACATCTTTACGATCTTTATAAATTGCTTAGCGATACCCAACTATCTCGTGAAAATGTCATTTCCTGTGAATTACAGATAGAAACACTGTAAATTAAAACTGTGAACAAACCATCCATAACTGTAAACATTTTAGAGTGCAATCGATAGCTTAATAACGAAAAGCTAGGACAAAATCATATTAAAATATATTAAATTTTCCAAATACATTAGGGCAGTTTTTCGTCTTATACCAGTTTCTATAGTGAAAAAGAACTGTAGGAAAGGTAGAAACTTATCACTCGATCCATTGAATAACCAGCCACTTGTCACGAAGATTTGATTGTAATGACCAATCCAATAATAGATGTCGTGTTTCCAAAGCGTATTCTCTCTTTAATAATAAGTTTACCATTCTGCTGTAATAAAAATATATGTTTGGGATAATTCACGTGTCACGACTCTTAACTTGAATGTAATTATAAGGAAACATTTAAGGATAAAAAAATTAAACTATATTTATCATCAAAATATATTTCAACAGTGATGACAGCCTACAGTGTGTATGTTTTTGATTACATTAGCTACATATTGTATTATGACTGTTAGGGAAATTTGTTTGGCCAAAAATATCTATTTAAATCTGTTGTCATTTTATAATGGTCAGTTGAGAAAGAAAAGTTTTGAATTTTAACACGTACGTTATTCGTAATGAAGTAAATTCTTTCTTTCAATTTTATTCTAAACTTATTCATGCTTGTTCACAATGTTACTTTATTGTGTGTTATTTGATATTAGCAATTACAGATAGTATGAAGTGTATTCAATTGTATATAACTGTGTATGTGATTGTTGTACTTGTTTCGTATGTAATATATGTGATTATGAGGCCTCTTGAAGATGTTTGTAAATTTAAAAAAGAAATTGCCAAGAGTGACGTCATATTAGCTGCTTGAATGTCAACAGGATATTAAGCAATAAGTCTCGTGACTTGCAAAACACTTTGAAGGTTTTGTTTTCGTTTCTGTTCTTTTCTTTACTTGTTTGTCCAGAGACAAAGAAATGACAACACAGACAACCAAATGACAACCACAGAATCGTCTTTGACAAATTAATTGGTCATCTGGCTTGATAAAAAAATATATGATTCAGACTCCTTATGCAAAGGTGATAGAAATGTGTGTATCAGTTATTATTTTTATACAAAGGTGATAGAAATGTGTGTATCAGTTATTATTTTTATACAAAGGTGTTAACAATGTGTGTATCAGTTAATATTTTTATGCAAAGGTGTTAACAATGTGTGTATCAGTTATTATTTTTATGCAAAAGTGTTAACAATGTGTGTATTAGTTATTATTTTTACACAAAGGTTATAAGAACGTGTGTATCAGTTGTTATTTTTATACAAAGGTTATAAGAACGTGTGTGTATAAGATATTATTTTTAATGTAATCATGGTTGGAATAGTAACAAGAATTCTCATAAACTTACGGTTAAACTGATTCCATATCCGAACGAGGTCTCTTATTGCTACTAACGTTGGAAAACTGGAACACGGGTAAAATATTTTTTATATATTATGATGATTAAGTTAATAAACTTATGACTGTAGTACTTTAGTAGATTTAGAAAAGCAACCTTTATTATTTAATAATTTTTTTGTGTGTGGTAATTATACGAAATTTTTTTCTTTGTTGTTCAGCATAAAGTAACAAAATAAAGTTTGGTAATACACTATGTTCTTATTGTAACTGCATTAGGGTTACGTCCAAAACTTGTAATCAATGACTGCGAGCTATTCACACACACAAATATTTATATTATACACTACTACAATCATCAAAGTCATTTCAGTGGCTACTTTTGTTGGTTAAAAACACAAATAACTGAGTAAATTCCCGAATAACCACGTCACTGAAAAAGCATTTTACATTGTTTGTTTGTTTTTGAATTTTGCGCAAAGCTACTCAAGGGCTATCTGCAGTAGCCGTCCCTAATTTAGTAGCGTAAGACTAGAGGGAAGGCAACTAGTCATCACCAACAACCGCCAACTCTTGGGCTACTCTTTTACTAACGAATAGTGGGATTGATCGTCACATTATAACGCCCCAAGGCTGAAAGGGCGAACATGTTTGATACGACCGGGATTCAAACAAGCGACCCTCAGATGACAAGGCGAACGCCTTAACACACCTGGCCGTGTCAGGGCCTTGAGCGTTTTAGAAGATTAGACACTCTATTTAAATATATTTAAATCTCTGAGGATTTTTTTCTAAACATATATCCTGTTTGGACAGTGGTAAGTCTGGGGATTTATATTAATAAAGTCACTTCCTCCAACCTAGTGGCACAGCAATATATCTGCGGACTCAGAACGCTATAAACCGGATTTCGATACCTGTGATGGATAGAGCACAGATAATCTATTGTGTAGCCTTATGCCTAACAACAAACAATACTTTTAAATATTTTAAACTTTCTTGTAATTAACAATTGCTTTTGCATTTATCTAAGACTGGTCACGGTCAATGCTAATACGGTTTTTTGCGATTATTGTTTTCAAAGATAATTTAACAAAATTTTACATAACAAACTAGAATAATGGACCGAGACTATCAGTTAAGAAGCTGCAGTAACAAAATATTTTGTTTTTGTTTTCAGACAAGGTGTGGCGTCTTATTAGACATACCGGTGTCCTCCGAGATTTCAAAGCCCAATATGTAATTCTGCTCAATTCTTCTATCCACTTTATGAAAGTAGCAAACAGTCTAATTATTTGGCTCAAAGGGCTGGAAATAGTCTTAGAGTTGGTTATTGCTTCTGGTTGGCTGTTCTCCGTCTGGTCATTAGCTTCAATATAAGGATTGCTACATCTGAATCGTTAGGGCCTTTAATCTTCTGTTTAGCCCATTTGCGCCTCAGGTATCTCGGCTCAGATATGAAGTTCCAATTACACTGGGCCCGGCATGGCCCAGCGCGTTAAGGCGTGCGCTTCGTAATCTGAGGGTCGTGGGTTCGCCCCCGAGTCGCGCCAAACATGCTCACCCTCCAAGCCGTAGGGGCGTAATGGTGTTACGGTCAATCCCACTTTTCGTTGGTAAAAGAGTAGCTCAAGAGTTGGCGGTGGGTGGTGATGACTAGTTGCCTTCCCTCTAGTTTTACACTGCTAAATTAGGGACGACTAGCACACATAGCCCTCGAGTGGCTTTGTGCGAAATTCCAAAACAAACAAACCAATTACACTGCCTTTAGTTAAGATGACCACACTCGTACCTTAGCAACAGCACTTAATATTCTTAAGAATTTCTATAAAGACGTAATATTCAATTATTGGGATATTCATAGCCTATAATAGAATGCTGTCTCGACAATTGAAAAAAAATGTACGTCACAAAAAAAAAAGGACGAAGAAAATCTTTTCGTAGCAGAGGATAAAAATTGTACAATCATCATGTGAAGTCGCACGAAAAGCTTCGCTGAGAAATACGTCATAGGTTTCGCGAAGACAAGCATTAGCTAGAAAGCATTTCGTATCATTACGTTCTATCTGCAATATGTCAGATTTTTAAAGAAAAGAGGCGTTACACATATATACGTATATCATTACAAAGAAACTCTGGACTGTGAAATATGATTCCTTTTAAACTTACGCATTTATTGTTGTTCTTAAGCAATTACACAGGCCTGCGAATTTAAACTTCATAAAATTTGTTTTTGGCATTAGGTTTTCCATAATTCCGTTATGAAGATCTGGAAAAACATGTTCTTTTCCTATAAAACTTAGGGATTTTTTTACTGATTTTTTGTCTTTGCAATGTGTTTCTGTTTTTCTTCTGGCAAAACCACATGGGCTATCTGCTCAGCCCACCCAGGGTAATCGAACCCCTAATTTTAGCGTTGTAAGTCTGGAGACATATCTCTGTACTAGCGGGGGGCTTATTTACAAAACGAGAAGAATAAATACCTCTTACTTACATTTGATTCATCACAAACTTAAAATAATATGTGTGGTCATGTTGATATGATATAGCAACAAATAAATAATACTGAACAGAAAAATGACCTCAAAGTCTACACACAAGTACTGTCGAAGAATGACAAGTCATGTGGCCTTTTAACCGTTTATATACTAAAGGCGTGCTTCTCACGTTTTTTAGAACGATCGATAAGACTCTCAGGTCGCTATTGGTCCAGAGAAATGGTCGTCAATGTGTTAAGTATGGCAAAATGTGATCCGATTTCAGTGAAAATGATTCACTCACATAAAAATACCGCGTCGCGCCAAATATGCTCGCTCTCCCAGCCGTGGGGGCGTTATAATGTGACGGTCAATCCCACTATTCGTTGGTTAAAGAGTAGCCCAAGAGTTCACGGTGGATGGTGATGACTAGCTGCCTTCCCTCTAGTCTTACACTACTAATTTAGGAATGCCTAGCACAGATAGCCCTCGAGTAGCTTTGTGTGAAATTCCAAAACAAACAAAGAAACAAACATAAAAATACATGTGACGTATTCTGGAAAGTTTGTACTCGTCGAAGGAAAACGGATCTAATTTTCGGATTCAGCCAACACGAATTTTTATAGAACATGTAAACATTTTAAGAGGACAAAACCATCGCAGGCGTTTTCTACGAATACAAAATTATTCAATACGTCATAATGATATTAGCTTTTAAGCAAAGAGGAGTACATAAATATATATTTAATAATACGATACCTATTCTACCTCTGAACCAGACAGGCATAAGTAACGACATGTTTTTATCAAATAAATTCATAAAAACCATCTTGTATGGTAAGAGTAACAGGTTATTTTGAATAGCTATTCTGAACTTCAACAAGCACTAATGAAGTTACCTTTTCTTTGTAGTGCTAATAGTTCTTGATAAATAATTTTATTATTTGAGTGTTTAAAATGGAAATAATGGTGGAGCTTACGTGGTGAATACAGCGGTAATATAAAATAACAACGCATGATCATTACTTATATAAAGGATAACCAACCAAACAACTTTAAAAATACTTAATGTATCTTTGTTTTATTTTTGTTTGTTTGTTTTTTAATTTCGCGCAAAGCTACTCGAGCGCTATCTGTGCTAGCCGTCCCTAATTTACTAGTGTAAGACTAGAGGGAAGGCAGCTTTAGATCACCACCCACAGCCAACTCTTGGGCTACTCTTTTACCAACGAATAGTGGGATTGAGCGTCACATTATAACGCCTCCACGGCTTAACGGGCAAGCATGTTTGACGCGACCCTCAGATTACGAGTCGCACACCTTAACCCACCTGGCCATGCCGGAGCCTTAAATTTAATGTAACAACATTGAACATCCGTAACAATGCCTTAAAAACAGCTTTTCCCATAAATGGTGAAATAGTCCACCTGCATTCAAAAGGATACAGAATCCCGTTTTAACCAATGGAGAGAGAAAATTTATTTTTTTACCGACCAATCACAACGTGCAGATTAAGGATCTTAGTGTTCGTGATAAAGAGCATTATATTGTACGGACATGTTTTTAACTTTCGTTAGCCATGATCTAAATATAATACAAAACACAATTACATCTACTCTGATAGAATTACACTGATATGTCTCAGCAAGGATCGCATCCCAGACTAAGTTATAGTATCTACAATATATTTATTAGCACATTGAGATTTAGTGAAATATTATTCGTAAATAAATGGGTCAGATCTCTACATCCGAATCAAACTTATAAATGAATAATTAATTTAAATAGTTAGAGATTTAAAAGTATTGCTTACATCAAATCTAGTGGCGACTTATATGGTAGACGAGCATTATGACGTCACAACTAAAACCAGTCATCCCTGATTCTGAGCAGTTAATTAGAGGAAATGGAACATGTCGGTAGCTTATACTACCCGCGCGGGTAGTGTACCCATTAGCAAGATTATCTGTCATAGTTATAACTAGTTCACAGGAAATGTGTTCTGTGGAATATTGCGAAACTAACCTTGGACCCGAAAAGCTGATCATTAGGCTACGTTTGACCCTTAAACCTTTTTTATAACATATCGTAACATTCTACTCTTTAGCAGACTCGTGACTTCCAGATTTTCCAGGTGCTTTGTTTGTTTCTTTTGGAATTTCGCACAAAGCTACTCGAGGGCTATCTATGCTAGCCGTCCCTAATTTAGCAGTGTAAGGCTAAAGGAAAGGCAGCTAGTCATCACCACCCACCGCCAACTGTTGGGCAACTCTTTTACCAACGAATAGTGGGATTGGCCGTCACATTATAACGCTCTTACGACTGAAAGGGCGAGCATGTTTGGCGTGACGGGGATGTGAACCCGTGCCCCTCAGATTACGAGTCGCTCGCCTTACGCGCTCGGCATGCCAGGCTTTTCCAGGTGCACGATCCTAATTAATATTTAATAACAGTAAATTGACTAAAACTATTTATAAGCTTTAAGTGTAATATCTAATTTTGTGGCTTCGTTGTGAAAGACAAGTTCAATCATAGTACGTTGATTGTAGTTTACACATAATTAGGAAACACAGGGAAACAAAATAAATAACTTTGCTGAAGAATAACCGCGTCAAGTTTCTATAGAATGCAGAACTAGTTGTAAGGTGTTTGACTCATCCCATATCTGGACATCAGGAAACATACACTCAATCTCTACACCAGTATAGCATCGATAATTCGTCCATCATCACTCCTATCTGATACTAAATAAGCTAGCATGATCTAAAGCAGAAAACAGGCAAGTATGGAAGTGTAGTATTAGACTCATTTAAATCATAAGTGCGTTACAAGAGTAACGGTCAGAATCCACCGTTTGATATAACAAGTGCGGCCCAAAAGAAAGAGTGGCTTCGACCACTTGCCTGACCGCTAAGTTATCTCTTTAGTATTAGAAGAAGTTATCAGAGAACTACGTAAAGTCCAACAGAATAAACAAACAAACAGACCTATATGCTTTTAACTAGATGGTTTATTTTTCCTCGGTGGTAATTTTAAAATTCTTTTTTTCTCACGTTATGTTGTTCCACAATCAAGTGCTCACTGTCATAAATATGACGAATATTTGGATAAAAGCGCGTAATACAATCCACCAATCAGAAAATATTTGGATAAAAGTAGTATATACAATCAACCAATCAGACAATATTTGGATAAGAGTGCGTAATACAATCAACCAATCAGACAATATTTGGATAAAAGTACGTAATACAATCAACCAATCAGACAGTGTCTTACAGACAGTCATGTTATTTCCAGTAGTAGCTTGTTTCTCTTCTCACACTATACAAGACAAAAACATTTGAGCAGTGAATTCCCTCTCACCATTCGACACTTGAGACAAAATCTTATATTTCATTAGAACATATATGAAAGCTCTAAATAAAGAGGGTAAACGAGTAGGACAAGTCGACGTACGGATTCCTAGTTATTGAATAGAAAGGTTAAATATGAAACATTAAGTGACACATACGTGTTATGATAAAGAAACAACCAAACTCAGACTGTAAGAGAACAATAAACTGTAGTTTCTTGAATGAGAAAATGAATAATAATATTACGCTCAGTGTGTATAATCCATGGTGAGTATTTATTGAGAACAGGTACCCATGAAAGTTCCATATCAGTCAAGGGTGTTGGAAGTCTACATAAAATTGATGGCATCTTGACTGCTGATAGGTACGGGCACGTTCACATTTACCATATCATCAAGTTCAAACTGCAACGACAAACGACTAGGTGAAACTGTGAGCAGTGTACATGATATTTGTAACAATATACAACTATGTATGCTGACAGACCTATGAAAGCACACAAAAACAGCACATCACTTTGTTGTAAAATTTTATCACGAATATAGTTTGCATTTTCTGCAATAATGTATTGTACGATGGATAACTGAGTTGCAATTAATCTTGTCTGTGTTTCTCGATAGTTAATTTCAAATCGAATATTCAGATAAATCTATACTTTCTACAGAGAACGTTCCAGTACTCAATGGTGGTCAATCGTGTTAAGGCGTTCGACTCGTAATTCGAGGATTACGGGTTCGAATCCCTGGTCGCACCAAACATGCTCACCAATTCAGCGATGAGGCGTTATAAAGTTACGGTCAATCCCACTATTCGTTGGTTAAAGAGTAGCCCAACAGTTGGCGGTGGGTGGTGATGACTAGCTGCCTTCCCTCTAGTATTACACTTCTAAATTAGGGACGGCTAACACAGATAGATTCCGTGTAACTTTGCGCGAAATTCCAAAAGAAACAAACAAGTCCACTCACGTTTATTGTTTAACGTTGTAACAAAGTGCTAGTCACTGCCGCCAACGAAAAGTATCGAATTCATCATTTACGTACGATGTGATAAGAAAACCTGCCGCTAGGTGATGTGAAGAACATTTATTTGAGTTTTTCAAACATTTTCATTTTTCTTTCTCACATTACGCAACTCGTCGCTTTAAAGCGCCCTCTTTATTCACGATATTCAAGAAACTTGGGACAGAAAAATATTCCCCTTCAGTAATTGAAAAAAACAAAAATATTTGTCCGAAAGTAAATTATCGTTCAGACATTCTTATAATATTTAAAAGTACCAGTTAAGTAAACAACCATATCGTAATGGATTTACTCATGTACCAAGGTAAAAAAAGAAACAAAAAATATCAGTTGTTATATGCGAAACATAAATTTATGCGTTGAAACTCATAAGGAGCTAACACTGGAACATATAACAAAATAATTCACAGTAGTTACTCATAAAAATCGTAATTTCCTCGTTTTCAACTGGTGGGATTGATTTGTTCAAAGAAACTCTAATACTATTGTTCATTTGTGCATAAATTCGTTTGACGTGTTTAATTATAAAATTCTTGAAATTGACCTGAAAAAAGTATACATTTCGTGACAGTTTCACTTCCGCTGCCTTTCACACCTATCACTATTAAACTATGAGACCAGGAGCATGTAGCGATGTGCAAAATTCCAGAAACAGCCATACAATTACCGAAAAATATTCACAGTTATTCTAATATTTTTAGGATATTTATAAATATTGCAATTCAAGTAGTTTATTTATTTATACCTTATAGTTTTAAAACTAAAGGTAGTTTGACCTTAGTTTACAAATAGAGTCGTGGAAAACATTAAAGTTTTGTCTTTGAATTTCACGCAAAGCTACTCGAGGGCTATCTGCGCTAGCCGTCCCTAATTTAGCAGCTTAAGACTAGAGGTAAGGCAGCTAGTCATCACCACCCACCGTCAACTCTTGGGCTACTCTTTTAAAAACGAATAGTGAGATTGACCGTCACATTACAACGCCCCCACGGCTGAAAGGGTGAGCATCTTTGGTGTGACGGGGATTCGAACCCGCGACCCTCGAATTACGAGTCGAACACTTCAAACACTTTTGGCCGTGCCGGGCAGTTCTATGTAATAGTGGAAAGTTTAAAAAGTAATAGATACAAAAGTTTTATGTTTTACAAACAATAAATGAACTAAATATTATTAAGACCTAAGCTTTTAGGTTTAATTTAATTGTACACATAATACTTGTATATGTATATGACGTCATGCGACGTCACTTCCAGGAACTTCTTTATAATATTTACATATATTTATTAACTAACTCCGCATGTTAAAAACGTGCATGGAATATTCTTGACCGCAAATACAGTGTTTCCTGATTTTTCTCCATTTATTTCGAATATTTTCTTGTTCCTTGCACGAACGAAAGACTACAAAACTAGTTATTAATAGTTATTTACCAAACATAAACAATTTTTCTTCAAGAGTCACACGAGGGAAATTACTTCGGAGCTCATTTGACGTAACAAGAGTTGATATCACTCTTTTTGTGTATCCCATAAGCTTCCTAATGTTTGTGATCGAATCTGAATAAGGTTAGGTGAAATTATGAAAAGACAAAATTACAGAAAAGACAATTATATGAGTGTGATTCTTGACTGATTATTTTAAGTTTCGCGCAAAGATACTCGAGGGCTATCTGCGCTAAACGTCCCTAATTTAGCAGCGTAAGACTAGAGGGAAGGCAGCTTTAGATCACCACCCACTGTCAATTCTTGGGCTACTCTTTTACCAGCGAATAATGGGACTGACCGTTACATTATAACGCTCCAACGGCTGAGAAAGAGAGAATATTTGGTGCGACGGGGATTCGAACCCGCCATCCGAGGATTACGAGTCAAACGTCTTAACCCACTTGGCCATGCCGGGTCCCCACGCTTAATGTTAACACTTATGAGTACTTTAACAAAAGTATCGTCAACGTTACAGTTCTTTGTTTGAATAAATTTTATTATTGAAATTTTATAAACAACCCGTGTGATCTCAAATAACAGATGCAATTATAGAACAACAAATAACTTATGTTTTTTATGAAATACAACAGTGTTATAATTGGCTTATTTACATGATAAACATTCTATCAAAAGATGATTTTTTTTTTCATTTAAAACTTATGTGTATCAACCACTATGTTATCGTCATTACGGTCATGTGTGTTTATTCTTAAAATTCTGTGTCGAATGTGTTGAATGGACATTGTTTCGAGGTCCTCTATATATCTATATAGATGTAATATATCTATATAATTATAATTATTTTGTATACTTAAGCCTTAACGTCAGAAATGAAATGTATTACAGTATTTATTTATTTATTTTATTAACAAATTAATATTTCTAAGACAAGTGATTTACTTATGTAAGTACAAATATTCAAATTTGTTGTTGTTGTTTTGAATTAAGCACAAAGCTACACAATGGGCTATCTGTGCTCTGCCCACCACGGGTATCGAAACCCGAATTTTAGCGTTTAAGTTCGCAGACATAACGCTGAGTCACTGGGGGTCATATTCAAATTATAATTATTATTCCACCTTTTGTTTATTTACTCTGATAAATTATTAAGTTCCTTTACGCGGAGTATAAAATAAATATAATAACTGTATATATAGTGTTGTATAAAACAAACAACATGGAAGCCAATCATAATTTCTGGTTTTATTTCTTACCAATCTTCTAGAGTCGTTGAAATTAAGCCTTTTTCTTGTGACCTTAACGATTTTAAAAACATACAAGACATTTCATATTTGCCTGTATCACACAACATCTTGATGACGTAAAACCCACTTGAAATAAAAACGTATCTCTGAACGTCTGGTGTGGGTATTGACACCTTTAACAATAAACCACTTATTTCAAGTGCGGTTTCCTTTTTAAACGTGACGTTTTATTAGCTTATTTCTTGCTTTTGAGGGTTTTTTTATTTATGTAAATAATTCTTACGCATTTCTTATTTAATAACTACAGTTATCGTTTTCTCAAAATTATTTTAAACCGAATGTCTCCCCCCTCAAAGTGAGCCCGACACGGCCAGGTTGTTAGAGCGCGTGTTCGAATCTCTCTTAAACCTAACATACTCTTTCTTTCGGCTATGAGAGCGTTACAACGTTTCGCTCAGTCCCATAATTCATCAGTGGTGGTGATTAACTCTCACCCATCTCGTTTCTCAGTGCTAATAGCCCTCGTGCAACTTTGCGCGTAGTTCAAAACAAGCCGATCCCTCTAGTGGCTTAACTTGAAATCTTATAAAGAGCAAACGGTTAAATAATCGCGTAAGAGAGCCCATTGTGTAATTCTACGTTTAAAACAAATAATGCGACTAAGTAGCTACATTTCCAGGTTTGTTCCTATTAGAGTTATTGCGCTGTTAAGAATTTTAAAAATGTATAGTCAAGTTTTGCGTGTAGAATTTGTAAAGAAAACTATTTAAATAACAAAATTTTTCACACCGACTGGATTTCTTTCTCGTCTCGTGAATATTTTGTTCCATTTAAGTACCCTATATGAAGCTTAAGATAAATGATAATTACACGCAGTTCGCAGTGTGTGGGAAATCTTACAATGAAGAGTGTACCGAGTATTATTACAAAAAAAAAAAGTTTTTTCTTTAAAGTTTTATGTAGCGTATAGATAAACGATTGTGAATGTGCGTTTTAAAACACGTGTTTTGTTTGTTTTTAATTTCGCGCAAAGCTACGCGAGGGCTGTCTGTGCTAGCGTCCTTAATTTAGCAGTGTAAGACTAGAGGGAAGGCTGCTAGTCATCACCACCCCCGCCAACTCTTGGGCTACTCTTTTACCAACGAATAGAGGGATTGACCGTGGCGCCCCCACGGATGAAAAGACGAGCATTTTTGGTGTTACTAGGATTCGAACCCGTGACCTTTGGGTTACGAGTCTAGTGCCTTAACCACATGACCATGCTGGGTCCAAACATTAAATAAACATGAGAAATCCATTTTTAATATTCATTGTTAAAGTTAAATTAGAGAACTAAAACGAAAGCTCTCTGAATTATCTATAAATCAAAAACTCAGTTTTTATAGGGGCGTAATAAATATAATTATTAGTTATTAATCAGGGATATTTTGGCTTTACTTCTTTACAGTATTCATAAGAAGGATGGCAGGATACATGATGTGGATTTCCTATAAGGTCATTAGCTTCAACAGTACTTCAATAGTACCACACTCAAACAGGTTACAAAAAACAAATACGAAATATGTCAAGCCTTCTTTTATCATAAATACTGTTGAGAAAATAGAACACGTTAAAACCGAGTATTTAGCATGCGGAGCTAGTTAATAAATATGTGTACATATTATAAAGAAGTTCCTGGAAGTGACGTCGCATGACGTATGTACATATATACATATATATTGTGTGTTCAATTAAATTAAACCTAAAAGCCTTGATATTAATATTATTCAGTTCATTCATTGTTTGCAAAACAAACAACTTTTATTTCTTCAACTTTTATATCTATTACGTTTTAAACTTTTTACTATTGTATAGAACGGCCCGGCACGGCCAAGAGTGTTTGAGGTGTTCAACTCGTAATCCGAGGGTCGCGGGTTCGAATCCCGGTCGCTCCAAACATGCTCGCTCTTCCTGCCTTGTGGGCGTTATAATGTGACGGTCAATCCCACTATTCGTTGGTAAAAGAGTAGCCCAAGAGTTGGCGGTGGGTGGTGATGACTAGCTGCCTTTCCTCTAGTCATACACTGCTAAATTAGGGATGGCTAGCACAGATAGCCCTCGAGTATCTTTGTGCGAAATTCCAAACAAAATAAAACTGTATGTCATAACGTCAGTCATACGAACACAATTTCGTATGTTTTTAGGGCCCGATACGATCAATGCTGCATGACTCTACTGGTATCCAATAATTTGCATGCATTAGTTTGAGTAAAAAGAAATAAACTTAATGAAGTCATGCGCTGACAAGTTTTGCCTTTGTAGTTAAACTGTAATTTTAAAAGATTTTTCATGAGGTATACTTTCATATGATGCTAGTAAGAGTAAGCATATATACCGAAACAATATCTGTGTAATTAGTTGATACAAGCGATGTTTAGTGTTACTCACAGACCTCTCTGTTAAATGCCCCCGATAATCTGACAACGGAAATTAGGGTTATAAACACGATTTTGTCCATTTGTTGAACTTACGTTGTGCGATTAATAGCACTTCACTCGTTTCTGGCAGATGAGACAAAGAAAGTTATTTTAAAAGCTTTTTCAGTGTCATATTTCAGGTTGTCCATTCTTTTTCACGATTACTTTTGAAGATATCCTTACCCCATCAGTGCTATGCTTCATGTCTCAGATACTCCATAATTTGCCCATTCTATATTTCAGATTATCTATATTTTCAAATCTACATTTTGGAAAGATTTTTTTTACAATGGTTAAAATTACGATAACTTTCATTATTTTTGTATCTGTGAATTCAACTGCATGATAATGAAAAGATGAATAAAAACATTTATGAACAGTGCGTTATCACAGCAGAGAGATTCGTTTCATATAACAATAGATGATAGTTAGGCTTACCGTCTTAGAATAGGCGGAACTCTAAGAATAACCTACAGTTAGATAGCGTTATATACATTACTATTTGGGGTTACTATTTTCCCTTCAGGACAAAAACTTTACTGAAGAAAGCTCATGGAATGTTTCATCAGCCTCCACTTTATATCCATGTTCAGATGTGAATTCTGGAATGTCGAACATGTCAGTGTAGGATGATTCATGTTTCAGCTGCCCCCTTTATACAATAATGAACAAGGAACGTTTCTTATAACGACCTTTCTCACTCAGTTTTTACTGTCAGTGCTCTGGATTTATGACCCGGGTTCGAATTCTTGTGATAATTCAAAGTATTCCTTACACTTTGAGCTGCAAGTACGTTATAAGAGGGCCCGGCATGGCCAAGCGCGTAAGGCGCGCCCGCGTCGCGTCAAACATGCTAGCCCTCCCAGCCGTGGGGGCGTTATAAAGTGACAGTCAATCCCACTTTTCGTTGGTAAAAAAGTAGCCCAAGTGTTGACGGTGGGTGGTGATGACTAGCTGCCTTCCCTCTAGTCTTACACTGCTAAATTAGGGACGGCTAGCACAGATAGCCTTCACGTGCTTTGTGCGAAATTGCAAAACAAACAAACATTATAAGAGTGACAGTCATTTTGATTACGTGAATGGTGAGTAGCATTGTGCTGTTTAATGGCTGTCTTCTTTCTAGTTATTTGTTTGTTTTTGAATTTCGCGCGAAGCTATACGAGGGCTATCTGTCCCTAATTTAGCAGTGCAAGACTAGAGGGAAGGCAGCTAGTCATCACCACCCACCGCCAACTCTTGGGCTAATATTTTACGAACGAATAGTAGGATTGACCGTCGCATTATAACGCCCCCAAGGCGGAAATAGCGAGCATGTTTGGAGCGACCTGGATGCGAACCCGTGACCCTCAGATTGCGAGTAGCACGCCTTAACACGCTTGGCCATGCCGGGTCAAAAATATGAGAATAAATAATGTATATGTTTGTTTGTAATTCACCAAAAATTGAGGCTGAAACTGCACGAGAAGCAACTATATTAAACGTGACTTTTACAATGTGTATAATAGTTGTGAACCAATTGTAAGTTTGAAAATTCAGGTTTCAACAGCTACACTTATGTACCCAGTCTCTCAGTAAATATCCAAGCTGCTTCTTAAGTGCTCGCACTGATTGTTCGGTTGAAGTTTATTTGAAGGCGACTCTGTGAGATCAGGCAGTTTGATCGGTTCGTGAAAATAATACAAGTTAAGATTTGTTACGTGTCTAATACTGTCAGGAAATCAGTCGTTTTCCCCTCACGCCGCTTGTCAACTACCCGGACAAATAAAGAATATAGTCAGTCCATTTCAAAAACCAGGTGACGCTGCATGTCTGTCTTGATATTGATTATTTGTGCAATAGCTTCCTCTCCGTCCTCTCTTCAGCACTCAGACTGACGTTCGAATGAGAACCACAGACAGGGAAGAACACGCTAAGATAGGGAGTTGTTGGTTACTCAAACAATTAAGTTGAATTTTTAAATCATGACGTTTTATTTGATATTCGCTCCATGAACTGATATAACAGAAAGCGTTTTCATGTGTCATAAATAAGAGGGTTTTCTTTTTTCAGAACTAAGCTTGGTTAAGATGTTAATCGCTAGAATACAACTGTCTGAACTGTTATGTGTTGTCATTGTTTCAAGCTGTGTTACTCTCTTTAACTGTTACGATGTACAAGCTGACGGAGGTCCGACAGAAGAGAGTAAGTTTCTTATCGGATTATTTTACGATAATTACATCTAAGAGACAAAAATACCATTTCATTATTATATATATATGTATGTATACATAATGAATCATCTATTAGACCTTGATTGTGTTAGCATTTCTAACTGTTAAAAATTTTGTGTTTTGTGAGCACCGAGGCTAACTCAAATTTGCGAACATTAAACATTGAATCAAAAATGAGACAATTTCTGTGTTAACCGAATAGCACATCAAACGGAGGAAAATGTATAATGTGAGCTTTCATAAAAATTAGTGTTTACCTCACCGGATGAAATTCTGTTTTCTCTGATGATGTGGTCTCTTTTTTAACATACTGACAGGTTGCGGTTCACGTTTCGCGAAATAATAAATGTTAACAAAATTGCTTAAAGTTAAATTCCGTATTATAAGTATCTAGTAATTTTTTTGTAGTTAATAGGAGACAGAAACATATAGTAGTCAGATGTTCCCTAGAAACATTAATATATATTTATGTATAAGTTTGGGAGCTTTCTGAGAAACATTTCTTATTTTTTAAGCGTATATTCTAGTTGCTAATGGTAGATTTAAAAGTAAAATTATTGGTACATCGCCACCTATGTTTGAAGAAAGACAAGATTCGTGATGAGCGCCATTTTCTAAGGATGATATGCGGGAAGCGTATATGTCATTCTATATGCAGGTTATCATAGGACTGGACGAAGTTTTCGGACATTCGATATGAGATTTGTTATATGACCTAAATCATCTTTACATTTTTGCATCTGCGAGCATTAATAATGCCAGCTACAATTTCCTACCAGTGTAATGTTTCGGAAGTCTATTATAAAACACGAAAAGCATGATGTCTTATATGGGGAATTTCTCAAAAACACACGCTTCAACAATTTCGTTAGATATACGCCTCAAGGGATAGAGTTTACCAAGTGATCTCAAAGTGGGTAAAGATAAGAAACATTATGGGTAGATAAGTGGTCCAATTTCAACTGAATAACCGGGTCTCATAGGAATTTAAAATATTTAAGATTGATTAAAAATGTATAGTCTCTCCCGCCACACCGTTTTAGGATAATCGGGAAATAGAACATTAATAATTACATGCAGTCTCTTTTGTTTCAAAAGTGGGTGGATATCTCGACAGACCAAGCACATTTAAAAAGCCACAAAATTTTATAAAATGACCACACATCACATAACACATCTCAAAATAATGGCCGGAAGACCTTCATACCAAACTTCAAGATAAAGGTATGACAAAGATACCAGATATGATGAGCATTCGAGCTAGTACTATAATAATATTGTGCTGAACAGTTAATAGTTCATTTAGGATTAACAGTAAAAAATAAATTCATATGTTTTATTCGTTAATGTCCCTATCATATGGTAACCCTTCAACCACCCACACTGTGCGCTAAACATGCTCGCCCTTTCAGCCGTGAGGGCGTTATAACGGTACGGTCAATCCCACTATTCGTTGGTAAAAGAGTAGCCCAAGAGTTGGCGGTGGGTGGTGATGACTAGCTGCCTTCCCTTTAGTCTTACACTGCTAAATTAGGGACGGCCAGCGCAGATAGCCCTCGAGTAGCTTTGTGCAAAATTCTAAAAACAAACAGACCAACGAACCTCGCTGTGAGAAATAAGTTCTCATCAAATCTCTTCTCAATCAAGAAGTGATAAGTTTGTTTAAAATTAATTTAGTGTCAATGACATGAACAATTACATTGATCGTAAGATGATTATATATTATTATGACTGAAAACTAGTGGTAACTTTGGGACGAGAAGCGATGGGTATCTGATAATATGGGACATCATTCATTACGTAAACTTCAGCTTTAAAGAGAAGAATATACCCCACTGCAATAAGTACCGGCCTCCCGTTGGATTTACAACGCTAGAATCAGGGGCTCGATTCCCCCCGGTGGACTCAGCAGATAGCCCAATGTGGCTTTGTTACATGAAAACACACAATAAGTACGGATATACGTTTCACTGCACGACTGAAAATACATCTTAAAATCTCTCAGAAGCTTTAGTGTTCTTCAAATCACACGTAACTCTTTGACTCTGTTTTAGCTCCGTTGTTAAATAAATAAAGGAGTTATAGTTCATGTGATAAAGTATATCTTCTTCGTTTAACGTTTATTTTATCATGCTGTTTCCGTTAATTGAGTGTTTTAGGACTGACGTTAAGGAGAAAAAAATAAAAAGATTACATTTGGAATGGGTTGTAATGCTCTCTATTGATTGTAAATCGATGGTAAAAAAAGAGTTTTTTTTTCTTATTATTAAATATCTTCTAAGTTGTTTTATACTTATAATAAATGTAATAGAAAAAATTACGTTAAACCGTTGTTATTTAGAAGTGAAACGTTTAAATACGCAAAAGTTTTTTAAATAATAATTAATTAATAGTATTTCAAGTATTTAATGTGTTCCCAGCTAGTAGTCTCCGAACTTACAGCTCTATAATCAGGGGTTCGATTCCCATCGGTGGGCAGATAGGAGTCTCAAATGGCCAAGCGTGTAAAGGCGTTCGACTCGTAATCCGATGGTCGCACCAAACATGCTTGCCTTTTCAGCCGTAGGGACGTCATAATGTGACTGCTAGTCCCACTATTCGTTGGTAAAAGAGTAGCCCAAGAGTCAGCGGTAGTTGGTGATGACTAGCTGACTTCCCCCTAGATTTACACTGCTAAATTAGGGACGGCTAACGCAGATAGCCTGCGAGTAGCTTTGCGCGAAATTAAAAAAAACAAACAAACAAGTATTTAACTGACTACCAATCTTGTGGACTTCAGTTTTGCAACCGAGATTATGAATTATTTAAAATATATTTTTATGGTAAATACTCATCAATAAACAATATTTTAATTACGATGTCATAAATTTTTTTTATTATGTTTATTTTATAATAATGATTAATAAATGCATCAATGGCTTAATAACACATCACTTCTAGTTAGCTAAACTGTTATTTTAGTTCCGTAATATTTGAATATTTTTATCATTACGAAAACTGCGATATATATAAATATGTAAATAATGAAAAACGTTATGGAGACAATTATTGCATTTATACCACATGTAATCAAATAAGTTTTATGTAGCGCCATCTAGTTTATTCATAACTAACCTTTTTTAAGCAAATAATAAAATTAAAACGAAAACTTTGGAGGTTGCATGTGATCAAGTATCTGCTTTAAAAATAAAATCTCACTGAATGTTTTTCTCTATACTGTATATAAATATACTTCTGTGATAATCTCATTTTGATGTTTACATAAGGCTGTTTTTAGGGCTACTCTTTTACAAACGAATAGTGGGATTGATCGTACCATTATAACGTCCCCACGGCTGAAAGGGATGCGAACATGCGACTCTCAGTTTACAAGTCGCACGCCTAACGCACTTGGTCATGCTGGGCCTACATAAGGCAGCTAAGACTAAATTTACGAAGCTACCTTTACATTAAAATGTTATTAATTAACTCGAGTAATTTTAATTACGGCTTGGTAGCCACAATGTTTAAAGTTTTGCACTGCTCTATATAAGTTCTGTGAAAAATACAATATTTCACTCGCAACTCGTTCGACGTCATAAGTAGCTCTATCAACATTTAAAAATTATCTAATCTTCTATCTCAAACGAATGTTTTTTATATGTTAATAAAATACCAAAAAGTGACCAGTAATCGCTTCTGATAATAGTTTGTTAGGAGGATTTCAACAATTTTATTGTTTTCCTTATCGTGATACAGTGTTGAAAATGATACATCCTGTCTTAGTAATATTTCAGCAAGTTCCAAGCACACGTATGGAGTGATATAAACTTACAGCATAAATTTATTGTATTTTCCTAATACTCCAGCAATCATTACAATCATACGAACTCCCTCTGGTGGTCTTAATTATTTGGCTGCAACTTAAATAATTTTGTTTCCATGAAGATCTTTCATGGTATCCAATTTAAGATACAATAGTTAATAAGGCTATTAAGCCTTTTTTGTATGTGTGTGTGTGTGTGGCGAAATTAGTTGTATTTCTTAAGAAAATACATACCCAGCTAGTACAGCGATATGTTTACGGATTTACAACCCTAAAATCAGGGGTTCGATTCCCCTCGGTGGGCTCAGAAGATAGCCCAATGTGGCTTTGCTATAAGAAAAGAGACTTAAGAAAATTCCGAACACGAAATTATTCGTATATCGTTTATGACTGTTCATAATATTTGCATAAAAACTAATCAATGTAATAGTCTCTCTACGTTTTATAATCATCGAATCTTTAAAAAAATATATATTTTTATGAACTTGGCATCTGTTGTATTTAAGAATAAAAATATATAATACACTGCTAAATTAGGGACGACTAGCACAGATAGTTCTCGAGCAGCTTTGTGCAAAATTCGAAAAACAAACAAACATTGTGACCTTATCAATGAAATACAAATGTTCATGCATATGAGTTAAAAGTCCGTTTGTTCAAAAACGATAATGAGAAATTTAAACCTGATTTCAATGTTTCTTGGACACCCTATGTAATACCATAACCATTATTCAAAAAACATTACTCAAGCTTCACATGGACAGCATCATGACAGAAAGGAAGAAGGAATCGGACTATGGAAGTCTTGGAATATTTTTGTATGTACGAAATTCATATTTGCAAGGAACGTCGTGCCTAATTGGGCTTTCGGTTATGAGGAGCTAACATTCTATGGACGTCGAGAACTGAAGTGTGCTGCAAAGTGTGAAAAGCTAACGACAGAAAATTGGATATAGGTTTCTCAAACTCTCAATGAAATGTGCAAAGTGTGAAAAGGTGACGACAGGAAATTGAATACAGGCTTCTCAGACTCCCACTTAAATTTGTAAAATGTGAAAAACTCACGACAGAAAATTGGATGCAGTTTTCTCAGACTCTCACTGAAATGTGCAAAGTGTAAAAAGCTGACGACAGAAAATTGGATGCAGGCTCCTCAGTCCTTTACAATTTGTTTCTTTTCTATTTTAAAGAAGTAACCCAATCACGACAGGTGATATAAAAGTGTCCCTATGTGTTATCTGTGTCACATCTTCTGTTGACAACGATTGATACGCCTACTTGTGCTCAAGAGTCAATGACAAGAGCTTGTTGTGCTTACGTTAAGTTTGTTTTATGACATAATACCTGAGTTCTCACCATCACTAGGACTCGTCCATTTATCTATCAACGAAGTGTCATGAATTTCACTTTTCCACAACTGGTGTAAAATCTTGTTATTATTGAGATATACTCACAAATAGTTGTATCTTGAGCATGTGTTAAAAGGTCTCAATCATGTGTTACTTGTGTTACAAGTGACAGTGGCATTGTGCAAACTTTGCCCTCAAGCTTTAAGCTAGCGTGTGTGTGTTTCTCTGTGTTAATCGCTTGATGCGTAGATCATTCAAAAGGCAATACCGAAACATAAACACCTGGTTAGCTAAATGTTGCGTTCTCACAGCTGGTTAAAGTTGGCAACTTGAGTGGTATTTCAGATTTCTCTTCTTGTCAGCTCGACATTGTCAGGTGGTTAAGGCACTCAACTCATAATCTGAGAGTCGCTTTTCCATCTAGTCTTACACAGCTAAATTAGGGACGGCTAGCGCAGATAGCCCTCGTGTAGTTATGCGCGAAATTAAAAAGAAAAAAAACTCTTTTGTCGTCTCTAGTGGTCAGCCGACACAAAAGTATCGTAGATAGGTTTGGAGACAAATGTCTGTTTGTTTTTTTTGTTTTTGGAGTTTCGCGCAAAACTACAAGAGGGCCATCTGCTCTAGCCATCTCTAATTTAGTAGCATAAAACTAGAGGAAAGGAAGCTAATGATTACCAATCACCGCCAACTCTTTGGTTTACCAACGAATAGTGGGATTAACTGTAACATTATAACGCTGAGGGGCGAGCATGTTTGGTACGACGGGGATTCGAACCCACGACCCGCAAATTACGAGTCGAAAGCCCTTAATACCTGGCCGTGCCGGGCCTTTGGGGACAAACACCGTGATTGTCTCAAATGTTTTGTTTCACACGAAGGCTACGTTTGAATGTTCTACTTCACTATCAGTATATACTCAAATGCATAAACACTTGAACGGCTTTAACCTGTGCGCGTTTTGTGTCAGCTATTGGGTTTTCATTTACAGCATCATCGAACATGAATATCACAACCATGGAAGTGAAAAAAATGTTACAACTGGAGATACGTTGTAGCTTCTACTGTTTTAGCGTATAACCAGACAAGCTGTAATCTGTGTTCTGTCCGCCGTACACAATGGAGTCTCTGGTTTTACCTTTCCAAATCTGTAAACATACCATCGACTAGTCGATGGTTCAACAGATTACATGAAGTTAATTATAATTTTAAATCGATATTCTGTAACGCACACGTAGCGCTATTTTACCATTCTGTAGCACCAACCGTAATAATAGAATTAAAGGGCATAAATCACTTCAACTATAAGCTGATATAAATCACTGAGTTTCATGATAATAAATTCACACATATTTACACACAATAAATTCTAGCTAGCTTTCTTAGGATGACGGCCTGGTAAGTCGTCGTGTATCTCATGTCTCTTTATTAATGTGTGTTTTATTCGCTCATCTTTCAGTCTAGTTCGTTTGTTACAAATGGTTCGCCATCCAATCATTTACTGAGTTTACTACAATGCCTTTCCTTTGCAGATGATAAATGGTAGAACTGATTTCCGCGAATTCAGGAAATGCTGAACGTTACTGTCAGCCATGTCATTCACTCTTACTGTGTGTAACGTAAGCAAACAGTTTCTTGTGTGCACTGCCAACCTTAAGTGTATTCCTCGCATAATTTCGTAATTTACAATGTTTGAACAACATTACTCCTCCCCTTTAGGAGTTGTAAGGGGCGATTGTATTTCTTCATGTACAACAATTGCGAGTTTGAATTAATTACATGCACACGAACAAAAAGGGTATGGCTTAAAAGCAGCTGCCATTACTCACGAGAAAGATGCATCTCGAGACTTTTGTGATGACGTCACTATCGACGTGTTTTAGAAACTCTTCAGTCTGTCAATTATCCTGTCCAGGAAATATGTGTTACTGGTGTTGTGTTATTGATCAAACTGCACGTCAAGGAATTCCTTCTGCCAACAGAAACGTGCTTTCGAATCATCAGTAATTAGGAGCATCTTCTCACCTAAAACATCTCGATTCAAATTTAGAAATTTAATCAGTGCTCGTGTATGTATTACTTAAAACAACAGCTCCTCGGTAAAAGCGAAGACACGAAACAAGTGTGGTCGTTATATGTATGAATATCTAATTATATTACACATCACTCAAACACATAACTCCGAGTTCTTTCCTAAAATACACCTTGTTTGTTAATGAGTCAGAAGTCAGCGTTTTCACAAATACCTTGAATGTAAAATATGTACCTAATCTCTCTGACTCTATCTTGTCTGGTGCCAACAGGAGTTTGCGTGTCAAAACTGGAATTCAAACACTCGTGCATCACGATTATTATGGGATGTCATTGCACTGTGCTTTCTTTACTTACGTCCATCAGCCTTACATTGGTTCT
The DNA here is from genome assembly GCA_011833715.1 of Carcinoscorpius rotundicauda. Classification (NCBI taxonomy): domain Eukaryota; kingdom Metazoa; phylum Arthropoda; class Merostomata; order Xiphosura; family Limulidae; genus Carcinoscorpius; species Carcinoscorpius rotundicauda. The sequence continues at coordinate 58,491,401 of CM022400.1, read as the reverse complement.
GCTTATTTATATCAGAAATGGTTGTTAAATCTATTAAACATAAGTTTTGGTTTTGTTTTAAAGGCAGCATATTATTTTCTTTCTTCAGTTTTCTCAGTTTTCTTCGTTCTTTCTCACATATGTAGGTCTTTTTTTTTTACATTGAGCTCCTATCTTTCATGTACCTTTTCAAACTTCCACTAAAATAACCCCTTTCTTTCTAGCCTTACACCTATTTACCGTAAGCGAGGGCTCGGCATGGCCAGGTGGTTAAGGCGCTCGATTCGTAATCCGAGGATCGCGGGTTCGCATCCCGGTCGCGTCAAATATGCTCGCCTTTTCAGCCGTGGGGGCGTTATAATGTGACGGTCAATCCCACTATTCGTTGATAAAAGAGTAGCCCAAGAGTTGGCGGTCGGTGGTAATGACAAGCTGCCTTTCCTCTAGTCTTACACTGCTTAATTAGGGACGGTTAGCACAGATAGCCCTCGAGTAGTTTTGTGCGAAATTCTAAAACAAACAAACAAACAATTTGCAAATCGCTGGTCTTTAGTTCGAATCCTATAATAAATATTTCTGCTTTATAATAGCTTTGTAATATGAAGATCAGTCACACTTTTCGTTGGTTTGTTTGTTTTTTAATTTTGCGCAAAGCACCACGTGCGTACTTTTCATTAGTGAAGACATACACAAAAGTTGGGGACATCCTGGTGCTGTCAATTCTTAATCACCACGCGAAATTCAACAAGAAAAACGTTCAACGCCATCGACACCAATTGTACGTAAAATTTTAGGTGGCAAAGTTAAATTCAAGCAACAATTAAAATTATAAAATCAACTAACATCAAAAACCTGCAGCAGAGCGGGGTTACATGACAATTATATTTCCCTTTTCGACATGACTTTTCTATTTACAGTTTTTAATATGTAACTTATTTTCCAAATATTAAAGCATTTTTATTTGTTGTTGTTGTCTGTTTTTACTTTTCTGTTTAATGTGTGAGATATTTCTCATCGTCTGACTGGTCAGAAAATAAACGTTTCGCTACGAGAATCGATGAAAGTGCAAAGACGTGTACATTGATGGGAAAAATAAAAAAATAATAATGAAGGTTTAATTAATGATGCTAGAGTGCTAACTAATTCATCGTGATATGTTGCTCACTGTGAATTTCAGTATTCTCATCACAAAATATGAAACGATTTCGTGTTCAAAAGTTAGACATTCACACTGTTCGTGTAGCGGAAATAACTTAGATACTAAAAAGTATGTAATGAGAAGAACCTAGAAATTAATGTGTGCAATGCATTTGGTATAATTTTAATTAGAGGCATAATAAGCAGCAATCTTAAAAACACGATTCCTGTTCTAATGTGAGCTACCTTAATTTTTATGGCAATATTAATCCGCCAGAAAATATTATTCCGACATCATTAAAATAGTCCGTTGAAATTTTATCTTGCTTTTCTGCAAAGCATTACGGTATCCTTATTCTGATACTTGCTAGTTGTCAAGTTGATCTCGTATTCAGTAATGTTGAAATTCATGTCTTGCTTAACTGTCATCAAATCGTTATTAATGCTTAGGAGCATTTACAATTTTATTTTGCAAAATAGTCACCAGTGTTTCAGCAACAGTAATGTTTAATCATTAGATAAGCCTAACAGAATGTGTACTGCTTTACTTTGCAAAGTGGTCACTACTTATTTACTACCGATTGTCTTTACAATTGAGCCAAATATAAACTGTAAAACCAAACCAAAAATCTGGTAGCATTTCACTTTTCCTTCCATACTTTCTCACGATTTTTTCTCTTAATTTCAAAATGAAGAAATTTTTCATGTCAAACAGTTTTTCACTATTCAAGAATGTCTCACAAGAAAGAGCTAATATCGCTTCATAGTACTAAACTAATACACAGCCGAGGTAAAACCAGCTAAAAAACTGTTTACCATAAAAAAAGAAAAATCGAACTCTTGTCTTAAACCTAAGAGTCACAACTATTTCTTCGATTCGACATGTGACAAAACGGATGTATTGTATCTAATATTTCTTCAAACAAGCAACTTAATACCAGAATATATATCTCAATGTCAGTAATAAATAATTTGTTTAATTTTCACGTCGATCAGCGTCATCCAGAATATATCTGAATGCAAATAACATATTGTTTATTCCATTGTCACTTCGATGAACAATGAACCAGAACATATCTGAATGTCAATATTATATTGTTTGTTCCATTATCACTTCGATGAACAATGAACCAGAACATATCTGAATGTCAATAATAGATTATTTGTTCCATTTTCACTTCGATGAACAATGAACCAGAACATATCTAAATGTCAATAATATATTGTTTGTTCCATTGTCACTTCGATGAACATGTTCCAAAATATACCTCATATATGAGCCTTGTGTATGTGTGTATTTATTTTTATTTATAGATCGTCATGTTCCCCCATCCACCTCATCCTTCCAAGTCACACAATGATTTGTCTGCTAAATTTCCACGTTAGAAAGACGATTTTTAAATCTTTAATGGATAAAGCTCAGACAGCCCATCTTGTAGCTTTGTGATTAACAACAATATTGTATTTTCCCCGGCCCAACTCTGCAACGACATCAGTGAATGTGTAAGCTCCAAGTTGCGTTCTTGTTTTTTGTCCTTCAACAAAAAAATCCGTACCTTTGTTAGTTATCTACACATACATCTCATTTTTATTAATATCATAAGTTAAACTATCAGAATTATTAAAATTCAGGAAAACTAAAATTTGCTCACTTATCATCATCCGACTTATCCTTGTGGAAGTATTTGAAATGAACACTGATTCTGGTTAGCAACCAGTTCACGATTCTTATTAATGGTCGTTAAGTATTTCTCACAACCGAATTCTTAACGTCAACTGGTATTCTGGTCTGATTGGTTTCTTCTGGCGAGACACATTCGAACTATTGTAAAAAGCATGAAATTTCGTGTCTCCTATGATCATACTATATACACAGATATGAATAGTGTACGATTTCATAGCTGAATTCATATAGCTTACTGATCACGGGAAACAAAATATTTCAGGGATAATATATTAATTTTTGAAGAAAATTTGCGTTCAAGAAATAAATACGACCGTATCCTGACTCAAACTAAGGTTTAATTCAATCTGAAAATAAGTTTCATACATTTAATTAATTACGTGGTTATATTTGCTTCAAACGTCTGCATTAGATTTCACTATAGAATTATGAAGCCAGTCAAGACAACATTAACACTGCTAATTTCTAAGTAAAGCTGAATATTTTGCTTTGATTCTGTGTATTAACATGCTAATAATTTGTTATTGTGTTTCCACCAAAGGAAAACTAGATAGCTGATTTTTTTATGTTAAATTAAACCTAGATGAAGAATATTTTTTGCATAAAAAGTTAAAAAGATGATTAAATCAGTAATGATAATTAAGATAATTCAACAATATTTAGCATCGTCCAAGCTTTACATAACGTGATAAAATTCAACAATATTTAACAAGTAGGATTGTTTTCATGTAGTACACATGCTTATTTAGCTATCAAAAATAGTTACGTCTTTGTGAGTTAAAATTTAACTCTTAAACAGTGAGAATCTTGTATGTAGCAACATGAGTTGACAATGGCCGCCATTTAAGGGTTAAGACCAATGGTTACAAGTGTCTAATTAAGTGACCTTTTGATACTAACTGTAAGATTACTACTTTAAAATATGGCTATGAATAATAAGTTGGTATGAGGCTGGTTATAAGTATTCAACTATTAATATCTTTGTTAAGTATTTATACACTCTAAGTATTTATAGAATAATTTTCTATACATAGTACATCAAACTCATTACTATTTGTTGATAAGACATTACTGAAATGTTTCCTTAAGACGGTTATGCTGTAGTCACCAAATGAGTTTTTTTAGAATGTTTAATACTTTCATCAGTTATGTTTCCCAAGATTCCTCTAGTAACAACTTAAACCAACAACGGTTAGTTCAAGGAATCACAACGCACATCGCTGATTAAGTTTCACTTTGTGGAAAACAGAGAAGAAGAAAAACAAATATTTTAATTATCGGCGTTATATCAACGTAATAGTGGATCATAGAAATCATTCAGACATGGTATTAAACAAGTAGCAAAGTAAAGACACGTTTATCGACCAGTGAGCAGATATAAAAGACATTACAGTAAGAGACGTTCTATTTTAGTTTAGTGTATCCTAGAATCTAAGCTGTGTAGAAATCTATTATACGTCTCCGGAATTACGTATATATTTTATAGTTTTCAGTGAAACTACATCATTACTATTTCTTTTATTTTCTGTAAAATACAATAAAATATTTGGCCCTTTATATACGTGTAAACAAAACACACCGTCAGGTTTCTCTGCGAAGACTTCCGATGGATATATAAGTGTTTGTTTTTGTACTGCTGTAAACAGATAGTTTAACAGCAATCGATCTGGAAACAAACTTTTGCCCACAGGAAACAACTTAGCTGACAACCTCAGATTAAAATAATCCCAAATTGAAGGGGTCCCATGATATCATCTTTCCCGAATCAGTTACATAAAAGAATAAAATATCGAAATGAGTGGTAAAAGAATGATTAAGTTTAGAAAAGGCCCGGCATGGCCAAGCGAGTTAAGGCGTGCGACTCGTAATCTGAGGGTCGCGGGTTCCCATCCCCTTCGCGCCAAACATGCTCGCCCTTTCACCCGTGGGGGCGTTATAATGTGACGGTCAATCCCACTATTTGTTGGTAAAAGAGTAGACCAAGAGTTGGCGGTGGGTGGTGATGACTAGCTGCCTTCCCTCTAGTCTTACATTGCTAAATTAGGGACGGCTATCAGAGATAGCCCTCGAGTAGCTTTGTACGAAATTCAAAAACAAACAAAAGTTTAGAAAAACACGTGTCCACCTCTAAAATGTGCTGCTACAAGAATAAAGGAGAATGCGCAGAACAATACTTCTAACAATTTTAGAATTTACAACACAAAAGCAAAACATCAAACAACTTGAAGCAATAGGCTTAGCAAAAACTGAATGATCGGTTAAGATGTCACACCTAATGAAGCAAATTTGTTTCAGGTTATTAAAAACAATTACCCGCACATACGTGACTAAAAATACATTATAACGTAGTAACTACAATGGCGAATTCGTGGATCCTGTAAATACCAACAGTTAACGTGTCCAGTTTATTGTGAAAGCTTGTAGTTTGAGGTTCAGAGGCCTCAAAAATGTGTTCCGCTTATTGTGAACGTGGATTCCTTTTAATAGCAAGAGTCAAACTCTAAAACTGTGTCAGGCACAAAAATAGCCAAAAATGTGGAAGTAGTTATTGTTAAATAGGTTTCAGTTTCAGTTTTAAATTAGAGACGTCTATGCGCAGAAGTCTTGTACACTGTTGCCCGAAAATACCTTAAACAACAACCCACATAAAGTATTTCTAGTTGATATATTTTGATGGTCGTTTGGTTGATTTCTCGTGTTTCTGTACGCCATTCAAATACTTTAATTTTATGTGTATATATATGTATATACACACTTTTGGAAGAGTTATGGAATATTTTGAAAAGGAAAACCATTATCCTGCAAACGATTATAGCCTCCAAAATACCTTCGTTTGATTTATATGACTCTTAATATTTATAGGTACTCTGGCATATGGACATTTCACATGCATACTGCGGTCGACAATTTAACGTTGCTACAATAGTTACTTATAGTTAGAAGAATTCATCTCGATTTGCTCATATTTTTGTTCCAGGGAATGCGACTTTTGTATGTGCACAAAATTTTTCAACGCTAGAGGGCCTCACGCTTTTCAACAGTGTCAAGTATTCTGGCGTAGTACGCTCTGTGTAACCTAACCCTTCTCCATATGGAGGAATAGACTATAAAAACTGTAAAAAATGGCTCCAATTTTCACGTGCAACCATATTTCAATCGCTCTGAATACTCTCCAACACAGAATGCCAACAAGTGAGTGTTTGCCACAATGAGATAACCACAACGCTTTTCATGAGTTATCATGTTGTCGATGTCATAGTAGATTGCCTGTGGCCAAAAAACTGTAATTATTTCTCACGGTTCTAAAATCGTGCCGAATATTTCTGCACAGATAATACACCTCCTACTAGTTCATCATGATATTTCTTAACAAAGCGTGAGGTCCAGGTTCTGTTGAATTATAAAGCTGTCGATAGAGTTTCAGTTACAACTGATGAGATAAAAGGCAAGTTTGAAAGAGAAATTGAAATACCTGTGTCGAATGAATTGTGTTCTTTCCTTGTAGATTGTAATACAAATGTTGTTTGTTTGGTTTGGAATTTCGCACAAAGCTACCCGAGGGCTATCTCCGCTAACCGTCCTTAATTTAGCAGTGTAAGACTAGAGGGAAGGCGACTAGTCATCACCACCCACCGCCAGCTCTTGGGCTATTCTTTTACCAACGAATAATGGGATTGATCGTTGCATTATAACGCCCCCCACGGCTGAAAGGGCGAGAATATTTGGCGCGACTGGGATTCGAACCCTCGACCTTCAGATTACAAGTCGCACGCCTAAACACGCTTGGCCATGCCGGCCATGTACATTTTGTTCAGTGTACGAAATTCAGCTTTTATAAATGACGTAAAGAACCAACAGTGATGACGTTTCACTGACGTATCGCAGTCTTAAACTCTTTTACGACGTTATTAGCTTTCAACATTAAAATTGTAAATGTTGAAATTTCCCATAAACCTATCGACGTAACAGAATTGTTAACGTTATAATTCACTCTTTGTATCCTTCTTAGCTTCCTTTTCCCAGTGACACAGCGGAACTTTCAACGCTACAAACTTAGTTTCGATACCTGTAATAGTCCCCCTGGTACAGCGGTAAGTCTACGGATTTACAACGCTAAAACCGCATAGCCCGATGTGGCTTTGCTGTACGAAAAACGCACACAAACACAAGATGCCTGTTGTAGACAGAAGGCGGGTAGTTTTGTGATTATTTACAAACCAGTAAATTAAATACCTCATCAACATGGTTGGTGTTTGAAAGACTATAATTGCATTCGAAGGATCAACATTGAATATAACTACAATTACTTTTTGTTTTAAAAGGCCAGTGTAACTGTAACATTATTTTAACTACATCCATTAACTGGAGCAAATGTTGCATGTTGTTCTACATGTAATTAACAAATTTTTACTCTGAATGTTTGTTGCACCTGTACAAACCCAATGATATCTTTTTTTCAAACGCGAATTTCAAGCGTACATCTATTATTGTTTTATTTCATGACGTTCTTTTTTCACACCAACAAGCTGATATTTGAGTAATAACGTAAATCATACGTCATAGAAACCACAAAACTCGTAGTGGATAGAGTACAGGTTATATGTTGTGTAACTATGAGGGTAAACAACACCTCAACATTTCAGACCACTCCCTAATAGCTCAGCGTTTTTACGTTACAAACCGGGTTTCAGTACTTTTGGTAGTCAGAGTACAGATAGCCCATGGTGTAACTTGTTGAACTTCAAAGAAACCCAAACATTCACTAGATGTGCAATATACCACGAGGGGATTTCTTCAGTCATGTTCCTTAATGTTCAACTAAACTGAACATCATACATTTCTAACAAAGACCATGTTTCATTTTCAACAACGTTTAAGGGTTTTTTTTATTATTTTAAATCCTGAGGAAAGTAAAATCCATCCTGAAGTCCAAGACAATTCGTTTCTCACTGAGGAATACAGCGAATGAAGAGATGATTAAAGACTGGATACAGATCTTTGATTTATTGTTAACGATAGCTGTACGAGTGTCTAAGAAAGCCGACCAATCAATGATTCTGAAAGATAATACCATTGTTAATCCTACAGCAAAGTTTGGTATCAGTGTGGGCATACAGTAACCACTAAAGATTACTGGGTGTAACCCTTTTAAAGGTGCATCTGAGTCGTTTTTCCACAATGGAGTACGTGGCAATTGGAAAATTAAGGCCAATAGCTAAATCTTAGGAGTGTGTTCCACACGACTGAGTCACGTGCTACTAACTTGGAGCACAATTTCGCATACTAAGCAAAGTTCGCTATTGCGTGTATTTGACTGCTACAACTGACACTTTAGATGCACATATTGCTCGTCTGTCTTGGTTTCATTTGGACTTGTGCGACCTGAATGACCACCATATGACGAGAAATAGTAATTTTTATTTATTTTCAAAATTATATCTAAATAATGCTTTATGAATGTCTTTTTAAACATTAATTATAACCAAGTGATGACTATTCGATTTCTAGTATTTCACGAAAACAATATAATTTGTGTATATTTGGTAACCTTTTTAAGTATTTCATGATTAGTATATATATATATATATATAACTTATTTGTCAATTGTTCTTCTTGGTAAGTCATTATAGATTCAAACAAAAGAAAAACGGATTTTCAAAAATATATTCCCACTTGGTTAACTTGATTAATCTGCAGATTAATTAATAATTATGATGGTAAAGACAATAAATATTCTTATAAATTTTGATGCCTTCTATTAGGAGTTGGTTAGCCTGCTGGCTGACAACGTGTGCTTTAATTTGGGAACTTTCAAATTTGAAATGTGCTGCGGGTAAAGCGTAAGGTTATTACAGAGCTGCAGCCGGGCACTCCGATTGGATAAAATATAGTGATGTTAGTGTGTTTCTATGACAACCAAGCAAACGTAATGAGGAATTTCAGCCAATGATAATGGTTTCTTGTACAATAACCAAAACGTGGGTCGAACTTATTTGATTTTATTACTTACCACAATATCTACGAATTTTCCCTCAAATCTAATTGTGTGCCAAAAACAGAGCATTTTTAAGATAATTGATAGATGACCAGAGTAATGCTCAAATTGCAGGTGTGATCCAAGATTCCACGATTCGTTTTGTGACAAGCTGCCTTTCCTCTAGTTTGTATAACATATCTTGTCAGTTTGGATTGCTTTTGAATTTAACGCAAATTTACACAAAGGCTATCTGCGCTTAGCTGTCCCTAATTTAGCAGTGTAAGACTGAAAGGGAGGGCAGCTAGTCACCACAGCCCACCGCCAATTTTTAGGATATTCTATCACCAATGAGTCGTGGGATTTCAGGTTATAATTTTATGCTTTCATAGCTAAAGAGGCGAACATGTTTGGCGTGACGGGGATTCAAACCCCTGATCCTCAGATTACGAGTCCAGCGCCCCAACCGACAGACCATGCCGGGACGTAAGTAGATCGTCAGGAATATTAAGAAAAAATGAAAACAAAGAAACCAGTAATTCTTATAATTAGTTTATTACATGTTTACGTCTTTCTATTTTCTTGTTCACTTCCGTATAACCTTGCAAGCACAGTATACCACGTGTCTCCAAGTTTTTTGAATACGTTTAGCATCGATTTTCCACACTTTCTCTAATCTACAATTTTTTATTTTCCCAAATCAACGTAATTCGTTACGCTTTTGTGTTGTATGTATATTTGGCACAACCAATGTGTTATGTCCCTCTTTCTATATTTGCCACCCTTTCACGAAATGTTTGTTAAGTCAGAGAAATGTTCCCTGCCACTGTTACGTATTTCCAAATAATTTATTTAAACCATTCTATGATGTGTAATATTAAGATATCAAATTTGAATGTAATTATTTATTTCTATTGTGAATAATTGTGTTTTCTAGTAGAAACATTTTTCTTTTACCATCTATTCATTTCTTACCATATGTAACTTAGGACAATAACAATGATATCAATGGGTCCTCTCCAGCATACCTCAAGATGCTATCAATGAAAATGAAAGAGCTTTATAACAGTGGTCACATAGTCTGTGTATGTACCTTGTATTCCATAACAGTGGTCACATAGTCTGTGTATGTACCTTGTATTCCATAACAGTGGTCACATGGTCTGTTAGGTACCTTGTATTCCATAACAGTGGTCACATAGTCTGTGTATGTACATTGTATTCCATAACAGTGGTCACATGGTCTGTTAGGTACCTTGTATTCCATAACAGTGGTCACATAGTCTGTGTATGTACATTGTATTCCATAACAGTGGTCACATGGTCTGTGTCTGTACCTTCGATTCCATAATAGTAATAACAAAAGGAAAAGTTTGTGTTTTAAAAATCAACTGATTTAAGAAATGTGGTCATCAGAAAAACTTGAAATACATGATTAATTAATTAAGTATTTTATGTTCAATGGTGACTGCAACTCATTGATATCTCAGGAAGTTTCATATTATGCTTAAGTGAACATCAGTAAAAATGGAGACTCGGTGTGGTCAAGGGTTTAAGGTTCTAGACTCACAATCTGAGGGTCTCGGGTTTGAGTCCACATCACACCAAACAGCCGTGAGACTAGCTGCCTTTCCTCTAGTCTTACACTGCAAAATTAGGAACGGCTAGCACAGATAGCTCTCGTGTTGCTTTGCGCGAAATTCAAAACAAAACGTGAAATACAAATTCACGTGGATCATGTTTTATTACACAATACCATGTACGCGGTATTGTATTGACTACAAAGATTCAAATCTCTTTTAATCATGTACATAAATAAATTCCAAAGACTTATAAACATTTTAGAGCTAATATTTTGTAAATAAAACCATCTCCGGATAATAAACTACTAGTTTTCTTTCGCATATTCAGATTTCTTGGATTTCTTCTAAAACTAATTTTTATACAAAACGAAGAATATAAGTAAGTTCGATTTCACGCTTTTTAAAAATGGCGTTTCTTTTCGGTTTTTATTTAAATTTTAATTATCTTTTTCAATATTTTTAATGTGTTAAGTCCGATCCTACCGTTCTGATGACCCGGCATGGCCAAGTGTTTTGAGACGTTCGACTCGTAATCCGAGGGTCGCGGGTTCGAATCCCGGCCGCACTAAACATGCCTCGCCCTCCCACCCGTGGGGGCATTATAATGTGATGATCAATCCCACTATTCGTTGGTAAAAAAGTATCCCAAGAATTGGCGGTGGGTGGTGATGATTAGTTGCCTTCCCTCTAGTCTTACATTCCTAAATTAGGGACGGCTGGCGCAGATAGCCCTCGAGTAGCTTTGTGCGAATTTCAAAAACAAACAAACAAAACCTGATGTGTTTTTGAAACAAGTCTGGTAAGATTTACTAAAGCAATCTAGCTATGAAGACTTTATCTTCTTTGTGGGTTTTAATACCGTCTCGTTTTTATGTCGACAATTTTTTTTTCCATTTGAGAATGCAGCTCACGATGTGATAATATGAACTATTCTCTGATCTGTGGAATATATTTGACGAGGGTAACCTCTTCAACTTCTATCGGGCAGCTGAGAATAAATCCTTTATCAGGAAGTTCATTTGCCTGAGTGTAGCCGAGGCTGTTGTCTCCTCAGAAATATTCCTTGCCCCACAAAATTGCTTGTTTCTCCTCTCAGAAAATAGAAAATCATATGAGGTTTTTTTTATTGACGTCATACTTCATTTTAAACGCGAACTGCATATCGAATCACAACAACCAGGATCTTAGAAATGAGTCTTGGACAGTCAGTTTAATTGATCAGTTGCGATGTGCTGGTACTTTGCAAAATTGTCAATACACTCCTTTGTTTCTGTTGGAGTTTTCTCTGGGTCTCTTTTTTTTTCCCCTCGGAAATAATACACTCCTTTGTTTCTGTTGGAGTTTTCTCCGGGTCTCTTTTTTTTTTCCTCGGAAATAATACACTCCTTTGTTTCTGTTGGAGTTTTCTCCGGGTCTCTTTTTTTTTCCTCGGAAATAAAGTTCTTTACTTCCAGTTCTAATAAATTGGTTGAAACTTATTCCGTTAACCTCAAATCATGGCTTAAAGATTACATCTTTCAAGTACAAATGCACTTAATACACACGATGCGCTCTTTTAACTAGAATTTCTTCCGTTCTTCTAAGAGATTGTATGTCCGATATGTCCGAATCTTTACAAATATAATTTTCATTTGTCCTTTCTATAAATACGTTATCAACTAATATACATAATGCTTTTTGAGTCGTTATCATTTCATGTAAAATCCTAGTTCCTAACACTTGGGGTTAATATTAGGTATTAAATACTTTATTTAATACTAGCTCCTATCATATGAGGATGTTAACAACTGCTGCATACTCCACTTAATCTACCTAAAAGTTATTATCACTTAATCCATCTTAAAGTTATTATTGTTTATTATACACACCAGTTCCTATTTGTGTTTTCCAGTACCTAAATGTTTCACTTAACCTTTATTACTTATTATCAATCTTAGTTTCCCTGACGTAACGTTGCTAGTAATTAATATCACATTTAACGTATTTCTTTCCAAGTTTGTTATTGTACTTTTATCCACCATTTTTTTCTGCTAATCAAGGTTGTAGTAATTTAAAATTTGCTAATTCGTATCTAGATTCTACACCAATCTCTTTGGAGTTTTTGCTAGATTCTAAAGCTACTGTTTGTATTCAACCCAGCACATTCTATTTTTTTTCTACGTGAAATCGACTCTGTAACGCCAACAGGAATCCTCTGCATACGATTAATTATTTTTCAATATGTTATTAACTACTCTGAAACTCCTGGGTGAATTCTTCGTACGCTGTTCAATTATTTTCCATCTGCTGGGTGAACTCATGAAATGTTCCTAATTCTATCTAATCAGTACATAAAGGTGTTGTTTTGTATGTACGATTTCATTTCTTCCTAACGTTATCTCCAGCACTATACCTCAATTAATTTAATTGTGTTAACTGATACATTTTGTTCTCACTTCACCAAAGTTTATATTAGTTGACTTCGTCTGAAAATGTTTGTGTGTTCCCTTCAGAGAACAGTTGACTAATAGCAACAGTCTCCTACGTAACTATTTGAAAAACTTCATTATTCATTTGGAAATTTCCAGCTTCGGAAAGAATTGTTTCAGAAGTAAGTCGGATTAAAAAAACAACAACAATAACTTCAAGTTTACTTTGATCGACTAGGATATGTAGTCATTAATAACAAACCAATTCCTCTAACCTCATCTCTTAATTATATCTGAGACATATTTCATTAATCAAAAGATCCTTTAATTAAAGAACTATCGTTGGCAGTCAAAAAGTTGATTCTGACAGATATTAGAAAGTCAAGTTATTACCAGAATTTTTCACTTTAGTCAGAAATTCAATTTAGATTTTGAAGTAAAAGTGATCTTCCAAAGTAATACTGATATCACTGGGAAATGACGCTTCTTTAATTACTTGATACAAAACTAAAATAGAGCTATGAAATACAAAAAAGTCGGGTGATATGAAATTTTATTCTCAGCTTTAGATTATCACAATAAAAACGTCGATGGTTATTCCCGATAAGAACTATTCATCTTCAGTAAAGGACACTTTATGGAGAAAACTGAGTTTAGACATTGAGCATACGGGTTCTTTTACTTTGAGGCATAACTAGTACCAGGTAATGTGAACTGTGTTATAGTTAACAATTTCACAACTCACTGGCGTTACTTGTTTGTTTCCTTTTTGGAATTTCACGCAAAGCTACACGAGGGCTGTCCGCTCTAGACGTCCCTAATTTAGCAGTGTAAGACTAGAGGGAAGGCAGCTAGTCATCACTACTCACCGCCAACTCCTGGGCTACTCTTTCACTAACGAATAATGAGATTAACGGTCACATTATAACGCAACCACGGCTGAAAGGGCGATCATGTTTGGTGTGACGGGACTCGAACCCGCGACCCTCATATTACGAGTCGAACGCCTTAACACGCTTGGCCGTGTCGGGCCCACTGCCGTTGCAGAAATTATTGTTAGTTATAAAAAACAGTTTTACGTATAATTAAACTATTAGTACTGCTCATGTTTACAGTTAAACTAATACGAGTATGTAACAAAATATCGCTTATAAAATTTATATCATCGACTTTCTTGAAACCAGTAATCAAAAGTAATTTCGACATCTCCACAACAAGGCTACTCTGGCAAAAATATTGACGTTATCCAATAGTAATAGAAAAATGTTTTGAATAAATAAAACTCTGAAATAACTTGAGTCTTAACCAGCTTTGAAGTTCTAACTGCTTCTCAGATGGGTTATCGTGTCAAATTAGTTTGTGATAAACAGTAGATGCAAAGTGAAAGTATTGAGTGTGTGTGTGTGTTTTCTTATGGCAAAGCCACATTGGACTATCTGCTGAGTCCACCGAGGGGAATCAAACCCCTGATTTTAGAGTTTTAAATCCGTTGACTTACGGGAGACGGAAGTAGTGATATTTTAGAGTTGTTTTTCATTATTTATTTGAGACAAAATTTAATATATCCTCAGAGGCATCATATGAAATATAATATATTTTAATGTAATAACAGTTAGTTATTTTACCAGTGGACCTAGAATATGTCAGCAGCTTACACGTCTAGAAATGAAATTATCATTTAGCAGTTGACGTCGTTGTCTGAAACGTAATGAAGTACTTTAAGTCCAAATTTTTTTTTTGAATGTAACATAATGTCTGCCAGAATTATATTTACATATTACCAATATCTATCAGAAAGAGAAACATTCACCACTGCTTAAATAAGTATCCAATCAGAAACCGCTAAACGCGATTTAAAATAATATTATGTTTGCGTTGATTCCTTAACAATGTTACGAGTTCAGAAAATAATTAGAATTCAGAAGAAGAAACTCACGAATTAATGTACTTAAATCAAAACCCTTGAGAGACACACAGTAAGTTATTACTGTTTATTCACATTAGGCCTTTTGTTTCAAAAGAACCTTTTTATAAAAACTGGAGAACGTTATATTAAACCAGTTTTTAATATACAAACCAAAAAGTCACATGATAACCACAGCCGATGAAAATTGCGGTGAAAAGATATATTTTGTTTGTTTGTTACAAAGACACAAAGGGTTACCTGTTGCATCCACCACGGATGTGGTGTTACACGTCTTAAGACCTGCTAGTGGCTATTATCTGAAGTCACTAACGATATAGAGACACGACATATTTATTGTAGCTGCATCTTGTCATTTTTTTGGTATTAAGTACATAGGGTGATTTAATAAAAGACCGATTTCCAGAATACCCATAAGCTCAGACTGTAAAGACACAATCAGATAAGATTTTTATCTCTTTAAAAATGAAGATATCTCTCAGACGTAAGGTCATTAGAAAATAAATGAATATGAATCAATTTGGGACACCAGGACCAGCCATTAAGAGACCTTAAATCACTCGTCCTCCAGCCTTGCGGCGACTTGTAACAAGTGATATTCAAAAGCTATCAAAGTGTTCCAGACAACAATACATAACATATGATAGTCACTCCGCACTTTCAACCATTGTAATTTTTCAACCATAAGGAGAATAAAACTATAGTAAAGATATTCCAATAAACATCATAGAGGTCACGCCCTTAGACGCAACGTATGAATCTAACATACTAGGTTCTCTGAATACTAGATAATAATAATAAACCAAAAGCGACAAATAATATTGAATTACAGTGACACTTACATGAATGACTTGATTGATGTCCGAGACATTATGATGTTTCGATGTCGGTACCATAAATGACTGAAATTCAACAGAGTAACATTGTAGATGTAAGGAAATGGTTGCTTATTATTCGCCCATGAGTGGCATAGCAGGATGTCTGTGGACACACACTGTTAAAAACTAAGTTTCGATACCTGTTATGGACAGAGCACAGAATCCCTTGTGTAGATCGAAATGATTAATCAATCATACAATCCTTGTTACTCTTACAAAGCGTAGAGGATAACTTTTTATTTGATTTGTTTAGTTTGTGTAAAATGTCGTAAGAATCTGGGATGTGTGATAATGCTAGCCTTTAGAAAAATGACTGTTAAATATGTGGCTTTATTTAGGTCCTGCGTAAAGGAATTGACATGTCACATAAGAAAGTGTTAAGCGATACAACTTTTATAACTCTGGAATCTCTGATTCACAAACCGGTATATTAAATACTAGGCCTTAGAAAGGCCTTATATTTAATTTGCTTTGTTTTGAATCTCGCGTAAAGCTACACGAGGCTGTCAGAGCTGGCCGTGCCTAATTTTGGCAGTGTGAGACTAGAGGGAAGACAGCTAGTCATCACTACCCTCCGCCAGCTCTTGGGCTACTTTTTTACCAAGAAATAATAAAATTGATCGTCCTTATAACGCCCCATCATCTGAAAGTGCGAGCATGTTTGACTAGGATTCGAACCCGCGACCCTCAGTTTACCAATCGAGTGCCTTAACCGCTTGACTGTGCCAGGTTTTTAAAATGTGACTTGTAAGAACACCAGTCACCAATAAAACCATCTTTACCTAACAAGACAGTTTTGTGTGTGTTTGTAATCAATCACAAAACTGTACAATGGGTTATCTGTTGACTGCCAACCACGTAAATCGAGACACATGTTTCTAGCGTTATAAATTCAGATACAAACCGCTGTATCACTGGGGAGCGTAAGACATGGTATAAGAATAGTTGGCGGGGTGCGGTTTTAAGGATAAGATCTCTTCAGCTCTGTTAATAATAATCATTCACTGAGAAAAGCTACTTTTATTATAAATAGTTTGCATTATAAGAAAACATGGAAAAAATATTTTATTTCACATGAACTTCCAAACGATAGAGGTCGTCCCAACGAGTTCTATCTCGTTATTGGTGAAAGAAAATCGTTACTAGGAAACGTAATAACAATAACATAAAAAATTAATTATTCGAAGTCTAGAACACAGTAGAAAAGGTTGCTGAAAAACTTTAGATTACGTTTCCAGAGGAAGTCGAGCTGTGTGTTTATTATATAAATTATTAGTTTTGCTTCTTACGAAGTTTGTTTATCTTAGGGCATGAAATATACATTATTATATTTATTAACTTAATTATGATTCTAATGAGGAACGTACTGGAGTCGATTAACAGCAGACACTCATTTGTAAAGTAAATATTTAAACAAAAATGGCGCTCCTGATAAACGAACAGTTTTAATTGAAGTGAAAATGCTACATCACGATAGTCAATAGTTGAATATATTTACATATTTTAGAAATGTATAAGTAGGATTCTACTGTGAAAATGGAATTCGGAAACACACCGAGGGATTTTTTTTTTCAAATTCTAGGACTTACAGTTGAGAAGACTTATCGAGCGCGGTAGTCCATAATGCTGAGGTAAAATTACAAATTTTTGGAGGAATTTCAATTATTAATGTTAGGGTATTTCTTGACGTATGCCTGATTTGAATGTGTTAAGAACAGGTATTTTTTCTACTCAGTGGACGTTGTCTTGGAAACAGTAACAATTACTCATAGTTTCGTATTTGGGCCACGGCATGGCCAGGTGTGGTAAGGCGTTCGACTCGTAATCCGAGGGTCGTGGGTTCGAATCCAGGTCGCACCAAACATGCTCGCCCTTTCAGCCGTAAGGGCGTTATAACGTAACGGTCAATCTCACTGTTCATTGGTAAAAGAGTAGCCCAAGAGTTGGCGGTGGGTGGTAATGACTAGTTGCCTTTCCTCTTGTCTTACACTGCTCGGGGCCCGGTATGGTTAAGTGTGGTAAGGTGTTCGACTCGTAATTCGAGGGTCACGGATTCGAATCCCGGTCGCACAAAACATGCTCGCCCCTTCAGCCGTGTGAGCGTTATAATGTAACGGTCAATCCCACTATTCTATGGTAAAAGAGTAGACCAGAAGTTGACGGTGGGTGGTGATGACTAGCTGCGTTTCCTCTAGTCTTACACTGTTAAATTAGGGACGACTAGCACAGATAACCTTCGTGTAGCTTTGCGCGCAATTCAAAACAAACAAACAAGTTTCATATTGATAGCATTTTATAATGTTGATAAAGCAGCTTTAAAATTTAAAATTAGATCATTTTAAATTGATATTCTGAACGAACAAAATCTGGAACACAACTAAACAGTGACATACTTGTAACATAATAAAATGCTATAATTACATAACGTTTTACCAACTGATAATTTTATTCGAAATACTTATAAAAATTGTACTCCGGTATGTGTAATGATTTTCGTATCAAGTAATTCTTTTTGTAGTTAAATTAAATACAAATATTGTTAGAAAACCAATTACTGATATGATAATATTAGTTAATATATATATATTTTTATTCGTTTCTTGATCAGCATAGTGAATTCTACGAACTTTTATCACGGGTATTGAAACCTAATTTTTCTGTAGACCCTGTTTTGGGGCTATCATATAAAGAAAACATCACTTCTATCTTGACGCCGGGGGTGAATTGGATTGGTCATATAAAGTAGTTTGGGTTGGTCTTATAGTAAAGTTTGGTTTGACCATTTCGTAATGTTCGGGATATCTGAATTGGGAAAACGATGTCATAATGCGACAGCACAACATATTTCCTGTATCTCAAGCTGTGGGTGTGTTATAATAGTGACACTCAACGCCAAAACACGGAAGGTGCTGCTGATTGGTTACATTTTATCTTATCCGTAGCTTCCTTGTACTAAAAATACAAATACAAAGCTCCTTGGCGTTAGATATGTCTACTACGGCGATATTTAAAATATATTACAATTCATGTTCACACTTCGGGTTAATCAATGGCTTAATACTGACCAACTCGTTCCATAAATTTCAACACCAAAATATAATTACTATTATCAACATGTTGAATACTCAGCATGAACTAGAATAAACGATCGTTATCAAGATCTAACCAAGTACATTATGAAGAAGAACACATGAAATAATAAGAAGAACACGTGAAACATCAAGAAGAACATGTGAAACATCAAGAAAAACATGTGAAACATCTAGAAAAACATGTGAAACATCTAGAAGAACACATGAAATAACAAGAACAAGTGAAACATCAAGAAGAACACGTAAAACAAAGAAAAACACGTGAAACTCAAGAAGAACACGTGAAACATAAAAAAACACGAAACATGAAAAAGAACATGTGAAACATCAAGAAGAACAAATGAAATATCAAGAAAAATATAAAACATCAATAAAAACACGTGAAACATCAACAAGAACATGTGAAACGTCAACAAGAACACATGAAACATCAAGAAGAATACGTGAAACATGAAGAACACGTGAGGTATCAAGAAGAATACGTGAAACATCAAGAGAAACACGTGAAACATGAAGAAGAACACGTGAAACATCAAGGAGAACACATTAAACATTGAAATAACTAACATTACCTTTTTCGTCCCATAGCTAATTGTATAGGTTCACCATCTGACCTCTTAACCAAGTATCTTGTAGTCTGAATATCACCAAAAACAGCTGCAACATTCTCATATGTTGATAATTCAACCAGCTTTGTAGTAGTTTCAAAATCAGTAACCTCACATGACACAATGACAGCATGCGACTTGTCCAACTAATTCATCAATGTACCAATGTCTGAAACAATATGATTGATTAAAAACAGTTTAAAAACAATGCAGTTCTTAAGAAACATTCCCAACCAGTATCTTTCACTGGTACTCAGTAACCTCTGCGTGGATTATTTTGGAAAAAAATTACCCTAAAAATAGTTTAGATATGTTGTGGATGCATTAGTGGCCCAGCATGGCCAAGTAGTTAGGAGCTTGATTCGTAATATGATAGTCGCGGGTTCGAATCCCTGTCGCACCTAACATGCTCGCTCTTTCAGCCATGGGGATGTTACAACGTGAAGGTAAATTCCAAGATTCGTTAGTAAAAGAGATGCCCAATTGTTGGCGGAAGATGGCGATGACTAGCTACCTTCCCTCTAGTATTACATTGCAAAGTTAGGGACACTTAGCGCAGATATCCCTCGTGGCACTTTGCGCGAAATTTAAAAACAACCAAACCTGTGCATGAGTAAGATGGATGCACACTTACAATAAGAATCAAGACTTAAACAAATATATGGTCATACGTTAATCCTCTATGAAACCCTCATTAAAAATAAAAGACAATTTTCATTCAAATGTGTAATTGCAAGGAAATTATTTTAGGCACATCCTAAAGAAATCTAGAGACACTGGGAAATAATTATAAATCAAAACAACTGAACAGTAAAATATGTCACTGTCTACCGAGTGTCCAGCAAAAAAAATATACAATACCAAAAATCCGAAAAGAAGAAGCACAACACTTATTGGAAGTGTGTACTCGGTAAAAATAATTTCAAGAATATGAAATAGGTAAACATTAATAACAAAGAGAAAGAAACTTTGTTCACATTTGGTCTTGTTTACTACTGTCAGTGATATCTCTCTTAATATAAATAAATAATGTGTTCTGAAACCAATATTCAATTCAGTTGATACACAACAAATCAACCGTCACATCAAATATGCTTGTCCTATTAGAAGTGAGGGCGTTTAAAGTGACGGCCAATTCCACTATTCGTTGGTAAAAGAGTAGCCCAAGAGCTGACTACGAAATTCAAAACAAGAATTTCAAATTGAACTTCAACAAACCATCTAAGGAACCATCTTTGTAAGGTTCTTTAGGAATATGGATTCTAATACTTTGAATAAACAAGGAACAATAACATTTGTGATTTGAGTGCAAAATAGATAAGAAATATTCTATAGTACAGATCCCTTCTGCATTAGCCAATCATGTTACGAATTAATACAAGACAAAAATTGAGTAAAAGTAAAATAATGGGATAACAAGAACATACGAAAATAAGAGAAAGAAGAGATCCTTACCTTCTACCACAGAAATCAACCCAGTAAGTGAAACGTCTTTACCGTTTTTTAAAGCTTTGTAATACGTTAATTGACTAACATCTTAATTACCAAGACTTCAGACTAATGGAAAATACAAAAGACTTCTCTCTAAAAATGAGCCGGAAACTCAATAATACGAACACAAAAACAGTTCTGCTCTGGACTAATATAAGAGCAGTAGTGCACAGAAAGAGTTAGTAATTAGTTGTAATGATTAATAAGGATATTACAAGTTAATTAACAATTATAATTAGCTTGTAATGCGAACCATTAATCATGACAGTGATTGGTACTCAATGCTACAAACTTACCTTGAGGTTGAGATTGTTTCAAATGTATAAGAATTTATTTTTTGAATATAAATGAATTTTAAGCGTGAAAGTACGTTGAAACAAACTATTTAGTTCAATTTTTAACATATGTATACTTACTGGAAACGATTATTTTTATACTTTAAACACACACGTCTGCCACAAATAACGAGAAACTGCATTTAATTGGTCAACGCCTCCATCTTGTACAGCGGTAAGTCTCCGGATTTACAGAGCAAAATTCAGGGGTTCGATTCTCCTCGGTGGGCTCAGCAAATAGCCCCATGTGGCTTTGCTCTAAGAAAAACAAACAATAATTGGTCAACAGTCGTTAATACAACACCAAAAATAATAATAAACACTTTGAAAATGCAAGTAGTTTCCATTTGTTTAACCTGTTAACTGCCAAGTATTTCAGCTACTACAATACAACTTTAATGCTTCTTCATTTTGTAACTTTTTTTGTGACGCCATTTTGGATCGAAAGTGAAAGAGTTTGTAAGTAGGTCAAATGTATGTATGGTGCTGACATCTAGCGTTTAAGGAAGGTATTATTGAGAACAAATTAACTCGTTCGTGGCACCGAACATGTTAAACAGAGCAGTTATTCTCGTTGTTAAGGCTACAGATAATTCTTCAATATATCATTGGTTAAACACTGTTCCAAATGCGTTTTTTGTTCCTATTTTACATTTTTAGTTGACGTATTAAGCCCAAACATTCATCATAATATTTAGATGAAGGATTTCTCTGCAGGCCAAGCAATGGTGGGGAGTATTTCGTCAAGCTCCGATTGCCTCCAGGTGTCGTTACACTACATTTTTTGCATGCTCCATGTGCTTATATTACCCTCTTGGGGGAGGATGGATTTGTGCTCAACTGGTCCTGTTCTTGAGGGAATAATATGAAAAATAAAAATATGTCGTATCAGTGTATTATCAACCAGAGACTGAGATGCAGTCCATACATATAAATAAATAGTTTCCAATAGTTTAGTTTCCAACTAAATTGTCTGTTTTTACCGTAATATTATTCTTCCATGTGCCTTAAAACAAACTAGTGTCAATTTTCCAAAGAACAAATTCATCATTAAAGATCACACCTCACTTCCACTGATTCAAGTCATCATACCTTTTATATCTGATTGTTCCAGGAGATAAATTTACAGTCAGATTTTTGTAAGATCTTCACCAGTTTACCACGTATCACGAAAGCAAATTATCCCTAAATTACCTGATATTAATAAATTTGGACAGTTTGGGTTTTCTATCTGAACCATTATATCTACTTACAATTCGTCCCCGGGTGGCCAGGTAAATGCGGCACTAGACTCGTAATATGAGTGTTGCGGGTTCGAATTCCTCCTTTACACCAAACATGCTCGCCCTTTCAGCCGTGGGAGCGTTATAATGTGATGGTCAGTCTCCTTATTTGTTGATAAAAAAGAGTAGGCCAAGAGTTGGCGATGGCTGGTGATGACTAGCTGCCTTCCCTCTAGTCTTACACTGCTAAATTAGGGACGACTAGCACAGATATCTCTCGTGTAGCTTTGCACGTAATGCAAAACTAACAATACTAACAATTCTAGTTCCAGTGTGTTCTCTTTAGATTTTCCATACAGATTCTGCTGAATCACGAAATTTAGTTTGTTTGTTTTTGTTCTGGAGGCAATTAGTACACTTTAACTGATTAGAACAGTAAGCACTTTTACTGGAATAATGCTAGCGTAGTTATGTCTGGCCAGCTGGCTAAGCGAATTTTATTTTCTAATGTAATCATATGTTTTAACTGGTGAAATTTATCTTCGTATAATAAGAGGGAAACAATCCCTTAGTAGTTCAATCACATTCATTATTTCCATTATTAATTCTATTCCAGAATTGGACTTTATTCGTATTACAAACGTTATTTGACAATTGTGTGATAGATAACATTAAAATAAATGAAATTTTATAAACATTTCTCCTTTGTTGGGCTGATTAAATGAATATTTCTGTGTTCAAAATAATCTTGTTGGTAAGAAATAATGATTCTAGTTTATTCTTTGTATAATTAGATTGTAAAATTCGAGAATAGGACGGACAACTATTAATCAGAAATAGGAAACGTCTTCCTTTATCGAAGAAACAATTACACTGCTCTGTAACTATGTCCCCCTTTATCGAAGAAATAATTACACTGCTCTGTAACTTTGTCTTCCTTTATCGAAAAAAATAATTACACTGCTCTGTAACTATGTCTCCCTTTATCGAAGAAATAATTACACTGCTCTGTAACTATGTCTCCCTTTATCGAAGAAATAATTACACTACTCTGCAACTATGTCTCCCTTTATCGAAGAAATAATTACACAGCTCTGTGACTATGTCTCCCTTTATCGAAAAAAATAATTACACTGCTCTGTGACTATGTCTCCCTTTATCAAAAAAATAATTACACTGCTCTGTAACTTTGTCTTCCTTTATCGAAAAAAATAATTACACTGCTCTGTAACTATGTCTCCCTTTATCGAAGAAATAATTACACTGCTCTGTGACTATGTCTCCCTTTATCGAAGAAATAATTACACTGCTCTGTAACTATGTCTCCCTTTATCGAAGAAATAATTACACTACTCTGCAACTATGTCTCCCTTTATCGAAGAAATAATTACACAGCTCTGTGACTATGTCTCCCTTTATCGAAAAAAATAATTACACTGCTCTGTGACTATGTCTCCCTTTATCAAAAAAATAATTACACTGATCTGTAACTATGTCTCCTTTTCTGAGCGATTCTTTCCTGGATGCCTATAATAGTAATATTAGCATAATTCTCTGCCTGACTTTGCATATGAGATATATATGTTCAAATGGATCTGTTTAATGACATATGAAGTTTAAATAAAAGGAATTAGCATGTTAAAAAGCATAAGTGGTAAGTTAAATATTAGAGCTTTTTTTTTGCCACCTGCACTTGTAGAGAAGCCAAATCTTTATACGAATAATTCTGTTAGTTTATTGTTAATGATGAAGTCACACAATTAGTATCGAAACCCGGATTTTAGCATCATAAGACTTTAGAGTTACCGCTGAGCCTTTGAGATGGGGGTATACAAAGATAGGTGTGTATTCGGTTTTTGTGCCCTTTCCTACATTTCTTTCTTCAAAATCTCTTCAGCATAGTTATGAAGATTTTGTTTGTTTGTTTTTGAATTTCGCGCAAAGCTTCTCAAGGGCTATCTGCGCTAGCCGTCCATAATTTAGCAGTTTAAGACTAGAGGGAAGGCAGCTAGTCATTACCACCCACCTCCAACTTTTGAGCTACACTTTTACCAAAGAATAGTAGGATTGACTGTCACTTGATAAAGATCCCACGACTAGAAAGGGTGTCTATGTTTGATGTGACAGGGATTCAAACCCGCAATCCTCAGGTTACGAATCAAGTGATGAGCCGCCGTGGTAGAAAGATTAAAAATAGACAATTTTACAACTTAACAGAAAGCAAACAACGACTAGAACTTCAGATAATTATGATGAAGAATTTAATTAGGCTGCAAAAAATAGTTTCAAATATTTATAGTAAAATCTCGTGAATTAATATAAAACGAATTTAACCTAGATTTCAACATTTGAGTTAACAGCTGACAACAATTCACTACATTTGTTTGCATTAAAAATATGTTAGAGCTTCAGAAGTTTTAAATTCAGTACGAGTCACAAACGTAGTGAGCATAGCAATCATTAAGCACTTAGTCTTAGTGAATTGTTCACATCTGCATATTTCGAATTCACGATAAGCATTTAGTCTTAGTGAATTATTCACATCTGCATATTTCGGAGTCACAATAAGCATTTAGTCTTAGTGAATTGTTCACATGTGCATATTTCCGAGTCACAATAAGCATTTAGTCTTAGTGAATTGTTCACATCTGCATATTTCGAAGTCACGATAAGCATTTAGTCCTAGTGAATTGTTCAATCTGCATATTTCGAAGTCAATTCTCCCACGAAGTTTATTATATGCAAAAACTTCTTGCACTAGCGTACTCGTAAGACAAGTGATCTGAACGCAGTTTATAACATTATCTGTTTTATTTCGTTCTGAACTTCACTGAATTTAAACTTTTCTTACAGAAACTAGTGGCTTGTGTTACGTTTAAAATATTATAGGCCTTCAACAACGGCTTTTGAAAGATATGGAATATTCTCATCTAGTCAACATTTACATTTTGCAGCTCAGATAAAAGAAAAACAGAAAACGTTGAACAAAATTACAGAACCAATCAGAACTCTTCAACAAAAGTAAATTCTAAAACTAAGGACACAAAATTCTGAATTGTTTTTTTTTAATTTCGCGCAAAGCCACTCGAGGGCTATCTGCGCTAGCCGTCTCTAATTTAGCAGTGTTAGATCAGAGGGAAGGCAGCTAGTCACCACCATCCACCGCCAATTCTTGGGCTACTCCTTTACCAACGAATACTGGGATTGATCGTCACATTATAACGCTCCCATGACTGAAAAGGTGAGCATGTTTAGTTTGACTGGGATTCGAACCCGCGATCCTCGGATTACGAGTTGAACCCCTCAACGCGCTTGGCCTTGCCGGACCAGCAAACTTCGGAATGAAAAGTCGCCAAAAACGTCACTACAGAGAAATGTCATGAAAGTAGAATATGTTTATAACGTTACAAAAACATTTCGAAGGACATAAAGTCAAAATGCTAAAACAAACACGGATTTTATAATTAAATTAAGTCCAGGTTATCAGTATCATTGCCAAATAATTTGATGTCAAATTAGATTTAGGGACAATACTATAGATTTTATAATAATGAAACACAGTCACATCAAACTTAATTTTGTTCAGAACTACAGATTTTAACATAAAAAAACACTGATACCAAACTAGGTTTGTGTGCAATACTACAGATATAATTATTACAAAACAATAGTGATACAACACTCGGTTTATGCACAAGACAAAAGAATTTATCTTTATAAAAGAACAGTGATATCACACTAGGTTAAGACACTCTACAAACTGTTTTGTAATTGCAAAACAACAGTGATATCACACTGGGTTTGTGTGCAATACTACTGATTTTATAAATACAGAACAACAGTGATATCACACTGGGTTTAAACATAAGACTATACTTTTTATCATTACATAACAATAGTAATTTGGAACGTAGTTATTCTTTTTACCATGTTATCCTAGGTTATTCGTAAAGTTGATACTTTCTATGTATACATACATATATATATATATATATTACAGGGTGGTCGCTAGAAAAGCGGAAAATTTGAGGGTCAGATTAGATCATGAATAAAATGCGTGCTTACTCATTTCTATTTTGATTTCTTTACATCATGAATAAAATGCATGATTTTATTCATTTTGAGCATCTGTGAGTGTAATATAACATATGCCTTGAAAAAACTTTGTAAAAGTTATTCTTTGTAAAAATAAATAGCTGTTTGACAAATTTTCCACTTTTCTAGCGACCATCCTGCATATTATCAATTTTTTATATATGATACAGCCAGTAGAAAATTTTTTTGTCTACATTATAAGAATATTCTTCATAAAACTTGTTCATTTGTTTGAGCGACCTCTGGAACAAATTATTATTGTTGTTGTTTTGAATTAAGCACAAAGCTACACAATGGGCTATCTGTGCTCTGCCCACAACGAGTATCGACACCCGGATTTTTGCGTGTAAGTCGGCAGACATACCGCTGAGTCACTGGGGGGGCTCAAATTATTATTATAAGCAATCTGTGTTATAATTATATTTTACACCACTTGTTTTAAGTTGGTCTGTTTATTTTTCTCGTTTTACCATTTGTTATGTCAATTGAAATAGTTAATACGAACCGCTTATTGTTCATGTCGTTTTGAAGCAAGTGAACCAGTTGTCTGGCTTTGATATCCCACACTGTGTTATGTAAAATATTTGTACGGTATTTCATAACTTTGTATAACTGATGTCACTTCACTGCAGGAAGAATTATTTCGCACATTTAAAGCTACAATAACACGGTTGGTTGTCCATCTCTCACATCGCACTTGCTTAAGGTGGCATCATGTTCACTTATTTATCCAAAATGTCTCCCACTAGAGAACGAACGAGCTTTGAAGAATAATGCGTTTCATTTGGGTAAAGGTTATGGGTTTTCAAACCTTATTCGTGAGATTAAAGGGTAGATTACGAGTAAGGATAAATAATTTTTGGAACGTTAACTCGTGTATTAAGCATGCTGAAACAGAATGGAGATTGTGTCACTTTGAGAAGTGTTTGTACGAAAACACAATAAACTTGAATTACCTGAAATATCCCCGAAGGAGTTTTAAAAATAATATATATTTAACACAGTAACACTTGGAACATTAAAGGCTAAAATAAATCATGATTAAACATGTAATTACTTATTCTAATTAGTTTCTTATAATCTTTACGTTTAAAACAGTTCAATTTTATTTATGTTGTTGATTGAGCTAATGCAGAACAAATTAACCTGATAAAAGTTAACTTGTCAACTGACTGACGCGCTCTTTTAAAAAATACCTGTATTTGTTGTTATAAGTCAGCTGATACTTGTCAGAATAGTTACTTTTATGTCGGACAAAATTTTATGGAGCAATAAAAATATGGCTAGTTGACAACAGCCAGCGTCAGTTCTTAGACTGTGAGATTTATCTGCACTTTTATAATGCAATTGTAAATCGAAAGCACGCAAAACATTTATTTCACGACACGAACAGTAGTATTTGCTGGTTTATAGTGTATGAGCCCGGCATGGCCAGGTGGGTTAAGGCGTTCGACTCGTAATCCAATGGTCGCGGGTTCGAATCCCGGTCGCACCAAACATGCTCTGCCTTTCAGCCGTGTGGGCGTTATAATGTGACGGTCAATACTACTATTCCTTGGTAAAAGAGTAGCCCAAGAGTTGGCGGTGGGTGGTGATGACTAGGTGCCTTCCCTCTACTCTTACACTGCTAAATTAGGACGGCTAGCGCAGATAGCCCTCAAGTAGCTTTGCACGAAATTCAAAAACAAATGAAAAACAAACTTGTTTTTAGTGAAGCACAAAGCTGCACTACGGGTATCGAAGCTCGGTTTAGTGGTATGTGTCAGCCGTGCCATAGAGGGTGGGGGAGGAATAACAATGGTTCAGCACCTTAAACAATATACCCTATATACCTTATTATTATATCTCGGCGGATTAATTTGAAAGTTTGCAGTGTTATATCTCGGTCTAATACCTTTTACAATACTCAAAAAAGTGTATTTGGGCCTTTCGTGGAGTCATATTTACAGCAAGCAAGACGAAAATTAGCACAAATGTGCATTATATGCACTCAACAAACTAGCCTACAAAATGTTGAATTCACTCATTTTTATTTCTTTTAGGAGGAATCAGAGATCACAAAAAAGCATAATTTAGAAAATTGTGTAGTAAACTACCCGACCATATTAACATAGAATTTGGTTCAAATCGACTTCTCTACAGTTCAAACACACTAGCAAACAAATATGGCAGACTTGTTTATTTTTCGTAACTTTTGAGGACCGACATACAAGAGATATCACACTTCTATAGATGTTTCTCATGATTACTGCACCGTATGTTAGAGAATCTTCGTGGGATTTAATACAAAGATATTTTTATACAGGTCCCATACATATACACCAAAAGATGTGATAATATGCCCATATTTTGTCATTTTAGGGGCAAAAAGCTACTTAAACACATGATTTTAAGGTAACGTTTTTAGCCTCGTTTTGACCAGTTTACTTGTAATTTGATACAAAGGTATTTAAACTCTTGATTTTTAGGGTCAATTTTTAAGCCTCGTTTCGATCAGTTTCCTTGCAATTCGATACAAATGTACTTAAACTCTTGATTTTAGGGTCACTTTTTTAGCCTCGTTTCGAGCAGTTTCCTTGTAATTTCATACAAAGGTGCTTAAACTCATGATTTTAGGGCTAATTTTTAAGCCTCGTTTTGACAAGTTTCCTTGTAATTTAGTACAAAGGTTTCCCAGTTCCAAACAGAGATATAAGCAATGTTGGAAATTCTCTCTTTCTTTTTCTTTCCAGTAAGGAAAGCACACTTTTAGGTTTCCATGAACCTTTCACGTGTATGTCAACCAACTTTCATGAGATTTGCGACAAAAATATTTTTTATTTATATGAGCTCTAAGCAGTGGTCTGTACAACTTTCTATTCCTCTGTATATTTCTTTATTTTCCTGTCGTCACATTTGTCGCTGTGTGGAAGAAACATTGGCCTCTTTAATGATTATTATTTTGCTTCCAGAGATTTGAGTTGTTTTGAATTTCCCATAAAGCTGTTGTCGTTGTTTTTTAATCAAACACATATCTACACAATGGGCTATCTGTGCTCTGCCCACCACGGGCATCGAAACCCGGTTTTTAGCGTTGTAAGTCCGCAGACATATCGCTGAGTCACTGGGAGGGCTTCCCATAAAGCTATTTGATTCGTCGCTAAATGTTTTACACCTGCTTTGTCTTATCTGAGATAAATATTAATCTCTTATTTACAGTTTACTCCATGTTTGTTGTTGTCGTTGTCTACTGGTTGTTACACATTACAATGCGAGAGGTTGTATTTTTTATCCTTACGCGTATTTTTCGACCCAGCGTTATCTGCACTATCCATCTCTGTTTTTATGTCGATAGAACAGAAAGGAAAAAAAATAATATCCATTATCCGTAGTTGGGTTGCTCTCGATCCAGTATCGGGATTTGACGACCTCCTTTAAAACGTAATCGCGGCTTCAGAGTGAGACCCTTAAACCGGAACGTTAAACAAACGGAGTGTGCCTTTGTTTGTACGTAGCCTTGTCAGTTGTAACATGCACAACGTTACTACTTCAGCGAGCAAACATTTCAAGTTGATTAATAT
Organism: Carcinoscorpius rotundicauda; assembly: GCA_011833715.1. NCBI lineage: Eukaryota > Metazoa > Arthropoda > Merostomata > Xiphosura > Limulidae > Carcinoscorpius > Carcinoscorpius rotundicauda. The sequence continues at coordinate 58,461,430 of CM022400.1, read as the reverse complement.
AAGTAAAAGAGCTACGTTTTAAGGTTGTGTATTACGAAATTCTTATGGCAAATTCAGAGCAGATTCACTCTATATCTAGTCTTTCCCTCTGTTCTATTGTGTCGTTCTGAAACGTCGACTGTAGGTACTTACTTAATGCTATCTCGAACTGGTCTCTTCATTGACTTGTCTCAAAGGAAACAGCCTTCAAACACAGTTATTTTATCCATATGTGAAGGTAATGTACGTTTTTTAATATGTTCTTTAATCTTTAACCCTTTACTATTCCACTTTAGCTCAAAAACACGACACGGCAAATGAAGCTCTTTTGATTTTAAGCCAATACTAAGGTCACTTAAATGACAGTGAATTATCGTAAACAAACAAACAAAAATAAACGTGTTTGTCAAAGGACTGCTGGTATGTCTTTCGATAAAACTGTCTGATGCGTCACATCCCGTTAACAGGAATGCATTTGATACGCCAGAAAATAGATTTGTATGAATACAATTAAACATATCAAAGTAACATTTGTTTTTGTTGTGGTCAGTAAAACTGTTTTACGTATTCTGAAGTAAGGAGTGTATTTTTTTTATCTGATTATTTTTTGTTTATCCAAAAAAATGAGTTTTTTTTTAGAACTTAAGTTATTCATTTTCGAGATGGCTATCAATGCATTTCATTTAAAACTAGATGGCTTGCACTATTTCAAGGGTAAATAACAGGGGTAAGTAAGGTATATTTTTTGTTTCTTACTTTTGTAACTCACACACCACACTATATTGTAGCCTACAGAGCCTCGTGATTTATGGCATGCTCACGTTTTACTGACGTCACGACAACACAAATTGAAACGTTAATCATTTTAGCATCTACTGTCTGTCTAACAGACAAGACACTCTTGTATTGTGATGCGGGGATTGAAACAGGTAACGCCTTAAGGCAGTCTTTGGCCCTCTTGTGGGAAACTTATTCTGATGTTCTGTCTCACTGTAAAACTTGAAACAAGCTGAAATGCTTTGGCAACACTTTCAAGCAACATAATCAGAATATTATGACAAAGGCTGGCTATTATTTAGAAGCCTTACTTAGAAAGTATCACTAAGAACTATTCTTTTATACCTGTAATATAAATGCTATTGTTTTCGCCAAAATAGTGATAACTCGTTTCTCTACACCAACTCAAATTTATGAAAACATTCGAAAGTTGAAAACAATTATTTTTAATTTGTTGACCTTAAGCATTAGAATTATTGTTATAGGAAGGCCATAAACTATAGAGCACAATTTGAACATATTATGTATAGTAAATAATTATATATTATATATTGTAAATAAGCAAAAAATGCGAGTAAATACGACTGTTTTGTTTTAATACTTTCTTATGTAAGTTCATACGTTTTCAACCCCCTTCCCCAGTGGCTCAACGGTATGTCTGCGGACTTTCAACGGTAAAAATCGGGTTTCGATACCCGTGGTGGGCAGAGCGCATTATAGCCCATTGTGTAGCTTTGTCCTTGATTCAAAACAACGTTTTCAAACGTGTACAACTCCGCCATAGGAAGTTACTTTTTTCAGATGTGGTTTTTACGTACAAGTATGAAATTTATACTCAACAAATCAAATAAAATTTGAGTTTAACCAAGAGCTATGGATACACAACTAAAAGTTAACCTTGAATAATTTAAGTGTTAATCATTCTGTTGATGGATTATTTCTTAAAGGTCCGGCATGGCCAGGTGGTTAAGAAGCTCGACTCGTGATTTGAGGGTCGCAGATTCGAATCCCCGTCACATTAAACATGCTCGTCCTTTCAGCCATGTGGCGCGTTATAAAGTTACGGTCAATCTCACTATTCGCTGGAATAGAGTAACCCAAGAGTTTGCGGTTGGTAGTGATTACTGGCTGCCCTCCTTCTAGAATTACACTGTTAAATTATGGACGGCTAACGCAGATAACCCTCGTGTAGCTTTGCGCAAATTTTCAAAAATAACGTTTCGATCTTTTTAGGTCATTTTCAGGTTAACGAAAAGAAGATGACCTATAAAGATCGAAACGTTCTTCCGAACTTTATTTTAGTTAAAGTTTTAACACCAATACCAACCGTTTATTAATACATTGATACAATAGGCGACGACGTCACCCAAGAAAATATCTGAACCTTTTTTTCAAATAAAAATATTTGTGAGGTTCCATCGTTGTAGAGGACCCAGCGTTTGTGGGTTTTTAGCTTCAATCAGTGACTGACATCACGACTTCGGTACAAGTCAATGAGATAAAACGTTTCAACGAAATGGTGAAGAGCATCACGTGTTAGTCTTGTAAAAAGTCTCAGAAACATAACTTCGTAGAACCGACTGCCGTACTTTATTTGTTCGAATATTTTAGATATAACTAAACTTGTGTAACATTATTGGAACCATATAAATGTTCCACAAAATAAAAAATTATGTGCTTTCAGTCTTCAGGAATATCTCGCGGTGTTCATTATTCAGGGATATCTCGCACTAAGTTCAAGAATGTAAAACACTAAAGTTGGAGGTTTGATCCTCCACTGTGGATAAAGAGCAGGTTGCAAGTTGTAAAAGGAACAATAATATTCAGAGAAGAGCACAATAAAACTATTATTAAGTTGTATTTTAGTTTATTATGACAACAATAAACTGTCTGAAAACCAAAAGTATTACTTACCTTTGAACAGCTTTGTTTGTTGGCAGTTAGCCACAAAACTGCACAATGGGTTATTTGTGCTGTGACCACCATTAGTATCGAAACCCAGTCTTAAGATTTATAAGCCAGCATGCTCACAGATGTGCCATTGGAGTCCTTTCAGTTGTTTGGTTTATAATAAAGCCACAATGAGCAACGTGCTGTGTCCACCGACTGGATTCGAACCCCGGATTTTAGAGTCGTATATCTGTTAACTTACAGTTGTCTCGCTAGGAGACAGGAGTCCTTTGAATAGGAGCAACAAAACTACACAATGGGTTACTTGTGCTGTGTCCACCGAGTGGATTCGAACCCCGGATTTTGGTGTTGTAAATTTATAAACTTACAGTTGTCTTACTAGGAGACAGAAGTCCTTTGAATAGAAGTAATTCATTGAAACATTTCACACAATTACAAACCAAACAAAACATTCTTATGAATGTTAATTGTTTTAAATGGCGTAAATGTCATTATTTCGATAAAAGATTAATGGTTAGTGTTGAACAGTTTATAAAACTTTTTAATCAATACCAAGTTAAGCTTTTTAATGTTATTAAACTTTTAGGACCGATGCAAATCAAAGAGTATTTTCTTTTATTTTTCGAAATTCAACCTGGAATAGAAATAATTGATTTGCTTTAGACCTACAGTCATAAATCCACATATGCATGATCAATAAATATCGATAGATATTTTATTGAAATATCAAACACAAATCTGCTTGCATGGGTTCCTCAGTTGTTCTACATCTAATGCCCCCTTCTTGGTGTTTCATTCTATTTTTTTCGAAAGAACATATAATGCAGTTTGTTTGAAACTGAGCTCAAATCTACACAGACTTATCTCTGCTCTGCCACCCAGGTATCGAAATTCGATTTATAGCCTTGTAAGTCCGTAGATATTCCACTGTGCCGCTAGGGGGGCTAATAGAGCACACACAAAAAACAAAATGCTGCTGCTGGGATTATGACCTAAAATCCTGTGTTTCCAAGAAAGTAGATGTCTTCAAATCTAAGTTAAAAATTAGAATAAAACTTCTAATAGATGAACTGCTAATATGATTATATCATAGGCATAGTTATCCAAACTTTAGGGTCGTGGTGCTATAAAATGTCAAATAATAAGCTGTGGAAATGAAAGTTTAGCTTGGATTTATCAAGATTAAAAGAAAAACAACTATATAGCGTTTCGATTAACTCTTATATTTTGCTTTGCTTAAAACCCTACGTGGTTCATTGTTTAGTCTGATAGATTATAACAACTAAAATTTTGTTTCTATATTCCTGGTGATCACAGCACAAATAGTCCGTTTCATAACTGGTGTTTGACAACATGAAGTAATTTCTGTGTAATATAATGAGATACCCTGGATACAATGACATCGGTTAATGGTTGCTAATAATAGTTTGGAACTTGTTACATAATAGGAAAACCGTATCACGCTTGTGTATGTAAAATGTCTTGAGCAGAGCAATTAGGTCTTATTATGTTCTTTCTTTATTAATGATTGGGTTAGTTCTAGCGTGCCAAAAATACCATTGATTACTAAGAACTTACATTGAATTTGATGTAATTACAAGCTCAAATAATTATAGGGAAAATAGAGTTTCTGCATAAGTGAAAACTAAGGAATTTCGTTAAATACTTTGCATTAAAGACAGATTAACACGAGATAAGTCTATGGATTTACAACGCTAAAATCAGTTATTCGATTCCCCTCGGTGGACTCAGCAGGTAGCCGGATGTACTTTGCTATAAGAAATACACAAACAGTAGATAATGTATTTGATTAAACATCCTTGATTTATCAGTATCAATCAAAGATAGTGAAAGTTTGAAATACTCAACAGTGTTAACTTCTAGAAGTGAATCAAAACAACAATTACATCTTAGCCTTAGAAAAATTTGTTTTAAAACTTTCACACACGAAAGTCAATAATTTTAAACAAATAGAATAAATGGGAAGCAGTTAGTTGACAGCGTTCACTGTCCATTCTTTGGCTGCTCTGGACACAAAGTGCGAAGAGACGTCGTTGAGACAACGGAGATGTCCGGTCTTTTCAGAACAGAAATATGAATAACACATACTAATATTTATGGTACATTTGTTTTACATAAATTGAGAAAAATGGTCATGATGAAAAACAATCATAGACACTTTTTTTAAAAAAACGTGTGGTTAAGTTAATATAATGTTTAAGAACGTGTGGTTAAGATAATGTATAACAACGTGTGGTCAAGATTACATAATGTTTAAGAACGTGTGGTTAAGTTAATATAATGTATAACAACGTGTGGTTAAGTTAATATAACGTTTAAGATCAAGGGGGAAATAGAAAGGTGATTAATTATGTTATTTGTTTTTCTCACAAAAACCTAGCAACTAGTGGTTAGGTTAGATTAGAACTATGTTAGGTTAGGTTAGGTTAGGCCTAGGTTAGATTAGATCAGGACTAGATTAGGTTAGGTTAGGATTAGGTTGGGATTACATGCAACTTGTGTTTATTTAAAACCATGCAGTACCAAACAAAATGTAGTGTTTATTTAAAACCATGCAACACCACACAAAATGTAGTGTTTATTTAAAACCATGCAACACCACACAAAATGTAGTGTTTATTTAAAACCATACAGTACAACACAAAATGTGGTGTTTATTTAAAACCATACAGTACAACACAAAATGTAGTGTTTATTTAAAACCATGCAGTACCAAACAAAATGTAGTGTTTATTTTTTCCACATGAAACATAATATTAAAATAAATTAGTCTACCTACAATACTGCTTTACAGAATACGATATTAGGAGAAACAAATGGAAACGAATTAAGATGAGCACCGTCTCACTTTTACAGTATAACATGGCAAAAACAACTAAAATTGTTTTCAGGAACGAACGTCATTGTTGTGTGGTTTATATCGGTATGCGTAGAGGTGGAACGCATAATAAGGGTGAAATATGTTCAGATTTGTTTGTTTTGAATTTCGCGTAAAGATACTCGAGGGCTATCTGCGCTAGCCGTCCCGAATTTAGCAGTGTAAGACTAGAGGGAAGGCACCTAGTCATCACCACCCATTGCCAACTCTGGGGCTACTCTTTTACCTACGTATAGTAGGATTGATGGAGACATTATAATGACCCCATGGCTGAAAGGACGGGCGTCTTTAGTATGATGAGGATTCGAACCCCCAACCCTCGGAACACGAGTCGCACACCTCAACCCACAAGGCTCTATCCGGCTAGTGATACGTTTGTATTTGTACAACGTTGAACAATAGTCATTTTGTCTCTTGTTCTCTTCATTTGGATATGTTTTCCAAGAATAAACGTAGCTACAGCATTAACGTGAATTTTTTTCTTCGTAAATTTAAGAAAAAAATCACATTGAATTCCTGACCCTATTCCAGTTTGTCACTGTGCACATATATTAAATACCAATCACCAACTTAGCCTCAGATTTAATAAGATATTGTTCCACAGGATATTTATATGTTATTATTAGTGATATTAGTCCTAGATTAATCAGACGTCTTAGCATTAAAAACGTTCCATATCTACATGCTCTACATATGCAGGTCAACTAATCTACTCTTTACTGTAATTTCAGAATACGCTTCGTGAACCAAATTGAAAACCAAGCAAATCATTCTCGCGTATCTAAGATTCTAAAAACGTTTAATCGCATCTATAAAAAATACATTAATTAGCAATCCCAGAATATTGTAATGCTGGTATTATATTTTTCATAAGATTAATATGTTGTATGCTAAGTATCCGTTTCATCGTACGAGCCAGTGGATAAGGCTTTCTAATATAGGGTTGTTACAGGCTTGTATTTCAATTATGATTGTTATATTCAGAATCTATATGAGGTTAATTTAATTAGAATTTTAGTTCGTTTATTGCTTTGCTAGAGTGTTCATAATTAAAAACGTTTCCATGTAACGTTACTGATAAATCAATTAAATATTAGTTGAACTCAGATATTAAAATTAGAGTTAAAACATAGAAGATATTCATTTTTTGTCACATTTAGCAGTCCGATGTTTTTTATATTTTTTTAAGATAACGAAAAAGAACTTTGAAAAGCACGTTGACAATTTCAGTTAATACACATTGTGTTATTCTGTGTATAATTATTCCTTTAATATGAAAAGTTGTTGTTGTCGTTTTGAATCAGGCACAAAGCTACACAATGGGCTATCTGTGCTCTGCCCACCACGGGTATCGAAACCCGGATTTTAGCGTTGTAAGTTCACAGACGTTCCGCTGAGCCACTGGGGGAAGGGGCGTATGAAAAGCAAACGCCCAGAATTACAAAATACCAAGCTCTTTATCAATAAAAATGTCATACATGTTTATTTTAGAATTACTACATAATTACATATTTTGTTGCTTTATTATATGCTCATAAACATATTACTATAGTATTTACAATTACCAGTTAACATTTCAGGCATACTACACAGATTTATCTATCACTTTAAGGGGCCTGGCATGGGAAAGCGCGTGAAGCGTGCGACTCGTAATCCGAGGTTCGTGGGTTCGCGCCCGCGTCGCGCCAAACATGCTCGCCCTTCCAGCCGTAGGGCGTTATAAGTGACGGTCAATATCACTATTCGTTGGTAAAAGAGTAGTCCAAGAGTTGACGGTGGGTGGTGATGACTTACACTGCTAAATTATGGACGGCTAGCGCAGATAGCCCTCGAGTAGCTGTGTGCAAAATTTCAAAAATAAACTTAACACTTTAAAGCAAGAGTCCATCGACTGTGAGGCGATTTTCAAATGCTTAAATACGTCGGATTGAAGAAGTTACTCACAAGGAAAAGCATTATCCAGAGCTCGTTTATTGTGTTTAACTCATCTGAGTTTACAAAAGCTGTGAAATATCCACATTTCGTGACATTTATTACTCCAATCAAAAGCTCATAAAAAAATTCTAATTCCAGAAACACAATAACACTCTTGGTTCTACGATTGTAAACATCTTTTATCATGAAAATGAAGACGGTCTCTCATCAGGATATATCTTGAAAACAGCTACAAACCTGCTTTCAACTTTAAATTGTTAATTAGGTAGTTAAAACATTGTTCACCAAAATTTACGTCCTACACGTGAAGAGTTTCTTTATACTTAAATTTTCGTTAAGTAAGGTTTTACTCCATGATTTCAGGTTTAAGATTTTCAGCTTGTCACTGTTCGAGCTTATTTTCGAATTGTTCACAAGGTGTATATTTGTTTGAGTTTTTTACAGTTTCAATTTATAGGACATTCATGACCGTATTTAATGTCCCTTGCAGTCTGGGGAACTTGTATGATTAATAAACATCTATTAGCCGAGTGATTTTAATCAGTTCTAGTATTTATTATAGTTATTTAATTATTGTAGTGCAGACAATATTTTAACCCTAAAACCGTCGTGTGAGAAATAATTAAATAAAAAAGTCACACGTGAGATAAAATAAACATTATTTTTTTTTTGTTAATGAATTGAAAATATCCCATTAATTTGAGGAAATAAACAAACGAGAATATATCCGCGGTTTACATCAAGATGATTTTTTTTCAAAGCTACTCGAGGGCTGTCTGCGCTAGCCGGTCCTACTTTCGCAGTGCAAGACTAGAGGGAAGGATAGCTAGTCATCACCACCCTCCGTCAACTCTTGGGGTACTCTTTTGCCAACGAATAGTGGGATTTACCGTCATATTATAACGCCCCCACAGCTAAAAGAGTTAACATGTTTGGTGTGACGGGAATTTGAACCCACAATCTTGGGATTACAAGTCGAACGCCTTAACCCTCTTGGCCATGCCGGGGCCTTTACATCAAGAATAAAAGGAATTGGTTTGTTTTGAACTTTACAAGGACTATCTGTGTAAGCCGTCCCTAATTCAGCAAAAGCTAGCCTGTACCTCCCACTTTTCACTGCTGGGTTACCTTTTTACCATAGAATAGAAGTAAGGACCGTCATTTATGAGGCCCCACGGTTGAACTGGTGAGCATGTTCGATAACGGAGATTCGAACCTTTGTTCCACAGAATGTGAGTAGAGCGTTTTACCCACCAAGCCTTCACAAAAAAGAAACTTCCTCATGAAAGACTTAAATTCAGAATTTCGGTACAGATCTGAACCCCTTCTGTTCTTCAGCTCACTTTAAACGAATCGGTTTTGCTTGTTTAAAAACGATTCCTGTCGTAAATGTTTATATCATGTAGACCATTTTAAAGTGAACTAACCGGTAATTTTATCACATTTCGATACGCAAAATAAAAGAATTATTTTATGTGACAGAAGTCTCCCTGGAATAATCATAGTGGGCTTGTATGAAAACAAGAGATGTAAGAAAACGGTATTTCCCTATTTTAAGGAAGCACTAAAGTAGGTGTCTTTAATTGGCTGTTAGAAATTATGATATGTTACTAAAGTAACGGAAGAAACTGGGAGATAAGACGATCGGACCAAAAAGTAACTTTAAACAATAGAAAAGATTAATTTACGTCCAACCGTACGTTGAAACAAATATCGTGTTATAGTTTATAGTTTATTCGGATTCAGACAATAAAGCACGCGTGTTGTGCTGATTGGTCCTTTATTTACAGCGTAGTAAAATTATGGTGAAACTAATTTGTGTTCTTGCAAAAGCAAATGTTCTAGATGTCAAGTGGAAAAATTTTACTGTATTCGGTGATTTATTTTATAGAGACAAATGTACATAGATGTCGCTATTTTCACAGAGACAAATGTACATAGATGTCGCTATATTTTATAGAGACAAATGTACATAGATGTCGCTATATTTTATAGAGACAAATATACATAGATGTCGCGTTAATCTCGGATAACTCATAACATTAATGTTTTGTTTTAATATACAGGGTTTTTTTTCAAAATTATTATTTATTATTATTATGTAACTATTTATTATACCTACAAAATCTGAATACGGTTCATAACCGTATTGTGACATTGTCAATTTGATGTCCATCCAATCGAGCGTCTTTGAGATTATTTTACCCCTCAGTGGCTCAGCGGTACGTCTGCGGACTTACACGCTAAAATCCGGGTTTCGATACCCGTGGTGGGCAGAGCACAGATAGCCCATTGTGCAGCTTTGTGCTTAATTCAAAACAACAACAATTGAGATTATTTTAAACTCTGTATTTTAAAAGTCACGATTTCAAACTCCGAAAGAGGGCGAAATTTTGGAAAATCAGTAGGCCTAAAAGTATTATAAAAACAACAAATTACAGATGTTGTGTTTTTTATAATACTTTTCATTTGACCATTACAGCTTGAATTTTTATCCACCTCCTAAATCAAGTGAAATGTGAAGAACCAAAAACTTACAATTTTGACTAACGTTCTATTCACTAATGAAACCTTTCACCTACATCCTAGAACCAAGAAGAGAACGCCTTCTTTATCAAATGATGTACAATCGACATGACTTCTTGGAAAGTTTATGTTACGCCAAGACTTAGATTGTACTCTACAAAAAGATAATCAAAACAGATAATAAGTTGGTGCCCTAATCAAGTAACATTACAATTTGTATTGTTTCTTAACTAAGTCATTGAGTCACAAGAAACATACACATAATAGACCATTAGATATACTTTATACAAACGTGTGAATTGTTCTAACAATTTGATTCCAGGTCTACGAATCTATAAAATATTACTTTTTAACCAATGTTTCTATTTTTGCGTATATAAATACAGTGTATTGAATAACTATAATATGATGTATTCTGTATCTATGGAGTCATAAACTTTGCAGTAGAACCATACAGCATTGATTTACATAGGACTTGGTTATCCCAGCATTCATTCAATGCAAAATGTGTTTCTGTATGTCGTAGCAAAGACGTTTGAGAATTCGTGTCCTTCTATAGAGATTTAGTAGTCGCAACATGCAGTCCATTAAAAGTATCTCCCGCGGGAATAGCAATAAGCCTATGGATTTACAACGCCAAAACACGGGGTTTGATTCCCCTTGATGGACTTTGTTAAAAGAAAATCACTCACACTCTCTTATAATTAAATTCTTTCCCAAACACCAATTATGAGTTGCCTTGATAACCAATAAGGATTAGAGTAAAATAATTAAACAACAAAAATGAATACGATTTAGAATATTTATGGCAAATATAATTAGCACGAATTTTCTAAGGTAACCCTGAAAAATCGTAGTTAAAATCGTATGGTTATATACCGTAATATTGCTATTCGTATTTTTACCAAAGGGATCCTAAAAAAATCATACGGCGTAAAATTTGGCAAATCAAAAAACCAAAATTATTTTTTCTTGTTTTGAATATAAATCATATTTGTCCATAATTGGTCTGATTATAAATACTAAGAAAGCTAGTTAGTGAAAGTTGGAGGCAAATATTTTGAAATAACCTAAACACGAATATTTACTGTTAACTGAAACCATTCGAAATTCGACAAGTTTTTGATGATTTCCTGTAAATGAGCCAACAAAATGTGTTGTTAAGTCAGTATATTAAACTTGTATGCATATTATAGCAGCGTCAAGATGTTCCCTTAATCAAAACGACACACAAAATAGTATTTTCTCGGCCCGGCATGGCAAAGCGTGTTAAGGCATTCGACTCGTAATCCGAGAATCGAGGGTTCGAATCCCGATCGAACCAAACATGCTCGCCCTTTCAGCTGTGGGGGCATAATAATGTGACGGTCAGTCCCACTATTCGTTGGTAAAAGAGTAGCCCAAGAGTTGGCGGTGGGTGATGATAACTAGCTGCCTTCCCTCTAGTCTTACACTGCTAAATTAGGGACGGCTAGGGCAGATGGACCTCGAGTAGCTTTGCGCGAAATTCAAAACAAACAAACAAATCCTTCTCAAAATTATATCAAAATAAATGTTTTGTGAACGTGTTATTTTATTTAGTTATAATCTACATGTAGAGAGAATGACTATCGTAATACTATTATTTGACGAAAGCAAAATTTTATCACGTATGTTTGATCATCTTTAAGTATTTTATTATTAATATTTTGTCTTCTGTGTATTAGAAGTTAGGTTTAAATGTTCTTTTTAATAAATCCTTCTAGACTGAAACATGCACTAGAACTGATTCTTAAAGACATCCCCCTATCTGGTCAGTTGTATGTTCATTTGAATTATTAATTGTGATTGTAAAGGCTTGTTTGCTTGTTTTGAATTAAGCACAAAGCTACACGATGGGCCATCTGTGCTCTGCCCACCACAGGTATCTAAACTCGGTTTTTAGCGTTATAAGCCTGCAGACATACCACTGTGCTACTGTGGGACGATTGTAAAGACAGCGAATGTGATTTATGAACCTTTTTGAACTGCCTTCCTGTTGAACTTTAATTTGAACGTTTTCAAAATTGAAATGTGCTGCGGGTAAAATATGTGGGATAATATAGAGTTGTAACGACGGTTCCAATTGGACAAAATTTGGTATTGTTGCGTCACTGTGTTTCCTTGACTACGAAAGTAACGCAATGAGAAATGTTTGTCAATGATTATAATATATTGACTTCGCATACGGGCAGCTGTTCGCGTTTATATAATAGAATATTAGTGCCAATTGATGGATATTTTTGCCATATTTCACACACGTCACGAGTAAAATCACTTGCTCATTAGACGATGTTTATTTGAAAATAGCAAAAAAGATTCCATGTTGAGGTTGCTATTTCAACATTTGTTGGAACACGAACTTCGAATCTCTTAACAATCAGTGTCATGACTAAAATGAAACAGAAATTTTTTTATGTTCTTCCTGCATACTTCAAACTTTCGTTTTTTATTGTTGCTGGGTTTGTTTGTTTTTATGCATCTCATCTTAAGTAATTCTCTTTTTCCAGCGAGTTCCTACGTTTATTTAAAGGAGCGTTAAAGAATAGGTTTATTACACCTTGAAGAATTTGTTGGAATGTTAAATATATATACACGTTTATGACTCCCATTTTCCTATCAGTTTCATGTCAAGTAATCATAAATTTCGTTTTTCGTCTTATTTTTGACATTTATGGACATTCTTTTTTTTTAACCTTTAATAAAAAGTAAAATTCTGTTTTCGTTTTTAGCGTGTTGTTTTAATACATTTATTGAATTATAGATAAAAGTATATGTTACATGCTTCCATTCCAATTATTTTAACCTATATTGTTCAAATGAAAATGAAACCAATGTATGACTTTACGAAGTTCGTTTTCCTTTCACTTCCCAGAGAATAATAAAATGTTCACGTATTTCATTAATAGAATATTTTATTAATTTTTTTTATTAAGCACAGAACTCCACAATGGACAATCTGTGCTTCGTCTATTGCAGATATCGAAACCAGAATTCTCGAAATTTATGCTGTGAGACTTAATACTTTATCACCAGAGGGCACTTGCACTAAAGCAAAATACTTTTCTTGAGTTCTCGTTGTATTATTATTTTATTAGAAAATTATGCACTCGCAAATATAATATAATATCTCCGTTTCATATAATAAATCGGTCACGAGAAATGGGTAACATCGAATAAGTAGACAGAACTGGAACACGTAGAAAAATTACGATACACCTCACGTGGCATAAAACTTTTGATTTTACAAAAATCGTACGTAATATCAAATACTCAACTGTATTGTATAATAATATAGCTATGCATGTTTGTATTTTATATGTATCCGAGCATTCGAGAACCGGTCTGTTAATGCAATACGTTTAATAAAAGTTGTTAACAGCTTCCTCAACGTGAGTGTATATTTGGTAGTTGTGGTAGTTAGGGTACATTTTAAAGGTACTTTGGACAAGTCACACTTCAAAGAAGAATATTTAGTCAAGAAAAGAAGAAACTTAAATTTTGTTTGTAACTGAAAATACTGAAGAAAAGCTGGACCGTGAAAGACATTGGTGGACTCATGTTAAGAGATTACCTAAATGGACGAACGTAGAGACGTTGAATTTTTTTATGCCTCAGGAAGAAGAGATCTGTAGGTAGCCATGACAGTCTATTTTGATACGGTACATAGAATTATAACATATTTAACCACTTCACTCACGTTTTGGACAGTTATCTAAGATACTGTTGTGTGAAATGCAATACATTACTGTACGTTGATTTTTGATAATGAAGGAAACACGTGATGTACACTGGTATTATAATTTTGTTGTTAAGAACAAGGAACGATCTCTTGTCTTCCATCTTGGATATCAACTCCCGATTTTTAGTTTTACAGTCTCTCATGTTTGCTGCTCGCCATCGATGGACGCGACGTGTTAAATCCAAGTAGTCAAGACTTTTTTGATATTCCGCAAATAGTTTTCCAATCTTTTACCATTCGAAATCTTAGAGAACTGTTGTACATTTTGAAAATTCTCTTCATCCTTGGATTGAACTGAACAATCATACTTTGGGAGTCAAAATAAATTCGCAACAATCACCTAAAGATATATATGGAATAATCAAAATCTGTCGCCCGAAAGATATTTTGGGCATTATGAACAGGGCTACACGTTGGGCTAACTGTGTTATACTCACACAATTTTAGCATTATAAGCCCTCAGGGCTGACTTAAAGACATAAAAAACTAAAGTAAACACTTTTTTACAAAGTGTGCCTTATGCAGATACTATTCTGTAAGCATATTAAAAACACTATAATCTTAAAGCCTGCTAGCTATAATGACATATTAATGTTTTACGCGTTATAAGTAAAAACTGTTTCGAATTTTTTTTAGGTTTTGAATTTCGCGCAAAACTAATCAAGGGCTATCTGTGCTAGCCGTCCCTAATTGACGGCTAACACAAATGGCTCTTGTGTAGCTTTGCGCGAAATAAAAAACAACAACAATAAAATTAATTCATTCTCCTCAATAAATCGCATTTAATATATTCAGAAACTAAAATAACTTTGATCTACTTACTTTACCAGCACATTTTACACGCAACAGTTTTCGAAATAGCCATCTGCGATATTTTTTTTTTATCAGAGAAAATTTATGACGGGTTCCAAATTACTTTTAACAATTGATTGCTTCACTGTCATCTTATCACGAGATCTTTCCTCGTAGCAATATTGGAAAAACAGAGTGACCACTTTTCTTTAAAATTATAGGGAAATAGCGAGATTACTGCAAGAAATGTTCCGAGATTTTCAGTGATAAGACTTTGTGAGAGCATTGTGGAAAACGTATGACTTCCTCCCATAAACCATTGTAAAATTTGATTCAAAACGGGCACTTGTATTTCCTTAAGCACATAACATATTCAAATGATTAAAAAAAATGTTTGAATACACACTGTAAGGTGAGATCTGCCATCAGTTTTGTACTACAAATATTTTTCTATTAAATACATATGTCGAAGCACGAAGCTATATTAATGTCAGTGCGATGTATTTATGGAAACCTAGTTTATTTAATGATCACAGTACTTGTTTGATTGACTTTTGTTGTGTTTTTTTTTAATTTTGCGCAAAGCTACACGACGGCTATCTGCGCTAGCCGTCCCTAATTTAGCAGTGTAAGACTAGAGGGAAGGCAGCTAGTCATCACCACCCACCGCCAACTCTTGGGCTACTCTTTTACCAACGAATAGTGGAATTGACCGTCACATTATAACGTTCCCACGGCTGATAGGGCGAACATGTTTGGTGCGACAGGGATGCGAGCCTACAACCCTCAGATTACGTCTTAGATAGTGACAGAGCTCATTAGGGGTAATTTATGATTCCTATGAAGGCTTAAAGCCGAAACTATGAGGAAATATAACATTTTGGAAGAAGTTTCTGAGGGGCTCACATTCGTTTGATTTATTATTGTGTTTATAAATACATTTCTATGAAATACACGTACGTTAGAAAGAAAAGAATGAGTTATCTAGAGGAACGTTGGAAACCAAGCGTGTTATAAGCAAAGAAAACTCAAATTTGTTTTCCTTTCATAGGATAAATACAATTTATTTCAATCAAACAAGGCCCGACATGGCCAAGTTGTTAAGGCGTGCGACATAATCTGAGTGTTGCGGGTTTGCATCCCCGTCGCGCCAAACATGTTCGCCCTTTCAGCTGTGGAAACGTTATAATTGACGGTCAATCCCACTATTCGTTGGTAAAAGAATAGCCTAAGAGTTGGCGGTGGGTGGTGATGATTAGTTTCATTCCCTCTAGTCTTACACTGATAAATTTGGGACGGTCAATTAGGTCAAGTAATCATTTTACAGAAATATGAAAATTTTGAAATATGTGTTATGTGTATGTTCAGGTAACCGTTTTATAGAACAGCAGTAAATATGTGTTATCTATGTACTTGGATATCCCCTTCGAATAATAGTTTCAAAATTGTGTTATCTGTGTATTCCGGTAACCATTTCATAGAAAATAATTTCTAAGTTGAAGCCCATGTGTAAGAAAACGGTCATATGTTTTATTGATATTGTAACAACAAAACATCTGCTCTTATCAAGAATATTAATCGTATTGTCGTGGTAATGTAGGAGGCTATTAAAAACCTTCTGTTCCGCACGTGACTGGCATGTCCAGGTGGTTAGGGCGCTCGATTGGTAATCTGAGAGTCGTGGATTTTAATCCCCTCCACATCAAATGTGATCGCCACTTTCAACCGTGGGGTGTTATAACATAACGATCAATCCCATTATCCGTTTGTAAATGAGTAGCTCAAAAGTTGGTTGTGGGTGGTGATTTCTAGCCTCCTTCCCTCCAATCTTACAGTGTTAAATTAGGAATGGTTAGCAAATGTGGCTCTTGTGTATCTTTGTGAGATTTTCAGCGTTCGGGTGAAGTTAAGTTTCGTCTTAATAAATCATGCAAAATCTAGAATTATGTTCCGAAACTACGGTTTCAGGCGCTATTTGTCCATTAAATACGTTATTTTTAAGGAGGACAGAATATACTTTGTCTCGACTGCAGTCGCATTAAAACTAGTTCTTATCATTAAGTGTTGTAAGGTTTCATAATCTACATAGTTCAATCTTAGACCACCATTAGGTTTTGTAATCTTTATTGTTTTATCTTAGACCACCATTAGGTTTCGTAACGTTTATTGTTTTATCTTACACCACCATTAGGTTTCGTAACGTTTATTGTTTAATCTTAAACCACCATTAGGTTTTGTAATCTTTATTGTTTAATCTTAGACCACCATTAGGTTTCGTAATCTTTATTCTTTAATCTTAGACCACCATTAGGTTTCGTAATGTTTATTGTTTAATCTTAGACGACCATCAGGTTTCGTAACTTTATTTTTTAATCTTAGACCAAAATTCCATCTTTCATCGTAATTATTCAGAAAACAACAATAACCAGGTATCAGAGTTCATCACGGTCTATTCATTTATTCATAATTGTGTGCCCTATTGATATCAATTAATAGTTAACTTAATAGTAATAGAAATTTTAAATATCGTTATTTCTCGAAATAAACTTATCCCATCAAGCAATTTTGATTTAAAATAAGCAAACATCTCAACATTTAATACACATAAACACAATATATTATTACCGTAAAATAGTACAATTTAGCAAACAATGTACCTTACTTGTCGTACGACGCCTGAACAGCACCATTGTTCATCAAACCCTGCCCTTTTAATGTTCTCTTTACCATTAAGAATTATGAGCTTCAAAGACAAACCTGTTTT
This sequence comes from Carcinoscorpius rotundicauda, assembly GCA_011833715.1. Lineage (NCBI taxonomy): Eukaryota > Metazoa > Arthropoda > Merostomata > Xiphosura > Limulidae > Carcinoscorpius > Carcinoscorpius rotundicauda. The sequence continues at coordinate 58,444,087 of CM022400.1, read as the reverse complement.
AGTCATCAGTTAGCTGATATACGTCCAACTCATTTATAAGACTTTACAGAATGGTTCAGCTGAAGCACGTGAACCAGTGAAGCTTAATTATTAGTCCCGTTGTGATGTTATATCACAGGTGCAAGTCTGTGTAGATTCAGGCCTTTTCTGCTTTGACGTAATGAACCTCGCAGTTTTTAGGAAACACTGAAGTAAGCTGGACTTCAGTAGAGCATTCAGTGTGCTAATGGCTTTGAAAATTAGATTAAATCTAGTGTTTAACATTAAAGTGAAGCTTATGTTTGGTCACATCGAGTTTCTTGTAATGTTAGTTGTTTTGATTGTTCCTTGATGGTTTTTAGTATATAACTATGTATTTACTTTTGAAGTCCACTCATAAGATATTTGTAACAACTGTCCTGAGCTTACAATCGTAATATTTATGTGTCTTGAAGTTGTTAGAACATGTTTGTCGTTGTATGTTATTAAACACAAAACTAAACCTAAGGCAATGTGTGTCCTAATTGTTCCTATAATCAGCGGATATACCATTGTTGTGTATCACATATGAGTTAACTCTTTGTGTTATAAACCACACGAGTCTTCATAAATCTTTCGTTGGTTTCCAATCAGCAACGCTATTTCTTCTGGTTCACGCGAGAGTTCGTGCAATTCAAAAAGATGAAATAAAATAACGTATATTTCCTTTCTGTATTTTGTATTTATAAATATGTTTTCTGAAACGAATGAAAGTTCATCTACGTGAATTATATAAATACAGGTACTCTATTTAATATCTTAGTGTTAAAAAATGTAGTTCTGATACATGCCGTTCGACCGCAACTTGCAATTTTCATATTCATTTTTTTTAATATAATGTACCAAACTTTCTATATATTGCAAAAACAAACAACAACAGAAATATTATTTATATTTTGTCTTTCTATAACACTTTTCAAACATTTTGTTTAAATTTTAACGAATTAGTGATTCGCAAAATTATACTGAAAGCACATAATTTTCACACTAAAGTTAACGCGTGTACAATTGTTCTTTATTTCTACCTATTAAGAATTCAGTAAAGTGACTTTACGTAATATTTTCTTAATGTATTTATTTGTTCAATTCTAAATACGAATGGTTCGTTTTCTTTAGTTAGAATACCTTTTTTTATCACTTATATGTAAACATATTGCAATATCTCTTAATATTTGAATTATTGTATTTCTTAATACATCTTAAATACTATATATTTTTCAATAACACTGTTTTAGATTTAGAGAATGCCTCAAAATCTGTTGAAATTACAATATAGCATTTTCATATATCGTAGCTTGGCATTTTTTAAGAATAAATGTATTTTTTATTACTCGCGTAATTAGAGAAACAGAGTATGTTAAATGGATGGGGTTTTCCTCGAACATAAAACTGCCAAGTTGCTACTATGTATGTGAGATATCTTAAGCTTATGTTTAACCAGCTTCGCTTGGAAACAACTGAAGAACCGAAGACACTTCACAGAGTTTGTGTTATATTTAAGTTATATTTCCATCCAAGCTCCGTAGCTACGTTATCAAAAATAAATCCAGAAATATTATTCGTTTAAGTTGTGAGTTTCTACGACTAAGACAGGAACTACTAAACCTGAGATATTTCCTGTTTATAAGGTTTAGTAGTGACAACTTTCATAACAATTTATTCTACAGATTTTACATTCGTCGCATCGAAACAGTTATGTTAACAACGTTAACATTATTTTCACCATTATATTTACGTCAAACTAAAACATTATTTTTTTTAATTTGTATTTGTCGAAGAATGTGGTTAAATTTTAACAGATATGCAGAGAATCAGACCTGGAAACGTATCTGTTGCTGGTGTCTCTTGAGCATATAAGAAAGAAACATTAAGGTATCTCTGATATATATATTAGAACGCTAAAATCAGGGGTTCGATTCCCCTCGATGGGCTGAGTAGATAGCCCGATGTGACTTTGGTACAAGAAAAGCACACACACACAACAGATAAATATATATCTTGATTGTCTTTCACATTAACATTATAAAGTGAACATTTCTTGGTAATAGAGTAAAGTTAATTTTACATGCACTTATTAAGTCAGAAGTTAATAATAACGATAAACTGGACTGGACTGCGAGTTAAAAGATACGAAGTTCGAAGCCCAGTATGCCACTAGACTAGTTCTCAAATTCTCAGTTACGAACGATTTACAAAAGTGACATTAATTTCTGTTGATTGATTCAGAGCATCTATGCAGTTGGCGGATGGTACTGACTGGTTGCCATCCCTCTGATCAGCATGGGCTTTTCATGAACCTGTTCATTTACCGGTTTCTAAACTGGCATTGAGGTTGCAAATCGCAAATACCAAATATCTCTCCAGAAGGCGCTTGACACATCATGTTTTTATTTGAAGTTCTAGTTATTTGACAGAAGAAAACCTCTTGTTTAGAACAAGGACGCACTTTCATAAAAAAAAAAAAAGAACAAAATAATTGCGTTCTGAAAACAAATTTTGAGGTGACGGTTCAGCCCACAATGGTAAGTTGCTGGACAGGAAACGTTTAGAAACAATAAACGATTTTCGTAGAGTTTCTTACAGTTTGTTTTCAGTTGGTTGCTCTACGTAATGCGTTTTTGATATCGGAAGTAGCCATAAAATTATGATGAGTAAATTTTTGAGCTAACGCAGTGTCCTTCACAATGCAATAGAGGGCGAATATTCCACATGGCAGCCTTGCCTTCATCGACTCTCTAGAATGTTTATAACCCGTTTCCTTAGTAACACAAATATTACTTCTGTAACTTTTTGTGAGATGACAAATCTGTTCCTTTAAACACGTGCAGGCATTTCTGTTTTTTGTTTCAATATAGAAATTAATGATTTGTGTCAACACAAACGCGGAGTCTCACCATGTTGCTATTTCTCATCGGGTTAAACATGATGACCATACAGCTGGACAATAGCCCAACAGCGTAGTTTAACACAAAGTACGAAAGTCTTCGGTCCTTTAAATTCTACGTTCCCTCCTTGCAGTAAACTAGAGCCTGAAATGATAGGACCAGATCTGAAAAGGATGCACCCCGAGCTATAATTATATGATAATTTTCATTGATTGATGGTTTGAACTAATGCAAAGAGTAGCAAAAATGGACAGAGTTTAAAACTCATTTTTCACTGATTTGCATAATTTTGCAATTTGCTGTTTAAAATGAAATTATGTAACTTCATTCTTAGAAGTTTTATACAAATATCACGTGTATTTTTAAAGTAAACTATATTATTGTTGTTTGTTGTTTGAATTAAGCACAAAGCTACACAAAGGGCTATCTGTGCCCTGCCCACCACGGGTATAGAAACCCGGATTTTAGCGTGTAAGTCCACAGACATACCGCTGAGCCACTGGGGGGCGAAACTATATTACATTGGTAAATAACATTATCTCTAAGTACTAATATTATGAAAGGTAAAGCTTTCTTCGAGAAATTAGTTTGTTTTGAATTTCCAAGAGGTTGGTGTAAATATATGTGCATAAAGTTATAAAGATTATATTGAAATATATATATATATATGTTAGATGAAAAGACAAAAGTCCCCCCAGTGGCTAAGCGGTATGTCTGCGGACTTACAACACTAAAATCCGGGTTTCGATACCCGTGATATACAGAACCCAAATAACCCATTGTGTAGCTTTGTGCTTAATTCAAAACAACAACAAGGACAAAAGTGTAAAAATATTGTTGAAATTGTTTTTGCATCATGGAAGTTTACTGATAGTTCAAACTATGTATTTAGGCTTACGATGCTAAAAATAAGACTTCAATGCCCTACATTAGCCTTGCGTTACTTTGCGCTTGAAAACAACCAAACTAACCCACACGGTGTCACGTAGCCCGTAATTTAAAAATAAGACACAGTGAGAAAACTAAACACGTGATACATTTAGTTTGTAAATGACACACGAACTTGGTTTTTTTATACACGCTAATGGCGGCTTTCATCTAAAACTTATAAACCAGCACGGGTGATATCACCAACAGCCCTCTGAGCTGGTTTTATATTGGTAGTTAGCCAACAAAAACAGTGAATTTTAATCTCTTGGTTGTCTCCACGTACATTTAGTGAACGAAGTTTATCACGAAAGTCAAAAATTAACTCAGTTTCACCCAGTTTTTTTCAATTGTTACTCAGATTACGAATGCGAAATATTAGCCTTCTAAAACAAAGTTGTCGTGCTCTGCACCAGTGAAATTCATTATTTATTCCAGCTTTGTTTCAAATGAAAACAATTTCGACAAATATAGTTCTTTGAGCAACCCTGTTTAAATGATCTCACACGAAGTTTTCAGTGAAACTTCTCATAACGAATACATCAAGTTCAACTTTCTTGTTCTATTGAAGAAAGTATATAATTCCAAGCTAAGTTTGAAAACAAAAGACAGTGACAATTACAAATGTAAACAAAAGAACCCCACAAGCTAAACCAGAGTACAAAAGCAAACGTTATATCCCTCGTTCACTCTGAATGACATCATCATAACAAAGCTCTGTAATTCTCCCAATCAACGATAGGTGACTAAAGAGACTTGATCTCTGGAACTCGAACGTGTACTTTGAATTAATATAAGATACGGATCGTCATTGGCGTAGTTTATTTGTTTTCTTTTAATTTCGCGCAAAGCTACTCGAGGGCTATCTGCGCTAGCCGTCCCTAATTTAGCGGTGTAAGACTAGACGGAAGGCAGCTAGTCATGGAAATCCACCGCCAACTCTTGGGCTACTCTTTTACCAACGAATACTGGGATTGATCGTAACATTATAACGCCCCCACGGCGTAGTACCGTAACATCTTGGTGCAGAAAGTGTTTATGTACAAAAAAGAAAGAAACATCAACTATTGACTAAATAAAGTTTAGAGTTAATTTAAACAAAGAGATGTAATTAAAAGATAATTTAAATAAATTTTCATGATCAGCATATGTACGTAAATAATGTGCTGGAGAGAGAAATTATAGACATTACTGTGATCAACAGGTGTTATAAGTTATCATGTTATGGATACAATAAATTAACACTGTTAAACCCTAACGAATAATACCCTAAAAGTAACAAGCATATTTTGAGCTGTAAATTAATACACTGATTAGTTCATGCAATAAAGCATGAAATATTAAGAGTTGGCGGTGGGTGGTGATGACGAGCTGCCTTCCCTCTAGTCTTACACTACTAAATTAGGGACGGCTAGCACAGATAACCCTCAAGTAGCTTTGTGGGAAATTCAAAAAACAAACAAACAAATAAAGAATTGTTTAGGAGCTTTGTAAAACAATACCCTAGCTTTAAAAGAACTTTCATGAAGGGTTTACTCACAATTAAAAACACCCGTTCAAGATTTTATAAAAATATTTCGCGTCCAAATTTAATGTTTTTGTTTACAGTCAAACCATTGAAGGATAAGAGACCATTTGCCGTTACTTTAAAGACATAATAGCTCATTTGAACTTGATTTAATAACAAGGAGGTATTATAAGAAGATATGACAGTTTGTATTCATAGAGTGAAGTGTTTGTCAAACAAATGGCTGACAGCTGACGTGAAACTTTTCAACTCGTGAATTTTCCTTCCCGATTATTTGCTATTCACAGCTTTTTATGCACGTGTGCATAAATTAACTGATTATAGAGTAAATTTATCTACCAATCATCCTCTTTTATTCCTGGACGAATCTGTTATTAAACTATCAATTTTCGCACTTTAATATTTCTGTTTTGATATTGAAATTTGATCCAATAAAAATCGAAATTTCGGTAATAGCCCAAACTCATATGATCAAATCTTATGTCGAATTAAAAAAATAAACAGAAAACAGACGTTCTGATACATTTCTGCTGAAAGCGCCTGTTGGTATTTCAATTTTAAAATAAATGTAAATACTTCATTATCTGTGAATCAAGGATTTTAGGGTAGCCAATTGGTTAACTTTTTCTAATGTTACTCAAAAGGAATGATCCGAGGTTGATAGGGTAATTTCTTAGTTAACTTCTTGTAACCTTACTGAAATGGTGTGATCCAAGAATGATAGAGTAACCACTTGGTTAACTTCTTGTAACTTTACTGAAATGGTGTGATCCAAGAATGATAGAGTAACCACTTGGTTAACTTCTTGTAACTTTACTGAAATGGTGTGATCCAAGAATGATAGAGTAACCACTTGGTTAGCTTCTTGTAACCTTACTGAAATGGTGTGATCTAAGGATGATAGAGTAACCACTTGGTTAACTTCTTGTAACCTTACTGAAATGGTGTGATCCAAGGATGATAGAGTAACCACTTGGGTAACTTCTTGTAACTTTACTAAAATGGTGTGACCCAAGAATGATAGAGTAACCACTTGGTTAACTTATTGTAACCTTGCTGAAATAGTGTGATCCAAAAATGATAGAGTAACCACTTGGTTAACTTCTTGTAACCTTACTGATATGGTGTGATCCAAGGATGATAGGATAACCACTTGGTTAACTTCTTGTAACCTTACTTTTGTGGTGTGATCCAAGGATGAAAGTGTAACCACTTGGTTAACTTCTTGTGACCTAACTGATGTAGTGTAATCCAAGGATGATAGGGTAACCACGTGGTTAACTTCTTGCAACCTTACTGATGTGGTGTGTGATCCAAGTATGATAGGGTAACCACCTGGTTTACCTCTCGTAATGTTACTGATATGGTATGCCTTAATCAAAAATTCTACTGTAGACAAAATTTTCTTTGCTGATCTGATTTTTGTTTCAAATGCGATAAAGTGCTCTAAGAAGATTATGGACCAACCAAAGCTCTATCGTATAATTATACATAAACCAGAAGAAACCTGGGCTTATTGTTGCATTCAGGATATTCTGTATAATCGATTTCGACTCTGATGCTGATAAATGTTCGTCAAAGTCATTTAGCTGGAAAATTCTGCTGATTGACCAAGAACCCAAGGATGGAAGAGTAAAATGAAACGTTACTGTGTAATGTCAGTTGGAGTCATTAAAATATATACACTGCTTACCAATCGCACGTGAAGTATTAGTCTGGTTGGAAATGAAGTAATATAGCTCAGACTTAGTTTAATGATAATTTTGTGCACTTTTAGACTTATACTGTCACTGAGTAACTCTGTATAAATATCGTATTCCATGTTTGAGCTCCGCTAGATATTTTGTTATCGACTTCCACGTGAGCTCTTTGTAGCAAAAAAGTCGAATCTCGTCACAAAAAAGAACAAAGTAATTTATCAGAAAAAAAATCACAATTATTTCACACGTCTGAAAAAATAACCGTTCTTGGTAATAACAATGACTGTTCAAATACAGCATGAATATTTAATAAATCTAAAACTTCAAAACAATTCCAATATTGAAACTTAATTATATTGGAGTAACTCCTTATCCCACTTTTAGTAAGCTATATATCACTTCATATAACGTATTTTAATTTTTCATAGTAAGAGAAGGCTAGGTTTATAAAGGTTTTCTCATGCACTACCTTTTTTTGTCTTTTAACCATACAACAAATAAAAACAAGCAAATTTACTAAGAGGCCTGGCATGGCCAAGTGTGTTAAGGCGTTCGACTCGTAACCCGAGGGTCGCGAGTTCGAATCCCGCTCGCACCAAACTTGCTCGCCCTTTGAGCCCTCAAGTTAAATTAGTGAAAGGTAGTAATATACAGTCTGTATAAATACCCCTTTTGTGTTTGAGCACAAGAAAGTGATAAGTTTGGTTTTTGGAATTTCGCACAAAGCTACTCGAGGGCTATCTCTGCTAGCCGTCCATAATTTAGCAGTGTAAGACTAGAGGGAGGCAGCTAGTCATCACCAACCACCGCTAACTCTTGGGCTACTCTTTTACCAACAAATAGTGGGATTGACCGTAACTTCATAACGCCCTCACGACTAAAAGGGCAAGCATGTTTGGTGCGACCGGGATTCGAACCCGCGATCCTCGGATTACGAGTCTAATGCCTTAACATGCTTGGCCATGCCGGGTTTCAACTGATAAATGACGTGTCCAGAGATTATATAATTTCCCAGTAAAACAATTTAAAGGAGTTTTTTAGAGTATTTTTTTGTTCGCGACATTTTTTTTCATTCCTAACGAATTTTTGGAGCATATATATTTAATGTATATTCGTATATATACGTATAATAGTTTGGACTATCTTGTAGTGTGTTCTTAAACCTATTGATAAAATGACAGTACAATTTTAAATAAAAAAAAAATATATATTAATAATTTTTATAAGAACAGCTTTAGTCGTTATGGATTATAAAGGTGCAATTAAGAAAAAGTAATTTTCAAAATGTATATTAAATTATTATCTTAAATAATTACTTTCCAAGTCCTCTGGCCTGGCATGGCCGAGCGCGTTAAGGCGTGCGCTCGTAATCCGAGGGTCGCGGGTTCGCGCCCGAGTCGCGCTAAAACATGCTCGCCCTCCCAGCCGTGGGGGCGTATAATGTGACGGTCAATCCCACTATTCGCTGGTAAAAGAGTAGCCCAAGAGTTGGCGGTGGGTGGTGATGACTAGCTGCCTTCCCTCTAGTCTTACACTGCTAAATTAGGGACGGCTAGCACAGATAGCCCTCGAGTAGCTTTGTGCGAAATTCCAAAAAAACAAAACAAACCAAGTCCTCTATAAGGTTTGTTTCTGAATTTTGTCGCAAAACTACACGAGAGTTATCCGTGCTAACCGTCCCTAATTTAGCAATGTAGGACTAGAGGGAAGGCAGCTTGTCATCGCCACCCAACGCCAACTCTTGGGCTATTCTCTTATCAACGAATTTTGAAATTAACCGCATATTATAACGCCCGCACGGCTGAAATGGCGAGCATGTTTGTTGAGACAAGGATTCGATCCCGCGACCCTCGGATCACGAATCGAGTGCCTTAACCACCTGGCCATGCCGACTCCCCTCTGTAAGGAAGAAGATTTTGAACAAGCATGTGTAACTACTTTGTTTTACTTTAGTTTGGCGTGCATAGACAAATGCAGTAAGTAATATGGCGCGCACCCTGTTTGATACTGTAAGGAAGGTTGGAACTACAATGGAACGGTTTATTGATGACGAGAAACCCAATCGAAATAAAAATGTATCTCAAAACGGCTAGTGTAGGTATTAATTCTTTTACTGATAAGGAGAGACCAACGTTTCGACTCTTCTAGGTCATCTTTAGGTTAAGAAAGGGAGAGTTTGACTGGGACCGTTGACGGGCATGTCTTAGGAACGAGAGTATGAATGTGTACGGGATTGTAGGGGGTATTGCAGTGTTTATTAGGTTTGATTTTGGTTTTAGTTGCTGTGTAAGCAGGGTGTCTTTTATTTTACGTTTATGTTTGTTTTTCTACTTAATATCTGGATGTTTTCTGTTATGTTGTGTTTATTTTGTTTTCATAAACCTGCAAACGTGTTCTTTCAATGACCAACATTTGGAAAAAGAAACCTATATCAAGACACAACAATCCAGTAAACATCAAATTTATTCCGAAACCAGGTACGAAACTGAAGTCCATACTATGTAAAAACTACACTGACAAACACCAACATTATTTGTGAAATAGAATGCAACAACTGCCATGACTTCTATGATGGAGAAACGAGCAGAAAAAAATGAAAACTAGATTAAAAGAACGCAGAAAAAATAGCTTCACACGTTTTTGAACTCTACAAACAAAATAAACGCAACATAACCACAAAAAAGACCGAGATATTATGTATAGAAACAAATATAAACAAACTCAAAATCAAAGAAACCCTTTGCACACAGCAACTAAAACCAAAATGAAAATAATACAAAGGAACACCTTTATACCTATATTAATAAATATAATCAAACATCTACATTTCTACACTCATCTACGTCCTCTACATTTCTACACTCATCTACGTCCTCTACATTTCTACACTCAGTTACATAGCCCCCCTTCAAAAATGTGGTCAGCTATCGGTCAGTTACCTCTTTCTCTGTTTGTGAGCCTGACAATGACTGAAGAAGGTCGAAACGTTGTTCACTCCTTTGCATAAAAATATTTTCTCAACCCAAACCAGCCGTTTTTACGCTTATATTTTTCTCATCATCACTTTAGATGACCTAGGAAGGTCAAAACGCTGGTCTCTCGTTATCAGTAAAAATATTAATTCCCATACCAACCGTTCTGGGAATGGAACGCTTTATTGTTGTCACTTGTTCCAGAAAACTAATGAACTGTTAGATTTTGATGATCAGTTGGAAATGACGTGTGATTTCTCTTGTCCAACGTATTCAATCTAAATCAGTCAATGCTAACCCGTTTTAATCACTAATATGCTTTTAAAACATACATAACTTTTCAGTTCCGAGAGTAGAGATCTACGTGTTTGCAGGACGAAAAGCCGACTTGCCGTGTAACATTACTCCAAATTATCTAGATGACAAGATATCACTTGTACTTTGGTACAACAACAAATCGCCGTCTCCACAGTACAGCCTAGACTCCAGGAGTGGAAATTTTGATCGTGCTAGACATTGGAAAAGCGACCAGTTGGCAGCTCGAGCCCATTTTCACATCCACACAGAACCTGCATATCTGCAAATAGACCATGTCACTTCAGCGGACGAAAGTGTCTTCACGTGTCGGGTAGATTTTGAAAGAGCCAGGACACGTTACCAGGAAGTTGGTCTTAACTTAATAGGTAGGTACTCAACACTTCTAATTATCACGAAAATGAAAGATAATATTTTGGGACAGTAATGTGTATCATGTAGAATATAGCTTTGGAGTTACTTATTTCAGGAGTGTGTGTGTTTTTGTTTTTTTTTTGCAAAGCCACATCGGGCTATCTTCTGAGGTCACCGAGGGGAATCGAGCCCCTGATTTTAGCGTTGTAAATCCGTAGACTTACCGCTGAACTAGCGGGGAGCTATATTTCAGGAGCATGGCTTTCCCTAGGATTCAGTGATGAATTTAAGGACTTATAACGCTAAAATCCAGGGTTCAATTTCCCATTTTGGGCGGGGCTTTACCTTTAAACAAGTCAACGTATCTACATCAGCAAACAAAGACAAAAAAAATCAGACGTCTCATGAATCTTGGTGCAAATACGTCCAATAGAACAGTGGCTTTTGTGTAACGTTTTAGCACAAATGTTTTAATATTAAAAATAAAACATCGTTGTTAGACAGAATTTCAATTATGATTAAACATTGTCAAAAATTTATCCACAGTTTTCGTAATATTACACCCTTTAACTTGGTTAAAGAATAACTAGTACCTCTGACGAGTTTGTTTGTTTGTTTTTTGTAATTTCGAACATAGCTACTCGAGGGCTATCTGTGCTAGCCGTCCCTAATTTAGCAGAGTAAGACTAGAGGGAAAGCATCTAGTCATCACCACCCACCGCCAACTCTTGGGCTACTCTTTTACCAGCGAATAGTGGGATTGACAGTACCATTATAACGCCCCCACGACTGAAAGGACGAGCATGTTTGGCGCGACCGGGATGCGAACCCGCGACCCTCAGATTACGAGTCGCACGTCTTAACACGCTTGGACATGCAGGGGCACCTCTGACGACCCAGGGAATTTCTTTTAATATGTTGATGTTTATAATCTTCAAAATACACCATTGACTGGTTAAAGTTTTGGCCTCGACTTTTCTTACAAATGAACATTATGAGTAAAACTGGTCTACTTGATAAAACTCTAATATTATAATTATATTTTTAAAAGTTTAAAATAATTTTATTTATTATCGACCAATTAATTAAATATTATTTTAATTATTAATTAATTTTCAACTGTAATAACACCACCCGGTTGGCACAGACTTACACTACCAGGAGCCAGGTTTCGATTCCCGTGATGGACATAACACATAACCCCTATTGTGTGGCTTTGCGTTTAACTACAAACAAATAAATTCATAGCAGGAAATAGCCTCATTTAATAAAATATTCATAAATGACGTAAAATACGACAGTTTGTCAAAATATTTCATAGAAATGTGATCGCCTGAGACAAGGTTGCTTTTGTTTGTTTTAAATATTAGTTCCTCCTAAGAAACCAGTAATCAAAGATGATAAAGGAGTAATCCAACAGAGTTTGATTGGACCATACAACGAAGGTGACCAGCTAACTCTTGAATGTGAAGTGATTGGAGGTGAGTCGTTCCTTTTAACAATTAATTATTTTAAAAATTCAAACTGTTAAACTGTGTTATTATAAAAGCAAGCATGAGGTGTAGACGCCAACACCATAGCTTTAAATGTGATAAATATTGAGAGACAAAGCAGTGATATATCACCATTAACTTGTTCATTTACATTTCTTCAGATATTTGAAACGTTTAAAACTCGAATTATGAGATTATTTCTAACTTTAACAAGTCAATAGTTTCAAGATCTTCTTTTAAAGAAAGGAGTGATAATTAATTATTTATCAAATTCAAACAAACTTCCTGCTTTGAAATTACTTAAGCCTAAAGTTATTATTTGATTGAAAAACTGAGTAATAATGTTTCGTCATGCAACTGATGGGATCTATGAACCACTGTTCAATATTTCTTTCCCATAAAAGGTGGTTAAGGACTTAATATGAACCACCGATCAATATTTCATTCCCATAAAAGTTGGTCAATGACTTAATATCTTCATTCATGACAAGACGTTCGTTTCTTCCTTTAAAATGTCCTTCAGTTATATACAGGAATAAAGATCTTAAATTCACCTGATTGGTTCACGTGAGCTATCTTCGAATAGCTGGAGAAAAAAAATTAAACTTACGAGATAGAACGCGGCAATCTTGTTATTGGATACAATGGTCAAATTTTGCTAAGTCCAAAAAAGTGTACAAATAAATATATACACACAAACAAACACACTGGGGAGTGTAAAGTTTTTGTTTTGAGTTCAGTACAAAGCTACGCAATGGGCTATCTGTGCTCTGCCCACCACTGGTATCGAAACCCGGTTTTTAGCGTTGTAAGTCCACAGGCATACCGCTAAGCCACTAGAGCGAAGGAGGTGTAGAGATAACTTCATAAACGTTATGCTATCTCTGTTCCTCTTGAGAGTTAGTGGAAATCTATGTTACACAAAAATATGAAGCCACTCTAATGTTATTTCTTTCAGAGAAAGAACAGTAAAACACATTTTAATTTGTCAATAAAAGTAATACCTCGGGAGAAGTTTTAATCAAATACAAAGTTCTTGGAGTGATATAGGACTAGACGAGTTTCTAGATTCTTTGAACGAATTCTGCGTTGTTGTTTTCTTATAAGGAACGTGTGTTAAACATTTCGTTCTCCGTAATAAAGCCGGTATATTGAGATATAAATATAAACACGCTTTATAGCGAACATACCATTTCCTTAAATATATGTTTACATGGAATGGCTGCGTTGATCGAAGAGATAATATGCATTTTACAGGAAATCCACGACCGAAAGTGATGTGGTGGAGAGAATCCGTGTTGTTAGACGATTCTTTTAAAGTTACAGCTGATTTGGTCACTCGGAACGTGCTAACAATTCCATCCCTTCAACGTCACGACCTGATGGCGGTCTTTACTTGCGAAGCTACGAACAATGGTTACTCATCGCCTATTTCCACGTCAGTAACAGTAGACATGAACTGTGAGTCGATTTTCTAAAACGTATTAATGACTAAGTTATATTCCATAGTACTTTTTTGAGTAACAAGTGTAGCAACGTATATTCTTTCATGTTGTAAGCTAATGATACGTAAGAAAGTTATGCGTTCCTTTTTACTTCTGAACAAACTTACACAAATATTCTCTACGATCATGCATAGTTGATAAATATCGTTTCAACCTTTTCGATGACGAGTTATTCAGCTTATCAGTAATTTAAATGATCATATAAAAAGTCATGATATTTAGTGACAAAGTTTGAGGTAACGTTAACATGATAAGTCAGTTAGTTCTGATAACACAATGGATCTATCTTTACTGTTAGCTCTGATAACACAATGAATCTATCTTTACTGTTAGCTCTGATAACAACAATGAATCTATCTTTACTGTTAGCTCTGATAACAACGATGAATCTATCTTTACTGTTAGCTCTGATAACAACAATGAATCTATCTTTACTGTTAGCTCTGATAACAACGATGAATCTATTTTTACTGTTAGTTCTGATAACACAATGGATCTATCTTTACTGTTAGCTCTGATAACACAATGAATCTATCTTTACTGTTAGCTCTGATAACAACAATGAATCTATCTTTACTGTTAGCTCTGATAACAACAATGAATCTATCTTTACTGTTAGCTCTGATAACACAATGAATCTATCTTTACTGTGAACTGCTTTGACTACCAGAATTAAAGACGAACTGTTTCTTATCAGTCACTTCTTAAACTTACAGCTAAAAACGCCTGTGTTTTTAACATGTTAAATAATTAGACGTGTTTCGTTGAGATGTTAACCCATTGCACACGTGTTCTTAACTTTATAAGTACCTCTGATTATAATTTAAATTAAAACAGCTTTATTAGCAAATACAAGTGTGAAATGTGATAACTTTAGATGTGATATTTTATAAAAATACGTTTTGGTTTTGTATACGTACTTATTACGGTGAAAAAAAAAATGCTGGTATTGTGTCTTATGCCTTATACTTTCTAATTCAAATGTTCTTTGTTTTAACATTACACTCAAATACTTATTACGTTAGAGTAACCAGAATGACATCTTTTATTCTAAGTAACATAAAAATTGACAAGTAATTATTATAAACATTTGAATTGAAAATAATGTTCATTATTTATTAATTCAAATTAACGTTTTCATCAGTTTATCGCTTTTAAAGTGTTTCAGTTCTACTTAACATTATTTAAAATCTACAGATAAATTGTTATTATTATTTAGTTAATAGGCTCCCTAGTGGCTCAGCGGTATGTCTGCCGACTAACAACGCTAAAATCCGGGTTTCGATACACGTGGTGGGCAGAGCACAGATAGCCCATTGTGTAGCTTTGTGCTTAATTAAAAAAAACAACAGTTTATTCGATTCATAACCTCTCAATTTAATTAACCCTACTTTCAGGGCAATCTCATGTGTTAATCGACTAAATTTGCAATATTATATAATTTGAATTCTATAGCACAACTGCGATAACGGTGTTCAAATAGGGTCTTTTATACGTATATAGCTTTTCAGAATATGTGAGTATAATATATATTGAAAATTCTAATATAGAAATGGAAGAAATCAAATATATATATATATATATTCATTATATTAATGGTTACAATCACGCGAGGTACAACAGACGTGATTTATTATATTAGGCTTAACTAAAAACATAAAACTCTTAATCTATATAATTACGTTACACAGAAGGAATTTTTATCGCAGTCATAAATCTACATATTCTCAGGAACAGTTAAGATCCTAAAGTATCCGTTTCGTCATTTCTCAGACAATCTATAGAGGAAGTTATTGCATATTTTACCATGGATTTCTTCCACTAACTTCTGTGTTTCATTAAAAATCCTATATGTTTTGAGAGAATTTGCGGACTGAATTTTCATGCTGGTCTATTACGCCAGTCTTGCTTCTAATTCCATTGGCTTCCGCAAGGGCTGTATGGTAATGTCAACACGAGAAAAAAAAACAAATTAATCAATTTTTATTTCACGTTCACAACATTTTATTTAAATAAGTTTGGGTTTATCAGGAAACCACTATAAGAATGTTCTTTATTAAATAATTAGTACATAATTTGCATAAATATTATTAATATCTACTTTACTCGCTTTAGGCTCGGGTGTCATAAACACAGACCACACCAATGTGATATATAATTATTAACTCTAGAGACGAATCAATTTCAGGCACCATGTTTTTATACTCATAAGAACTTAGAAAAAAATAAATATATGTGTTAACGTTATTGCATAATATTCTTACGCCTCTAAAACACTGAAAACGTAGATACTGTATTCGAAACACGGTGATGATAAGATGGTAATATCACAATAATCAGTGTGTACATTTTGTACGGCCGTTAGTGAGAACAAAATGGCATAGTATATCTTTACTCCAGTCACAATGGATACCGGAGTCCGAATTTTTGCGTCGTAAGCTTTCGGACTGAGTCTATCAGAGGCAGCCATTAATTTCATACAAAACCTGCGGACTCACAACGCTGAAAACCGGGATTCGATACCGGTGGTGGGCAGATTACAGATAGTCCATTCTGCAGCTTTGTGCTTAATTCAAAACAACAACAACATCATACATTTATATATTTTTTATACAATAAATAGAAGTTTTACATTTTGTTACAACTGAAATAGCTTCCGGTACAAGGGAAGTTTCAACAAACAACCAGAGTAGCGCATTTTTCATTGCTTTTGAAACAGGCCGGCCGGCCTGGCCAAGCGTGTTGAGGCGTTCGACTCGTAATCCGAGGGTCGCAGATTCGAATCTCGATCGCAGCAAACATGCTCGCCCTCCCCGCCGTGGGGGCGTTATAATGTGACAGTCAAATCCACTATTCGTAGATAAAAGAGTAGCCCAAGAGTTAGCGGTGGGTGGTGATGACATGATGTCAGATAACCCTCGAGTAGCTTTGCGCGAAATTAAAAACAACAACAAAATAAACAACCTTTATAACTACGAGTATTAAACTTTAATCTGCTAAAAAAGCAAATCTAACGTCTTAATAGGTGTATTGTGGGCCGAGTAGCTTTGTGCGAAATTCAAATTCAAAACAAACTTAAACATTACTATGTGATCAGGTTATCGGATCAGTTAATCTCATTGATTCCAAGGTAAAGTTTTGTTTCACGTTATGTTCGTCACATTACGTAGAGATTTAATAGTAATAATTTCATTTAAAAAACATCTTTTTCTACAGTATGATGTCTACAGTATCATTTATAAAGTATGATTTATACAGTATCATGTCTACAGCATGATGTCTACAGTATCATTTATAAAGTATGATTTATACAGCATCATGTCTATAGTATGATTTATACAGTATCATGTCTACAGCATGATGTCTACAGTATCATTTATAAAGTATGATTTATACAGCATCATGTCTATAGTATGATGTCTACAATATGATGTCTACAGTATCATTTATAAAGTATGATTTATACAGTATCATGTCTACAGTATGATATCTACAATATTATTTCTACAGTATGATGTCTATAATACAATGTCTAAAGTATTATTCCTGCAGTATGATGTCTACAGTATGTTTTTACAGTATGATGTCAATAGTACGATGTCTACGGTATGATATATAAAGGATGATTTCTCGAGCATGATATCTACACAATGATTTTTAACAGTATGATTTCTACAGTATGAAGTTTACAGTATAATTTCTATAGTATGATTTCTACACTATGATGTCTGCAGTAAGATTTATACAGTATCATTTCTATAATTTGATTTCTACAGTATGATGTCAATATTACGATGTCTACGGTATTATTTCTGCAGTATGATGTCTGCAGTATGATTTCCACACTATGATTTCTACAGTAACATGTATGCAATATAATTTATACAGTATTATTTCTACAGTGTGATTTGTTCAGTATGATGTCTACAGCATGATTTCTACAGTATGTTTTTACGGTATGATGTCTATCGTACGATTACTACAGTATGAGGTCTGCAGTATGATATATACAATATGATGTCTACAGTATATATCTTCCGTATGATTTTATAGTATGATGTCTGCAGTATTATTTTCACAGATTAATGTCTACAATATGATGTATAGAGTATGATGTCTACAGTATGATTTGTACAGTATAATTTATACAGTATTATGTCTACTGTATGATTTCTTCACTATTATGTCTACAGTATTATTTCTACAGTATGTTTTCTACAGTATGACTTTTAGAGTATGAGGTCTACAGTATAATGTCCACAGCATGTCCACAGTATGATGTCTACAGTATAATATAATCAGTACGATTTCTACAGTATCATGTCTATAATATCATGTATAGAGTATGATGTCTACAGCATGATTTCTACAATATTATGTCTACTGTATGATTTCTACAATGTTATGTCTACCGTATGATTTATATAGTATGATTTCTACAATATTATGCTTATAGTATGATGTCTACACTATGATTTGTACAGTATGATTTCTACACTATTATGTCTACAGTATGATTTCTAGAATTTTATGTTATAGTATGAGGTCTACACTATGCCTTCTAGAATTTGATATCTACTGTATGATTTCTATACTATGATTTTTACAGTATGATTTCTACAATATGATTTCAACAGTATGATTTGTACAGTATGATTTCTACCGTATGATGTCTATAGTATGATTTCTACAGTATGATGTCTGCGGTTTCATTTCTACAGTATGATGTCCACAGTATGATGCCTACAGTATAATTTTTTTCAGTATGATGTCTACAGTATTATTTTTACAGTATGATGTCAATAATATGTGTATAGAGTATGATGTCTACAGTGTGATTTCTACAATATTTTGTCTGTAGTATGACGTCTACACTATGATTTCCACAGTATGATTTTTACACTATTATTTCTACCGTATGATGTCTACAGTATGATTTATACAGTGTGATGTCTACAGTATGATTTATACAGTATTGTGTCTTCAGTACGATTTCCACACTATGAGGTCCACAGTATGATGTCTACAGTATAATGTCTTTAGTTTGATTTCTACGCCATGATGTCGACAATATGATTTCTATAGGATGATGTCTTCAGTATGATGTTTACAGTACGATATTTGCAGTATGATTTCTATGATTACATCTACCTACTTATGTTTAATAATATTTGATGTCTCTGTTTATCACTTAGAATAATTAGTATAAGATGTAAAGATATCCAAGCTTCACAAATGTTAAATTCATATCGATTTAGTTTTTCACATTTTTATCTACCATTCTTCCAGAGCAACAATTATTTAAAGTATAAGTCTGGTCAAAATGCATTCGACAGTTTCTCTAAACGAACTTACGGGTCTCATGATTCTACAAAGAGTACATCTAGTCCAATTTAGTGTCATATCTCTCGTTTTCTCATCCCAAAATAGATATAGTATTTTTATTTTTCATAGCATTATATTGCATTGATTTTATTTTTACCTTTTAATTTCTTAGGCCTAATTCCACCACTTTTGAAAATCACAATTTTTCCAAATGCTTTGGCTTGCTTCAATGGAAAATTATGTTCCGGATATGCTTTAGCACAACTGTCACTAATCAATATATTATTTATTTATTTTTTACTCCTAGTTTAGTCGTTGGCTTTCTCACTTATTAATGCAGTTATGGAGTAATACGTTCACATGGTTTATGTACTTATTGTAATAATTATTTTATTGTTTTACCCTTTTGAGTCTAATCATTATAATATGTTCGTGTAACTATTCATACAATAAATACGTAATTAGCGAATACTAGCTTCTTATTTTCCAATTACAATCATGAAGCAAATTGTTTTAATATGTAAAACTACATTAACATAGAATATATTTCTAATGTTTAACTTGTTGAAGTGCAGACTGGCAGAAAAAAATACACACATTTTCAGATTTATGTACAATGACGCAACCACGGAGTTACAAGCTGTAAATAGACCGACTCTTTGTTTTAAAACTAAACCACAGCGAGCTATCTTGTGTTTCCATTACGAGGAACTCGAACACCGGATTTAATCGTTCTAATTCTACAAATTTTCCCTGTCCCAGTGAGATTTATTTGTTTGTTTTGAATTTCCCACAAAGCGACTCGAGGGCTATCTGGGACTAAAGGGAAGGCAGCTAATCATCAACAGCCAACGCCAACTCTTGGGCTATTCTTTTACCAACGAATAGTAGGATTGACCGTAACATTATAACGCCCCCGCGGCTGAAAGGGCGAGCACGTATGGTGTGACGAGGAATCGAACCCACGACCCTCAGATTGCGAGTCGAGCGCCTTAACAACTTCCCCATGCCAAGCCATATATGACTGATGTCTTCATATTAACATTATAAACATTACAGGTTACGTTTGTTGACGGTACGCTGATGTGGCAAGTCTTAAAAGACTTCACTTCAATAACAGTTGCACGCTTATCGTTAACGCTAAGTTTCAGAATTGAAGATTCCAACTTTTCCTAAAAAAGTATCAGATATTAATGTAATTATCGATACTTTATCGAGGTTGGAGAAGGATATTCCTCTGACAATAAAGTTTTATCATTATTTCATAACCTTGCCACATATTGCAATTTGTTTCTACAAACAAGATACGGATGAACAGACTTGGAAACATGTTCGTTTGTTCGTCTATTGGATTTCAGCGCTAATTTTGAAAATATACATTAAAGGAAAGGAAGCTAATGAATTTCACTCGATCCCAACTCTTAGGATAATCTTTCACCACCAGCTTAGCGGTAACATCGCAATGCCTCACGGCCAGAAAGGGCAAGAGCATTCAATGGCAGTATTCAAACCCAGGACTAGCAGTTTCCGAGTCGATCAGACTAACCACTAGGTTACGTCAGCCCATTCTGGCATAAATATATCAAGTCAAGTCTTGCATCAGAGTAATATTTTTATTACAGAAACGACCTTTAACCTTACGATAAATTAACCATGTCACTTTACATATATTTAAGTTTTTATTGCTGTTTTCTCTTCTTTCTTTCTTTCGTCTTCTTTCAAACAGTTTTCAATCTACGTCCATTCCTCTTTTAATAATTTGAAATTAATTTCAAACTTGGTAGAGTAATAAATATATGCTAAGCGTGTTAAGACGCGCGACTCGTAACCTGATGGTCGCAGGTTCGCATCCCGGTCGCGACAAACATGGTCGCCCTTTCAGCCGTGGGGGCGTTATAATATATTTCGATCAATCCCACTTTTCGTTGGTAAAAGGGTAGCCCAAGAGTTGGCGGTGGGTGGTGATGACGAGCTGCCTTCCCTCTGGTCTTACACTGCTAAATTAGGGACGGCTAGCACAGATAGCCCTCTAGTAGCTTTGTGCGAAATTCCAAAACAAACAATAAATAAATATATTAAATATAACACATTTTGGGCTCCTGTGCGGTCATGTTTACAGCAATCAGGATGAAAACAGGTTGAACTATAAATATTTACGTGCCAAACACACTGACATATAAGCATCTGGATTCAGTTAGAGTTTTAGGGAGGTCAAATAAACTATAAATGTTTAAATTTGGGTTTTTGCGTCTGTTATTTTGACTGTGTTTCACCCAATTTACGAGAGATTTGTTTACAAAGATATTTTCTTTACACTTTCGACACACTGACGAACAAAAATGGCGGATTTGCTCATTTCTAGTAATTATTGAGAGGTCAAGAGGTCAGAAAAACATATTTTGAGGATATTTGGCACTTAATACGTCGACTAATTTACATGTGACTTGGTAAAAAAAAGTTAACTTCTTACAGGTTTATACATACTCTTAAAATATGGGGGTCAAAAGTTTATGTAAACCCATAATGTTAGGGGAATCTTCATGAATTAATGTGGCAGAGACATGTCGCATTCGAATACGAATATTCAGTTCTTTATTTTCTTCGCTTGATTTACAGAGTTATAAACGGATCTGAAAGCTTCATTTGATGGACTCAAAGAGGGACATACAAGTGCAACGTGTACCTTGCATTAATTGTCCTGCTGATTCATTTTTAAATACAGCACATCGCTAGTACAGGGGTATGCCTTCGGATTTACAACGCTAAAATCAGGGGTTCGATTCCTTTCAGTGGGCTCAGCAGATAGCCCGATATGGCTTTGCTATAAGAAAAACACAAACACAGTAACAAGTGCCCCCCAGCGGCTCAGCGGTATGTCTGGGACTTACAACGCTAAAATCAGGGGTTCGATTTCCTTCGGTAGGCTCAGCAGATAGCCCAATATGGCTTTGCCATAAGAAAAACACAAACACACAGTAACAAGCCCCCCCAGCGGCTCAGCGGTATGTCTGGGAGACTTACAACGCTAAAATCAGGGGTTCGATTTCTTTCGGTGGGCTCAGCAGATAGCCCAATATGGCTTTGCCATAAGAAAAACACAAACACACAGTAACAAGTCCCCCCAGCAGCTCAGCGGTATGTCTGCGGATTTACAACGCTAAAATCAGGGGCTCGATTTCCTTCGGTGGGCTCAGCAGAGAGCCTGATGTGGCTTTGCTCTTAAAAAACACTCACACACTCTTTTTCTAATAAGTTTTCTAAGTTATATGTTTTCTCTGCATTGGTTATAACGAGCAACATATAATTATTGATACAAAAAAAATTCGTCCTTTTATCTCATCATAATATTAAAGCAACTTTAAAAATCCATATCTACAACTAATATGAAGAAGTGACGTGTATATATCGCTAAATATCAAAAGTATTATGTCTTTTTTTACACGAAATAATTAATTCTATCTTTTCTATTAACACTACAGTTAGGCCTATTACAGTGAGTCTCAAGGGAAAAAGAAAGCCTCTTTCGGCTGAAAAGTTTGCTCAAATCGAATGTCACTCCGTTGGTTCTCGGCCACCAGCGGTAATATCTTGGTGGAAGGGAAACACTCAAATAAAATCGACCAAGTCTGTTGTGTCTGTCAACGGAAATGCCACTACCAGCATCTTAGCATTTAAGCCAACGATTAAGGACAATGGTCTATATCTGTCATGTGTAGCAGAAAATCCGTTGATTAAAGACCGTCGTGTTGAAGCTGGTTGGACACTTAAAATACACTGTAAGTAGATGGCGCTGTAATTGTTCACCTTGATGGATAATGTAAAAGAAAACAAACTGCAAATTATATATATATATACTGCAGATAGTGTGTTAGAAAAACATTGAGTTCGAGAAATTAATGAAAGACAAAATCACGAAACCCGATGACCCCAACGCTTTTAAAAGATAGACCTTTCGTCATCAGGATATAATCCGATAAGTAAAAAGGTCGTTTCTCATTTCGAAACGCTCGGATTATAGTGTTTCGTATCTCCATCTTTAGTTAACACGTTCGTTTCAAGCTTTTGATAATGTATTCTTGGCAAAATAACGTGCATCTATAGCGATCATTGGTTTGTTTTCGATGTGATATTATTTATTAAGCTATTAATTATAAACAAATAATTGTACCGGTATTCGTCATCAAACTAAATTATCTAAATAAACACACGTGTTTACAGAGCAGATAATAGTCGTAAAATTTGGCAGAATCTCAAAACTGGTTAAGATTTGTAACGTGATAAATTACTAGCCCTAATTCGTTCGATAATTTCAATTTTTTTGACAGCGGAAAAAAAGTATATTGAAACCGATTCGAGTGGAATGAAATTATTGAAAAATCCATCGAAACAAAAGTGAAGATAAGGTTTTGAGAACAGAATATCTATAGAATAACCTATGCTTGTTAATCAATAGGAAATTAATCTATTTATTCATACTACTCTATGTTAATTAATTTTATTCTAAGTTTCAGGTTTTATTCTGTCTGATTACAAAATGTCATGAGGAGGTCAGTTTCTGTTATACTGGTGACCAGTATTCCATTTGGAAAGTCTAGTGCATTATTCACTCGAGTGGGCCTGGCATGGCCAAGCGCGTAAGGCGTGCGACTCGTAATCCGAGGGTCGCGCTAAACATGCTCGCCCTCCCAGCCGTGGGGGTGTATAATGTGACGGTCAATCCCACTATTCGTTGGTAAAAGAGTTACCCAAGAGTTGGCGGTGGGTGGTGATAACTAGCTGCCTTCCCTCTAGTCTTACACTGCTAAATTAGGGACGGCTAGCACAGATAGCCCTCAAGTAGCTTTGTGCGAAATTCCAAAAACAAACAAACAATTCACTCGAGTGTGGTATGAAACTGGAATTAAAGAATTATAAATCACCAGACTATTTACTAATGTGTTCCTCCGCGTGTGTTATGTAGTCCGTATGTTTATGTAAATTTTTATAATACACGACATAATGAATACGTTTAAATTTTTGTAGGCACCAGGAGCTTCGAAAATTGTATATTTATTGACCGTAATAAAAATATACACAGTATTTTAATACTAGTGTCAATACACTTTCGTATTACTCCAGACCGACCTCAGCTGTCTCTTCGCCTCGGAAGTAAGTTACGTCATAGCCATATACAAGAAGGAAATGACGTGTATTTTGAGTGTAACGTCGACGCAAGTCCGGAAACTAGAGATATCGTCTGGAAATTTGAAGGAGAAGAAATACTGATCAACCCAGCGGCGGGAATTATTGTCAGCAACCAGACACTAGTTCTACAACATGTAAAACGGACCAGTAGAGGGCGTTATACTTGTTCAGCAACCAATACCGAGGGAGTTGGAGAAAGCAATCCGGTTTTCCTCAGGGTACAGTGTAAGCATGTGACAGAAATATATAGAAAGCTTAGATTTTTGTCGATTCTTATATTTTACATATTATTAAGTTTTCTCTATTTTTTGCTTTAATTAAATTATGTGCGAAAGCTAGTTTCTTACTGTTGATAAGTAACTATCTGACATTACACCGGGTTTCTGTATTCATGCGGGCCTAACATGGCCAAGTAGTTAAGAAGCTCAACTCGTAATTTGAGGGTCATGGGTTCGAATCCCTATCACACCCAACACGCTCGCCTTTTCAGCTGTAGATGCGTCATAATGTAACGGTTAATTCTACTGTTCATTAGGGAAAAAAAGCAGCCCAAGAGTTGGCGGTGGGTGATGATGATTTGCTCCCTCCGTCTAGCCTTACACTGCTAAATTAGGGACAGCTATTGCACATAGCCCTCGTGTGGCTTTGCACGAAATTTAAAACAAAAAAATACCCATAGCGTGAAGAGCACAGATAGCCCATCGCGTATCTCTCTGTTTAATTTCAAGCAAAACATATTTTAATAAAATGACAAAAACATTTAGTTTGTTGTTTTGGTTTTTGTGTTTAGTCATTGTAAGTCACGTGCTCCTTAAACTGAGAATAGAGAGCAGAACAGTGACACGTGTCATTCAGCTGTATTCAATTGAAATAATTAGAACGAGTTGCGACACTCGGGTTAAAACTACGGCTTGTCTTATACGATGGGTTATTGTCTGTTTGTTTGTTTTTTTCAATTTCACGTAAAGCTACACGAGAGCTATCTGTGTTAGTCGTCCCTAATTTTACAGTGTAAGACTAGAGGGAAGGCAGCTAGTAATCAACATCAACCGCTTAGTCTTGGGCTAGTCCTTTACAAATGAATAGTGGGATTGACTGTGCCATTATAACGCCCCCAGAGATGAACGGGCTATTATTTTTTAGTGTGACATACTCCAAAACATATTGTCCTAGGATCTAATTCTCTAACACCCTGTTATTTTTTTTAATGTTATGTTTGCAAGACTAAATAAAATTGAGTTTATACTTTAAGCCATTTTTAAAGAGAAGATTTTGGAACCAGAAATGAAAGAAAACTGATGGAGACAAGCGTTAAATCTTTAATTAGTTGTAATTTACGTCTCATATATTTTTCCCAACTTTTTTCTTTCCTGTAAGATTTTATGTTCAAATACTTTTTTATTAATTTCGAAAACACCTTCAATATTGTAACACGGGAAATACACAGTTATTTATATTGTTTCATTGTAGCGTATTTCTAAATATGAAAGTTATGACAGCGAAACTTACAACTGTAGATTTTCAATATTTATACGTTTTTCAAGACTCTTAGTCTAGCGATTTGTTTTGACACATAAGTACGATTACGGCGTAAGGAAGAAAATGGTTTTATATTATAAACTACATTTAAACTATAACATTACAAATTAACAACGAATGTGTTCACCATTTTCCTTTAAATTCTGATTTTGTAAAGTACGTCAACTGTACAGTATTCCTCAACTAATTTGTAAATAACCGTCGTAGTTGATGTTCTAGAAAGATAAAAGCACAATAGTCAGGAATTACTAAATGAATCGACTGGCTGTCACTAAGCCTAATGCCACAAACGTGACGGTCTATTTGTTCGCTGATCACCAGTGCATCGTGAACCCGTTTTTCGCGCCATCAGCTTTTAAATTCACCATTAACCCACTAGGAAGCGAGACCATATCCTATGCTTTCATTTATTTATTTTTTTGTAGTTTACAGAAACAAATATAACATTGAGGGACTCGCTTCAGAAATATACGAGTCTCTGATCTATTATAACAAAAATAATATTTTGTAAAATAATATAATTGAAGTCGGAATTATTAGTTTCCTCCTACGTGTCAATAGACGCTCCTGTTTGTAAGCCTGGTCAGAAGATTATTTACACAACGACCGAAAACGAGGCCATACACGTCACCTGTGACGTCGAGAGCGATCCGGAAGACGTCAAGTATAGATGGAGTTTCAACAACTCTCACGACAGTTATTACCTGAGTAACTTTAACTTCCACAAAACAAGAAGCACAGTAATATACACGCCAAGGTCAAAGTATGAATTCGGGAGTATATCTTGTTCTGCCTCGAATAGCGTGGGAAATCAAAACGTTCCGTGTGTGTACTTTATCCTTTCAGAAGGTAAGATAATTTGATATGAATGGTTTTCAGTGAAAACATAAGACGAAGTTAAGATAACTTGATATAAATAGTTTTCAGTTCAAACATAAGACGAAGTTAAGGTAATTTGATACAAATGATTTTCAGTGCAAGCATAATAATACGAAGGTAAGATAATACCATGTAACAAAATTTTTACTTTTTCTTGTTCATGGACAGAAAGTGTTGTTTCCTAATTGCTTATGCCTGAAGTACATGAAAAAGACTTATTTTTCTCTTCAAACTTTGCTTTTGTGACCTGGGTAATGAAATTTTCAAATTTACCCATTTTCCAGACCATTTCGAGTAGATTCAGTGCTGAGTACCTGACAGAGAAGTTTCTCGAACTTACAAGAATTTTCAAAACTTTCTAGAATGTTGTAGAACTTACGAGAGTTTTCAAGGACTTTTTAGTTTTGTTCCAGCTGCCTAAGTGAACACACAGACTTAGCTGATTTTATCAGAGATTGCATCAAGAAGCTGTAAGCATTATCCAGATGCATTCTGCTGTGTATGTGGCCAATTTATCAAGACAAGAGCGAAAACGTACTCTGTTACAGTATCTGCTAAAATGTGTGAAGTCTACAAGGAATATTTCGACATGCCTGTCAGGGATCAAGACAAACCCCGGGCATCTCATAGTATTTTGCAAGCACTACAAAAAAACACACAAAAAACACAAAAAACTCTAGAAGGTAAGACGGACAATTTTTGCTTGCTTCAATAGTAAGATCTTATATTACACAAATTTTAGAACTTTTAAAATTTAAATATCTTTTTTTATTTCAGATAGTGTAGAAAAAATATCACACAAAATATTTTGCATGAACCTCTTACACATTAGTTGTGGATGAAATAAATTTATTCTTCACAATAACAATTTTATTTTCCTGTTTTGCAGAATGGTACAGAGGGAGAAAGAGAGCCATGAAGTTCACTATTCCAAGAATTTGGCGTGAATCCACTGACCACTAAAATTATTGCTACTTCTGCATGGTGGACCCTTCCAAATGTCGGGCTAGCAAGAATGCGTTGCTATCATATATCCGGACCTTCCATCATCCACCGCCCCAGTACCACCCTGCCAGAGAGAAAGCAACTATCCTCAGAAGAGAACAGCAAATCAGAAGAGGAGATAGACGTTGAAGATCCAGATTACAATTTCAGAGGTGGACCTGGTGAGAGAAACCCATACTATCCCAACCAAAGAGACCTCAATGACTTGATCAGAGATCTTGGTCTATCAAAGTCGAATACCGAGCTCTTGACATCTATGCTCAAGGAGTGGGATTTGTCAGATGAAAGTGTGCAAGTCGCAAGTCAGAGGAAACATTTCTCAAGCTTCTTCACTCGTCAAGATGGGTTCTGATTCTGCCACAGTGTGTCCAGTCTGTGTGAGGCAATTGGAATTACCTGTAACCCGAACGAGTGGCGCCTCTTCACTGATAGCTCATCCAGATGCCTCAAAGCTGTGCTGCTCCATAACGATAATAAGTATCCGTATCTTACCCTGGGTCTTTTGGTGCACCTCAAAGAGGAATACAACAGAGTCAAGACCTTGCTACAAGCCTTGGAGTATGATAAATATGGCTGGGAGGTTATATGAGACTTGAAAATGGTGGAATTCCTAATGGGTCTCCAAGGAGGCTTTACCAAGTTTCCCTGTTATCTTTGCCTTTTGGACAGCAGGGACGCTGCAGCGCACTACAACAAGAAACACTGGCCACAACTGACCGAGTTGTCTGTGGGGAAGCACAATGTCAAGTGTGAGCTACTAGTGGAACCTCTAGAAGATGTTGTTCCCAGAATTGCACATAAAATTGGGTCTTATGAAACAGTTTGTCACAGTTCTTGATAAGGAATCTGCAGCCTTCAAGTATCTTCGAGACTTCTTCCCTAAGCTGTCTGAGTCAAAGGTCAAAGGTGGTGTCTTCGTTGGACCACAAATAAAGAAGATCCTGGAGTGAACAGAATTCCCCAAGAAGCTCAGTAGGAAAGTAAAGCTTGGGGCAGCTTTTTCGCAATGGATCGGGGCTTCTTGGGCAATCACAAAGCTGAAAATTATGTGGAACTGGTTGAGGCTCTGGTGAAGAACTACGGCAACATGAACTGCAGGATGTCCCTGAAAGTCCATATCCTTGACGCTCATCTTGATAAATTCAAGGAGAACATGGGAACATACTCAGAGGAACAAGGCGAGCGCTTCCACCAAGATACACTGGACTTTGAACCCCGTTACCAAGAAATGTATAACAAAAACATGATGGGAGACTATATTTGGGAGTTGATAGGTGAAAGCGATTTACATTACAGCTGCAAATCTCGAAAAACTTCTCAGTTCTAAACATTTTTTTGATAACGTTAGTGAAAATACATGTAAATCTTGATTCATATGTTGTTTTATTCAGACCTTATGTAAATGAAAATGTGCAAATATTCCCGTTTTTATTTATAAAATAGGTTAATTTCTAAATTTCACAAAAGCAAAGTTTGAAGGGAATAATGGCCATTTTCCGTACAACGTAAGCAATTAAAAAATAACACATACTATCCAGGAACAAAACATAGTGTTGTTTGATGTGAATGGTTTGTTGTTTGTTTGTTTTTTAGAATTTCGCACAAAGATACTCGAGGGCTATCTGCGCCAGCTGTCCCCAATTTAGCAATGTAAGACTAGAGGGAAGGCAGCTAGTCATCACCACTCACCGCCAACTCTTGGGCTACTTTTTTACCAACGAATACTAAGATTGACCGTCACATTATACAACCCCACGGCTGGGAGGGCGAGCATTTTTGATGTGACTCGGGCGCAAACCCGCGACCCTCGGATTACCAAGCACACACCTTAACGCGCTAGGCCATACAGGGCGCTAATATGAATGGTTTTCAGTGCAAATACAAGACATTGTAACTCATAATTTCTTTCTGATACTGATGTAGCTGGTGTATTATGATATTTATACGTTTCGAAATTAGTGTACAATTATTATCTCGACTTTAACTCATTAGAAGCATGACAAGTGGTTAGGGGATCGACTCGTAATCTGAGGGTCGAAGGTTCGAATCCTCTTCACTCCACACATGCTCGGCCCATCCTAAAACCGATAGTTTTAAATACTTTGATTATTATTGATATTTTACAGGAAAACCTAATAGTATTTAGAAATTCATCTGATGACAGCGAAAGTTAATTAACACTTGTTTATATAATAATGAAATATTTAAAATTATATTGTCTTCCTCGCACACCTTCTTGTTGTTATCTGGACATAATTAAGAAGTTATTATGTGTTGCGACGCGTGGTTTGAAATTAAAAATACTCTGAACAGGAGTTAGTGTGCAGTTGAAGAACAGAGATTTCTTAAACCATCTACTCGAAACATTCCGTTGGGAACCAGGATAAACAGACAAAGATGCGATTACGTGTTGTTGATAACTTGAGAAGGTTTATAGTAATTGGGTTTAGTCTCAAGTGAGAGAAATGATGAGAAAAGGAAGAGGAAAAAACTCTTCACTTCTGGTTTTACAGATTTTTACGGATCTCCCATACTGTTCTGAAAAGATAAATAATTCCAGATAAAGAATAAATTAATTAATAAATCACTCTTTCACTTTAAGATTTAACATTTAAGATTGAACCCGAGTCTGAAGTGGTGTTTTGTGCTTTTTTAAAAGCAAGACCACGTCAGGCTATGTGCGTAGCCCACCGAGGAGAATCGAACTCCTGAGTGTAACGTTGTAAATTCATAGACGTACCGCTGTACTAGCGGGGATGGTGGGCAGTTTGTAGGGGAAGGAATCCATTGCACTTGGTAGGAAATAAGTTGAAATATAATGTTTTTTTTTTGTGGTCGGAATATTTACAAAATGCGCTTATTTTGCACTGATTGTATTGTATTTAAGTATTTCTTAGTACTTTATCATCCACTCAGCTTAGCTAATTCTCTTTATTTACGAGCAACATTTATACATATATACATCTCGTAACACATCCGTAGTTATATTTACATTTCATAATGGTCACTTAATCATTAGACGCTTCTCAACACAGCTCCACTGTAAGGTTGTGCATCCAAACAAAAGGCGTTAGACCGAAACGCCCCTAAGCAAACGTTTCATTTAAAGAGTGCTTTGTAAATTTTTTTTGTTTCATGTAAGTGTGGATATTTTTTCTCAACGCTATTCGAAAAAAAAATTACGCTAACACAATTTTAAAGCGGATAATTATATTTAACTAGCATGTTTCAAAACTACATTTCCCCTCATATACAGCACGTGAGTTTTAACCTGCTCAGTGCCGTAGACGCGATACCTCGTCTAAGCCTATCGGCAACACGGTGCCACGGACGAGTTAATTCGTTCACAATAATACCTAACTTCAAAGCTAGATGTCACCACCACACATACAATGGCCCTACTTACAAATTGTTTCACTTTCGATCGAAAATGGCGTCACGAAAAAAGTTACAAAATGAAAAAGCATTAGAGTTTTATTGTAGCAGCTGAAATACTTGGCAGTCAACAGGTTAATTACCTTAAACATGTCTTGCTCACTTTATTTTATTTGATACTGCTATCACAATCAGAACAAAACTGTACATTTGTACATTTCTCTAAGCATGAACGGCAATATACCATACGTTACCTGAGTGAAGCCCCTCCGAAAGTACAGCGGTACTTCTACTGATTTACAACGCTAAAATCTGGGTTTGGATACCCGTGGTGGACAGAGCACAGATAGCCCATTGTGCAGCTTTGTGCTTAATTCAAAACAACAACTAAATGAATGGAGGTTCCCTGCTGAGGTAACAATAAGACATTTTCTGGCCCGGCATGGCCAAGCGTGTTTAACCTTGCGACTCGTAATCTGAGGGTCGCGGGTTCGAATCCCCGTCGTGCCAAACGTGCTCACCCCTTTCAGCCGTGAGAGCGTTATAACGTGACGGTCAATCCCACTATTCGTTGGTGAAAGAGTAGCCCAAGAGTTGGCGGTGGGTGGTGATAACTAGCTGTCTCCCATCTAGTCTTACTCTGCTAAATTAGGGACGGCCAGCGCAAATAGCACTCAAGTAGCTTTGCGCGAAATTCAAAAACAATAACAACAACATGACGTAGTGTCATCGTCACGTGCACAATGAAGTTGACCAATTACAAACAAGTCAATATTTGCACTAACCGAGCTTTCACTGCTACAACTGTTACTAACTTGCTACGTCACAACTGCAAAATTAACTCCAGAATATGAGGTGTAAAGTGAACTGTTGGGAGAGGAAAAATGGTTCAGTGTGTTTTTCGTTATAGAGTCTAAAGATAATTATATGTAAATTACAGTGATTAACATAAATGGACAAGCACAGACCAGTAAACGTTATTTCATTAACTTGCTGTTGACATGACAACCAACCTTATATTCAAAAGCTGAGCACCAAGTCTTTGTGGATTGTATGACAGTAATAACGAATCACCACTAATTTTAATCAAAAACCACATTAAGAGGGATTAAAACTGTATTCTTCCCGGTCTTACATTGTGAGACACTTTAAATCTCCTCATGAGAATTGAGGATTTGTGTGTTTTTGGTAAAAAGATTTCTCGTAGAACACAACATGATTCTGACGTGAATTATATTCGAGACTTTAAATACTTCGTTTCCTTCCTATTGGTTACAGGCTGGACAAGGCCTAACCAATCATTGGTTTAATTGTGGATCCAAAGATCCAGGATTCACGTGACACTGCAGCACTTTATGTCCCGATGTGCTTTCAAATAAACGTTTTGATTATTTCAGCCCACGGGTTGGGCTGGTTGTTGCCCCTCTAGTCTATAAATTAAACGGTAGTGAAAAACTTGTGAAGAACGAGCAGTTTTAGTGGAAAAAAACAACAAGACACCTTTCTGAATGGAACTTGTACCTTCCTGTAACCCTTTGAAAGACGTGGCTCGTGTGGTGAAACACATTTGCCTTTTTTCGGTTATCAAATACGCCCTTTCTATCTCAAATTAATGAAGTGAGATAGCTATGAAACACTCGAGGTAAATTTGAAACCCATCTCTCATTAAATTTTACCGTTTTTCATTAAGTTATATTAATTTCGGGAGCTCCATGTATCATAAATATCCTTGGCCAAAGGCAAATGGAAACAAAATAGCACAATAGTGGAATAAATATTAAATTCCCTGTGGCGAGTATGAGATATCTGAAAACGCCTGAGTTATAAGTTATGAAAATATCATTGTACTCACCAGTTACGTATTCGTTCAGTTAAATTAACATAACATAGACACAGAATCGAGCTTACCGTTCGGTAAGTTGTGTTTTGGATCTTTGAAATACTTCACTACTGGTGTGGTTTAACTCCATGTGTGGATTTTATTATGTTCACTTAACTACGTTACTCTCGATTAATTCCAAGGCCCGGCATGGCCAGGTGGGTTAAGGCGTTGGAATCCCGGTCGCACCAAACATGCTCGTCGCCCTTTCAGCCGTAAGGGCGTTAAAATGTGTCGGTCAATCCAACTATTTGTTGTTAAAAGAGTAGTCCAAGAGTTAGCGGTAGGTGGCGATGACTAGCTGCCTTCCCTCTAGTCTCACACTGCTAAATTAGTGACGACTAGCGCAGATAGTCAACAAGTAGCTTGGCGCGACATTCAAAACAAACAAAGAATTAAATTCAAAGTTTTAATTTGTTTTACAGGACCACCAGAACCAATACAAAACTGCACCCTCCTGAACCAGACTCAAAATGGAATTGGGATAGACTGCACAGATGGATATGATGGTAGTTCAATGCCACAAATTTTCGTCGAAGTTTACGACGTAATGACGGGCAATATTGTAGCAAATTTTTCGTCCTTTTCTCTTTCGTTCTTTATGAGAAGCCTTCCACCTGGTTTAAATTTTGTATTGAAAATATACGTCGTCAGCCATCAAGGGAGAAGTGAACCACTGGTCTTGAGTGGACAAACACTACCCATACCCGAGACTCAGTCTCGTCAAGGTGCGTAAGTGGACTTTATGTTTGACGACACACTTAGAGTACTTAAACTGTTTATAAACGTACGATAACAAATATGATTCTTTTCATATTACGCTTACGCACATTAATCTAGATTTCGAATTTTTTTTATTAATAAACCTCAGCTAGTAAGGAAATTGTTTTGTCTTTATTAACTCAGTTTAACCAACGTTGTATTTATTAATAAGTTCCGAAGCAATTTATCATCATTTCTTCACCATAGATTTATTGTAACTAATAATTGTAATTGTACCTAATAACACAGAACGTTCCGAACTTTGCATCTTCGTATCTACTCTAATAAAAATACATCTTATGTATATTAAACCACATGTGAAACTAGGCCCTGTATGTCCAGGTGGTTAATGGACTCTACTCGTAATCTGAGGGTCGCGGGTTCGTATCACCGTCACACCAAACGTGCTCGCCCTTTCAGCCATGGGGGCGTTATAATGTGACGGTCAATCCCACTATTCGTTGGTAAAAGAGTAGACCCAGAGTTGGCGGTGGGTGGTGATGACTAGCTGCCTTCCCTCTAGTCTTACACTGCTAAATTAGGGACGGCTAGCGCAGATAGCCCTCGAGTAGCTTTGCGTGAAATTTCAAAACAAACAAACAAATTATGCGAAACTAATAATAATAGTAATTATAATAACCATATCGAAAGCGGATAACGCTTAACTGAGTCAGTTTATCTTCAAATAATTCAAAATGCCTAAAGACTGGGCGAAACTTGTTAAGCCTTCCAAGATGAATTATCATATCGACAAGAAAAGAGGTTTTTGCTTTTATTTCTTTTTTCTTGGAGCTCACGCCCACGATATCGATTTTGAAACACAGAAGCTGTCGTTAAGCGATACCTCACTGTTGGAAGTCTAGGTTTCATTTTCGTTTTTCAGTGAAATGAAAGCTCTGTATGGCCAAGCGGCTAGGTTACTCCATTCGTAATCTGATGGTCGTGGGTTCGAGTTCCCGTCACATCGAACATGTTCGCTCTTTCACCCGTGTGAGCGTTATAATGCGATGGGAAATCCTACTACTCCTTGATGAAAGAGTAACCCAAGAGTTGGCGGTGGGTGGTGATCGCTAGCTATCTTCCCTCTAATCTTACATAATGAAATTAGGGACAGATAGCGCAGATAGTCCCCGTTTAGCTTTGCGCAAAATTCAAAAACAAACAAACAATGAAACGAATTTAAAACCTAAACATTCATTTGATTCTCGAAATATTTACCTTTAAATAAAATCACGTACGTTTGTTTCATGATAATGTGTTTTGTTTATGGCTTAAATTTTTGTGTTTATAATGTAACTAATCAGAGGCTAGGATTTGCTGTTTTTAAGGCAGACCTTTCTCGTGATTTTGTTTATTCGTTTTACTTCATTAAGAAATAATTATTTAATTCCACTAATATGTACATGTGTACTAGATTATAAAGCTAAAAACAACGACAAAATAACAAAAATAGTTGAACAAAAGGTATAAAAAAGATGCTAACGACCTTCCTAGAAGGATAAATATTTCTTAAGCAAAACAATTAATTATCTCTGGGAATAACATCCAAATATTCATTATTAATTAAACTGTGCTTGCAAGTAATCGAGCATGCCTCTCCGTGACAGTATTAATTTAGCTCGGCTAACAATTACCCAACCTACTGGGTTAGTATTGACCTATCGCCACGTGATTCTAGTTCGATCCGTTTAAACCTAATTGCTTATAACTGTGAAACATATTTGGCCCGGCATGGTCAAGCGCGTTAAGGCGTGCGACTCGTAATCCGAGGGTCTCGGGTTCGCATCCCCGTCGCGCCAAACATGCTCGCCCTCCCAGCCGTGCGGACGTTATAATGTGACGGTCAATCCCACTATTCGTTGGTAAAGGAGTAGCCCAAGAGTTGGCGGTGGGTGGTGATGACTAGCTGCCTTCCCTCTAGTCTTACACTGCTAAATTAGGGACGGCTAGCACTAATAGCCCTCGAGTAACTTGTGCGAAATTCAAAAACAAACAAACATGTATACGTATCGACAAAGGTTTTGCATTAACTCTAGAAAGCGGAATTGTCATTGTAGAGAAAACACTTCAACACGTGTAGTGTGTGTAGAAACTTAGTAAAGTATGGTATACATACGTATGCGACTTAGATATAATTTCTGCGAATCAGTGGAAAACAGCTAGGAGTCAAAATGTATATAAGTGTGGTAGGCCACGTGTTACAACTGTCCATGAATAGCAAGCAGATAACCAAAACATTGGAAGGTCACGCATTACAACTGTCCATAAATACCTATAGATGATAATGACTAATCTCACAACAACAGGTAAAAGTGAACAGTGCCCTCTAAACTGCAAGTATTGTCCTTATATAAGACCAGACAGTTAAGAAACGACTTTTACAGCTTTGACTTTATGCAA